>JAKSZT010038599.1:38887744-39261179 GCA_026826555.1 Tolypeutes matacus
CTGGTACTTTATATTGGCAGCCTTTTGACAAACTAAGACAAGACCTAAATAAATGGAAGGGCATTCTATGCTCATGGATTGGAAGACTCAATATTGTCAAGATGTCATTTATACCCAAAATGATTTACAGATTCAATGCAATTTCAATCAATATTCCTACAGCCTTCTTTGCAGAAATGGAGAAGCCAACTATCAAATTCTTTAGGAAGGGTTAGGGACCCCGAATAGCCAAAATCATCTTGGAAAAGAAGAACAAAGTTGAGACACCCACACTTTCTAATTTTAAAACTTATTACAAAGCTAAATGGTCAGAACAGCATGTTGCTATCCCAAGAACAGATATATAGACCAATGGTATTAAATTGAGAGTTCAGAAATAGACCCTCATTATTTATGGCCAACTGATTTTGTCAAGAGTGCCAAGTCCACTTAATTGGGAAAGAATAGTCTCTTCTACAGATGGTGCTGGGACAGCTGGATATCCAGATGCAAAAGAATGAAGGGGGACTCCTATCTCACATGATATACAAAAATTAACTGAACGTTTATGAAAAAATGAAATATAAGAAATGGGAATATAAAACTCTTAGACGAAAACATAGGGAAGCATCTTCAGGAACTTTGTGTTAGGCAATGGTTTCTTAGACCTTAAACCAAAAAGCACAAGCAACAAAAGAAAAAAAAATGGGGCCTTATCAAAATAAAAAGCTTTTGAGCATCAAAGGGCTTCATCAAGAAAATAAAAGGACAACTTACAGAATGGAAGAAAATATTGGGAACCATATATCTATTCAGGATTTAGTTTCCACAATTGTTAAGTAACCTTATAACTAAACAATATAGAGACAAAAAACCCAATGAAAAAGTAGTTAAAAGACTTGAATAGATATTTCTCCAACAAAGATGGCCAAAACCCAAATGAAAACATGCTAAACATCATTAGCCATAAGGAAAATGCAAATCAAAACCACAAGTTGGGGAGTAGATGGAGCTCAAGCAATTGAGCGCCTGCTTCACATATACAAAGTCCTAGTTTTGAGCCCCAGTACCTCCTAAAAACAAAACAAAACAAACAATAAACAAACAAACGACAAAACCAACTCAGGGGAGCCAATGCATCTCAGTGGCTGGACAGCAGCTTCCTACGTACTATTTGTGTGTGTGTGTATGTGCAAGGAAGCATCCATAATTTTCTGAATAAAGAGGACATGGGGAGCTCTTTTGGCACAGATAAAGATGTAGAATATATTTTTTCTTTACATTTGCTATTCTTTGATAGCCATAACACCTAATGGAAAGACAATCAGTATAGCAATGGCAAAACAATTCTCAAAATTTCCCCTTCACTTTTCTTAAATAATACCTTTGTTGTTTGCTAGGTACTGCAAGGGCAATTATATCTGATTCTTAGATTTATCAATGAATTGGCAGCCACAGCTTTTTCAAGGGGAAGGCTTTCTGAAAAATAAACCAGTAAACAGAAAATTATTTGATGTTCTCAAGGCAGAGTTTACATGGATCTTGTGACACTTCACTATCTGAGCTATGTACTCTGTGTTCCTGTACTTGGTACATTCCAGAGGTCACAACCTGGAACCCATGACATCTGTGTAGCCATGACAAGAAGGGGCTCCTCAGAAAGAAAACATGGTAAGGATTTACTTTGAAAACTTTTAGTTAAATCATAAAATATGTTTGGAGTCCTTCATCATGACTTTATCAAACTTATGTAGAGGAAAATCTCCCTAAATATTTTAAGGAGTAAAAATAGGTAAGACACAAAGAAGAAGAAAGTAAGTCTTTTATCTTAGAGTCAATGAACCAACAAAAACTCTATACTGAGAGGTATGGCATTAAAACTAAAGTACACTCAACTGACCACAAGCTAGATCATGGTGAAGGAGGAAAAAACCTGAAAGTTTTCAAGTTTTTATATATGCTTTATGCTACTAAACAAAGGATCTCTGTGTTTAATGAAACAGCTTAACAACTTCTTAGGTATTCAAAATTGGCCCTAGAATTTTCATGGGAGTACTGGCTGGTGAGATCTCAATTGAGTATGCCAGAAAAGAGAATAGATAGATATTTATTGTTCAATGAAAAAAGGGAAAGATGCCTTAAAACCATGACAAGAGGCATAGCTCAGTATAAAAATCTATTGTAAAATGCAAAATCTGATCCCTGTGATCCAAAGATACTTGTAAACAGAAATGTTTTCTATTTTATTTTAAATTATTTGCTATTCTGTATATAATATAACTCATCATGGTTTATGGCCTCTGAAATAAAGATCCTCTTAGATCATATAGATATTAGTGATGAACTTTCTAAAGAGAAAACAAAATTTTAGTTCATTCTCAGTAAAAGTGAAGGATTAGGCAGAAGAAGAAAAATGAAAATTAGAAAACCAGAAGCAGCAAATATATGGTATAAAATACAAAATAATTGGAGAATAAGTGAAAAGACAGGGTCAATCAGTGGTCTAAAGCCAGTAAGTCTGCATTGCTCAGGAAATGGAGAGCCAACCCCATCTTTTCATCAGAGGAATAATATTGCAAATCTTTATTATAGCATCTTGGTAACACAACTGATTTCTTTTCTATTATGCTTTACTTTTCTTATACTTTGGTAATGAGTTTAAAAAGAAAGGCAGAATCTCTTACCTAATACTTCACTGCAAAACTTATCCCATAACTGAACTTCATAATGCTGAATCCAGAAGTCAAGGAAAAGGGAAAATATTAGATTTTCTACCCTTTCCAGAAAGGTCATTCTGTCTCCTATTCCTGCTATGGGAACAGGCATATAGGAAGGTGGAGCTGGAAGTTTCCCACAGTATTTCTCCATTGTGTCACCCATAGTGAACTTTAGGCTGTGTACAAAAGGGATTGAAAAGCAACTCAGCTATCAGTTCTCCCCAGGGTACTATGGTCTATAAGCATTACATTGCAGCTGTTTTCCTTGAGATTCTTCATGAGTGTGTGATTATAAACTATATTCTCACAGAGAAGTTTGCTATCTTCAGTTATTTGAAGAAGGAATTTTTACAAATTTATTTATGACTCCCAGCCTGACAACTTCGTCCTAGTAGTAATAGATAGGTCCAAAAATTCATCTAGTGCATTTTCAGTTTTCTCTCCAAAATTTGGCAAATGGACCACATTGAAGATCAGTGTAGAAGGCTTGCTGGGGTCAATGAGAAAAGTGTTTGAAGGAACCAGCACCATCTCCTCATGACCCCTCCCTGTGAGTTCCTCCAAAATGATCTTTTGATCTTTAGGTTCAGCCAGTGGCTCAGGTCACAGGGCCATGTCAGGACCTTCCCAAAGAATCCACAGCCAACACACCACAGCTCTAGAAGCAGAAGAGCCGAGACCCTCTTCTCAGTCACCATGACAGCAGCTTCCTCATACTCTGCTCTGCTGGGGTTTCCATGCTGCTGGGTAAAAATGTGAAATAGCAGTTAATTAAAGAATAAGTTACATATTAACTTCTTAAGATAGCACAGGCCATTTATATGCACAGAACTTTGTTCAGTGTTGTTGAGGCGAACAGCACAATATGATATTTGTTCCAGAGGGGAAAAAGAAATATTTCAAAGTTATAGGGAAAGGGTTCTAGCATAAATCCTGGTTTAAATATTTTTAAATAGAAAAGTAATATTTTTATTTGACAATTTATAAATAAAATAAATGAATCCATTTAAGTTATTTGAACCCAGAAAATAGTACAGTATACCTTATGTTTAATAATTTGGGGAAACAAAAAAAACAGAAGGCTTGTCACATTGTGGCTTACACTAGTATGTAGAAGAGACATGAGTAACATAACGATATGAGGAATATGCTAAACATTATTTGAAAGGTACAGTGTTTCTCGATCATAGTGGAAGTAGCTGTCATTTCTATACGAAGGGAATCAGGAAAAAACTTATTGAATGTAGGAGTCATTTGAGTTGAACTTAGAAATAAAGGTGACAGAAAGAGGATACTCAAGGTGAATGGAAGAGCATGAAAAAAAGAATGGTGATGCAGAAATCAAGTTTATATTAGTAGACAGTTATCAATTCAATGTTTATGAGCAGATTTTGACAAAAGGAAAAATGAAAGTAAAATATTAATTAAAATAGGAGACTTTGGTAGGCCTTAAATCCTATACTTTGGGTTCAGTTTTAATCTTTAGAAATGACATGCACTCAATATTTCAAATAAGGTTTAGAATCTGGTCACATTTGTCCTTTAATAAAATCATTCTGGAATTTAATTAGGATTTGAGTTGAAGACAAAAAAGCATAAAACTGATGATGGATTAAAGAAATATATACCAGAAAAGCAAAATTTAATGAAAATGTCAGTATGTACATACTGTTGGTTTGTGAATGGAAAGCACAGAATGAGAATTCTTACAACTGATGAGAAATGAGAAGTGAGACATATTTAAAAGTCAAAGTAAGTGTTTCAGTTTCTAGTTTAGATAACCAAAGAATGATTATGACTCTAACAAAGACATGAAACACAAAAAAGAGGTGTAGCTATAGAAAAGTTTTCTTGACCTGCTGTGTGTGAGTTAATGATTAGACATGTCTCATCTGTGGAGATATCTATTTGGCCCATGAACATCTGAGTATTATGAGAAGGGTGGATTAATTATAGGTTTCGTGTCTAGTCATCCATCCATTTTTCAAACCAATTTAAATTATTCTTCAAGTACATTATTTTTTAAAGTTTTATTCCATCTTTAATATAAAATTGTAGACATTTATTTGCTCACATTAATTGTGCATAACAAAAGTCAGAGCACCCTTTTCTTGAGTTCCGACTTCAAGAAGATGGGGATTTACACCGAAGCAGTTGCCTCCTTCCCTGACTACCCAGAAACCAGATTCATAAATAAAGCCACAGGCAGCTCCTTGGGGGAAACCCTGGAATCACATTTTATTGCTGTGACACTGCAGCAAGTCAGAAGCCCAGCTATCTGTCTAGACTTAGACTATTATTTCATACCTTCAACAAAAATTTTGTAGCAATTACTTACTGTATGCCAATTTCTGTAGTGTGCACAGGGCATAGAGACACAAATAAGATACAGTTCCATTCAAAATGGAATTATTGAAGAAAATAAGTCACTCAACTCATTCTACAAATGTAAGGAAGGTAAGTGAGAAGGTCGGAATGAATAGACAAGGGGCAAATCCCATTAAAATGGTTATTTGGAGGAGAAAGGCAATATAGCTGAATCTTTAAGAATGAGTATTTTAGCAGATTGAAAGTCATCATTTTATAGCAAAAGAGATTATTGATGCATCTGTACTCTAAGATGTGTGACATGGGTTATTTCCAGGTTTCTATTCAGTTACAAAGTTTTGTGGAAGAAACAAACTATTGAAATTTAAAATATTTTACTTTCTTCTATTTTGTTTTAAAAAATAGATTTGTTTACCAGGTGCAAAGGTAAATCTAGGATCAAGGACAGGAGAGTTGTAATGCATTGAATCATGAGACTTTGCATTTTTTCTTGTGGTAACTCGTAGAGAACAGTAACAAACTGAAAGAAAAGTCAGGAACACTTTGGAGAGTGCAGTGCCATAAATAAACTAGAAGAAACAGAAGTATTAATCTGAGATGCTGAAAGTTCTTTTATAAAGGATAAATGACCCAGAAGTTATAAGGAAAAAAGACTGATAAATTTATCTACACACTATTACAAGTTTAATGATATGGTATAAAAGGCTTTAAATAAACCAAATACTGGACAGATGAATGAAAATAATGATAGAATAAGGATTAATTTACTTTATTTTCATGAGTACATAAATGTTTCAAAAGAGACCTCATCAAATTTAAAAAGAAACAAAGCATTTAGTAGGACAAAATTATAAAAGAAATACAGGTGATAATAAACTTATGATATAGTAAATGCAATCCAAAAAAACAAGAAGGCATTTCTGCTTATCCAAGTAGTAAAATTTATAGCTAGAAAAAATATAGGTAGAGAGATAGGGTAGGAAAGGTTGGTTTTGCAAAAATTGCACACTTTTTAAAGAAAACTATTTGGGAAGCATACTTCTACCAAATAGGAGGTAGAAACAGGAAAACTCAGAAAGAAGAAGACATTTTTCCTAGGAGTCCAAGGAATTGAGAGATCTACCAAAGAGAGTGTCAAAGGTTATGCCACACAATTTGAGCTGTACACCAGCTCTAGTTAGAACAACCGCAAATTGGAACAGATGCATGGAGGCCTCAGAAAAGAAAATATTTGGAAAATAAGACTTGAAATAGATATGCTGCAGCAATTTGAGAAAAATAAGGGCGTGTTTATATATATAAATATAAACTCATGAATGTGCATAATATGTTTGTGTGTATGTAAGTATGTGTGTTTCTATGCATGGTGGTTATATATGTGTATAATATAAATAAAGGGGGGGGATTTATTTTGTTGAAAACTCATACAAAAAGTAAGTAAATTTAGGGGGGATTGTGGGAACATGGCCAACGAGTTAGACATATAAGTCTTAGCTCTCACTAAAACAACAAAAGAAAAAGCCAGAGGCTGCCGTGGGGACCTGCTTTGGGGCACAGCAAACCAGGACACTGCTTACGAACTCCCAGAAGAGTGAGGGTCGGAGACAAGAAGGAGCCAAAACAAGTAATCGTGAGTTATTAAACCTCCCGGCTGCTGGGAAGGGCTCCCCTCCCCCACCTCTGATATATTAAGCCAGGGTAAAACTCCTGGCGAATTGCTTCTGAGAGTAGAGCAGACGATGTCTACCTCCATGGGAAGGTGCTCTGAGTCATCTAGGGTACTGGACAGATAGGGAAGCCAGGAATAATCGGGGTTGCTTACCTCAGTGGCTGGAATGGGCACACATACCCGGCCCTCAGGGCGGACAGTCCAGTTGGAGACCCTAGCCCCCTTCTCCAAAGGGAGTGTGACAGCAGATTCCCTGAGAGGAAGAGGAGTCTGGGAGAGTGGAGAGTGATTTTTTTACGGCCAGTTTAGCCACCTGGTCCCCCCTTGAATATTGGAAGGGACCCCGACTGGACAGGGAATGGGGAGCGGGATTGTCTCACACTGGCGGTCACACCCAGCTACCTAGGTAAAGATAGGAATTGCATCAGTGAGGAGGTAGAGACAGGTGGAGATCAGCACCACTCCAGATGACCTCAGGGGATCTAACCTGCCCGAGGGAAAAGGCCCTGATAGCCTTCTGCAGGTTAATTAATCCAAGGACTCAGAATAGCTCAGGGACAGCATTCCTGCCTAGCATATATGAGTTCCCTGGTTCAATTGCTGGCTATTCCTTGAGAAGAGATCCACCAGGTTATTAGGGCATTTGGCTGAAACTTTATGACAGGGAACATATAGATATTTTCTTTGTGTTAGCTTTTCTTGGCTCTCTTATTTAAAAAAAAAAAAAAAAAAAAGGTTCATTTCATTTTATTTCCCTTACTTTACTCACTAAAACCCAGTTCAAAACCTGCAGAGGGCAGGCTGCAGGGTGAGTGATTGAGGAACACCAGCAGCCTGAGAAGATCCTTAGGGGTCTAAGAAAAAAGGCTGTTTTTCCGTGTTTATTTATTTATTTTCTCTTCTGTCTCCTTTTTTTTAAAAAACACGAGTTGCTGCTGTCTTGTTTCTTGTTTGTTTGTATCCCTTCCCTTTATTTCTCTGCTTGTTTCTTTTTCTTTTATTCTTTTGGTTACTGATCTATTCTACCTATGCTATTTCTTTTTCACTCTTTCATCTTTATAGTTTTTGTTTTCAGTTGCTGTTCTTTCATTCCACCTCTTCTACTTGGTCTCCAATTTTCCTTGTTTGTATTTCTCCCTCTCTCCCTTTTTCTCTGTATACTTTCTCTTTTTTACTTTTTTCTTTCTCTTTGCTCTGTTTTCTTTTCACCTGTTCTTGCCATTCCGGCATTTTAATTCATTCTATATATTTTTTTCTCTATTCTGTTTCTTCTTTCATTATTTCTATTCCTCTTTCCTAATTTTATTCCTCTGTGCTTCTTACTCGTGTTAATTTTTCAATTTCCTCTCTCTTGTATGTTTGCTCTCCTACCTTTTACTATTACCATTACTTTTATTCTTTTTGGCTTCCTTTCTCTTTCCTATTCTCTGGTCTGAGTTTTTTTCTTTCAAAGGAACATAGGCAGATCTCTCTCACAAAAAAAATGGTTAAGGGGGGCAAGGTCCTGCAAGATCCTGTTTTGGGGAACACAGAGAGTAGGAAGCTTCAGGGCATAGATTTGGAGGGAGATGGATGAAGAGATAAATTCCTCAAGGTGCTTCTGGCTTGATTCTTGGTTACTGGGTTTCCTCTTCCTTTATTTCCCCTTTTCTGTGTATACCAATTTTGTATACCAAGGCTATCTCTTTTCCTTCCCTCATCATTCTATCTTCTGCTTTTTGTTGTTGTTCTGACTTCCGACCTCTTTTTGTTTAGTCCTCCATTTTTCTAGTTTTTATTTCTACGTCATCTATCCTGTTATCTTTCTTTATTAACTTTTTTTCTTTTTGTCTTTTCTCTTCTCTTTCCCTCTCTCCTCATCATACTGCCCTTTTAATTCAGTATATAGATTTTTCTCTATTTGGCTTCCCATTTCATTGTTGGTACCCCACTTTTTTATTCCTATTTCTCTACACTGCTTACATGAGTTAAGTACTCATTTTCCAAGGTCTTGAATGGTTCCTCTTCTAACAATTACTACTATTATTACTATTATCCTTTTACTTTTCTTACCTCTTTCACTTTCTTTGGTCCTAATTTTTTCCTCCAAAGGAACATAGACAATAGCAATGAAATAAAATAAGAACAAAGTGTCAAAGAGAAAACTTAACACACACACAAAAACAACAATAAAATAAAACCCAAGAGTAAAGAGAGAAGCTAATCAACTGAATAAATCCATCAAGATAAAAAGATGACCAGACAGACAGCAACAAAATATTACAAACCATACTAAGACACAGGAAGACATAGCCCAGTCCAGTGAAAAAACTAAAAACCAGGGAGAAGTGTAGAACATTGCACAACTAATCAAAGCTGTCCAAACAAATATCATGGACCAACTTAATGAAGTGAAGGAAGAGATTAAGGATATTAAGAAGACACTGGGAAAACATACTGAAGAAATTGTAAACATACATAAAAAGATAACGGATATGATGGTGATGAATGGCACAATCCAAGAAATCAAAAAGACACTGGAAAAAACATAACAGTAGATTTGAACAGGTGGAGGAAAGAATTAGCAATGTGGAAGACAGCACATCTGAAATAAGCCAGTTAGTAGAACAGATAGATAATAAGATAGGAAAAATCCAGAATGGATTTAAGGATTTGAGTGACAGCACAAAACACACAAACATATGCATTATAGGCATCCCAGAGGGAGAAGAGAAGGGAAAGGTGATGGAAGGGGTGTTGGAGGAAATAATGGCTGAAAACTTCCCAAACTTATTGAGGGAGATGGATGTACAAGTCCAGGAAGCACAGTGCACCCCAAACAGTATAAATCCCAACAGGCCTACTCCAAGACATATACTCATCAAACTGTCAAATGCTCAAGACAAAGAGAAAATACTGAAAGCAGCAAGAGAAAAGAGAATCATCACATAAAAGGGAAGCTCAATAAAATTAAGGGCTGATTTCTCCTCTGAAAACATGGAAGCTAGAAGGCAGTGGTATGACATTCTTAAGGTACTTAAAGAAACAATGCTTCCAGCCAAGAATGCAAAAAATTGCAAAGGTGGCATTCAAAAATGATGGAGAGTTCAAAATATTCACAGATAAACAAAAATTAAGAAAGTATGCCAATAAGAAACCTAGCCTTCAAGAAATACTAAAGGGAGTTCTGCAGGTTGAAAGGAAAAAAAACAGGAGAGAAAGAGTTGGAGGAGAGTGTAAGAACAGCTAAAAAGACTAAAAGAGAAATAAAAAACAACATATGACATACATAAACCCAAAGATAATATGGCTAATGTAAGTAATTCATTGAGAGTGATAATGCTAAATTTCAATGGATTAAAATCACTGGTCAAGAGGCACAGATTGGCAGAATGGATAAGGAAATATGACCCATCTATATATTGTCTACAAGAAGCTCACCTTAGAACCAGGGTTCAAGGAGGCTTGAAGCGAATGGCTGGAAAACAATCTTACAAGCAAACAATAACTAGAAAAGGGCAGGAGTAGCTATGCTGTTATAGGACAAAATATACTTTAAATGCAAAACCATTGTAAGAGACAAAGATGGACACTATATATTATTGAAAGGGGTAATATTTCAAGAAGAAAGAACAACAATAAACATTTATGCACCTAACAGGGGTGCCTCAAAATACATGAGGCAAACACTGGAAAAACTAAGTGGAGAAATAGATGCCTCTACAATTATATTGGGGAACTGTAATACACCATTATCACCATTAGACAGAACATCTCAACAGAGAATCAATAAAGAAACGAGGACTTTGAACAATACATTAATGGATCTGGACCTAATAGACATATACAGAACACTATACCCAAATACAGTGGGATATACATTCTTCTTGAGGGCACATGGATCATATTCCAAGATAGACCACATGCTAGGTCACAGAAAAATTCTCAATGAATTCAGAAAGATTGAAATTATTCAAATTTCTCTGACCACAATGGAATGAAGCTGGAGATCAGTAAGGGCCAGAGAACCAGATGAGGCACAAAGATATGGAATTTAAACAACATACTCTTTAACAAACGGTGGGTCAAGGAGGAATTTGCAAAAGAAATCAGTAACTACCTTGAAACAAATGAAAATGAAAACACAACGTATCAAAGCCTATGAGATTGTAGCAAAAGCAGAGCTTAGAGGGAAACTTAGAACCGTAAATGCATATATCAAAACAGCAGAAAGAGCTAAAATCGAAGGTCTAACTGCACACCTGGAGGAATTGGAAAAGCAACAACAAATTAACCCCAAACTAATTAGAAAGAAGGAAATAACAAAGATTAGAGCAGAACTAAATGAAATAGAAAATGAGAAGCACTAGAAAAATAAATAAAACCAAAAACCAGTTCTTCAAGAATATCAATAAAATTGACAAACCCTTAGCCAGACTAACAAAGAAAAAAAGAGAGAAGATGCAAATACACAAAATAAGAAATGAGGAAGGGGATATCACCACTGACTCCACAGAAATAAAGAGTATCATAGCAGAATACTTTGAAAAATTATATATGCCAACAAGAATGATAACTTAGAGAAAACGGACAAATTGCTAGAAACTCACAAGCAGCCTACACTGACAAAAGAAGAAACTGATGAACTCAACAGTCCTATTACAAGTAAAGAGATAGAGTCGGTCATCAAAAACCTCCCAACTAAAGAACAGCCCAGCACCAGACGGCTTCAAAGGTGAATTCTACCATACATTCCAGAAAGAACTAACACTAATCCTGCTTAAGCTCTTCCAAAAAATACAAGTAGAAGGAACATTGCCTAACTCATTCTATGATGCCAACATTACCCTAATACCAAAGCCAAACAAAGATGCCTCAAGAAAGGAAAATTACAGACCAATCTCTCTAATGAACCTAGGTGCTAAAATCCTCAACAAAATACTTGCTAATCATATTCAACAACATATCAAATGAATTATACACCATGACCAAGTGGGTTTCATCCTGGGTATGCTGGGATGGTTCAACATAAGAAAATCAATCAATGTAATATACCACATAAACAGACTGAAAGAAAAAAATCACAAGATCATCTCTATAGATGCAGAAAAAGCATTCAACAAAATAAAGCACCCTTTCCTGATAAAAACACTGCAAAAGATAGGAATATAAGGAAACTTTCTGAACATGATAAAGGGAATATATGAAAAACACACAGCTAACATCATCTTCAGTGATGAAATCCTAAAAGCTTTCCCTCTAAGATTGGGAACAAGAGAAGGATGCCCACTATCACTGCTCCTATTTAACATTGTGTTAGAAGTACTTGCTCAAGCACTGAGACAAGAAAAAGATATAAAATGCATCCAAATTGGAAAGGAAGAAGTAAAAATGTCTCTCTTTGCAAACAACATGATCCTATACATAGAAAGCCATGAGACATCTACAACAAGCTTCTAGAACTTATAAATGAGTTCAGTAAAGTCGCAGGCTTTTATAAGATCAATGCTCAAAAATCAGTAGCATTTCTGTACATCAATAATGAGCACTCTGAGGAGGAAATTTTAAAAAATACCATTTATAATAGCAACTAAAAGAATCAAATACCTAGGAATAATTTTAAATAAAGATGTAAAGGACTTATATACAGAAAGCTACACAACACTATTAAAGGAAATCAAAGAAGACCTAAATAAATGGAAGAATATTCCCTGTTCATGGATAAGAAGACTAAACATCAATAAGACATCTATCCTACCCAAACTAATCTACAGATTTAATGCAATCCCAATAAAAATCAACACAGCCTTTTTTTTTAATGAATTGGAAAAACTAACTACAAAATTTATTTGGAAGGGTAAGAGGCCCCTAATTGCCAAAGACATATTGAAAAAGAAAAATGAAATTGGAGGTATCACACTAACTGACTTTAAAACATACTACAAAGCTACAGTGGTCAAAACTGCATGGTATTGGCACAATGATAGACATACCGACCAATGGAACAGAATTGAGAGTTCTAATATAGATCCTCACATATACAGTCATCTGATATTTGACAAGGCCACCAAGTCCACTCAACTGGGAGAGAATGGCCTCTTCAACAAATGGTGCTTGGAGAACTGGATATCCATATCCAAAAGAATGAGAGAGGAACACCATCTCACATCTTATACAAAAATCAACTCAAGGTGGATGAAATATCTAAATATAAAAGCCAAGACCATAAAAACTTTGGAAGATAATGTAGGGAAGCATCTACAGGAACTTGTAATAGGAAATCATTTCATGAACTTCACACCCAAAGCACAAGCAGCAAAAGTAAAAATAGATAAAGGGGATCTCCTCAAAATTAAAAACTTTTGTATCTCAAAGGACATTATCAAGAAAGTAAAAAGGCATCCCATTAAATGGGAGAAAATATTTGGCAACCATATATCTGATAGGAGTCTAATATCCAGCACATATAAAGAAATCCTACACCTTGAAAGTAAAAGGACAAACAACCCATTTAAAAAAACGGGCAAGCGACCTGAAAAGACACTTCTCTAAGGAAGAAATACAAATAGCTAAAAGTACATGAAAAGATGCTCAACATCACTAGCTATTAGGAAATCGAAACTACAATGAGATACCATCTTACACACATTAGACTGGCAGCTATTAAAAAAACAGAGGACTATAAGTGTTGGAGAGGATGTGGAGGAACAAGAACCTTCATCCACTGCTGGTGGGAATGTTGAATGGACCAGCCATAATGGAGGACATTTTGGTAGTTCCTCAAAAAACTAACTATAGAACTGCCATATGATCCAGCAATTCCACTTCTGGGTATATATCCAGAAGAAATGAAAGCAAAGACACGAACAGATATATGCACACCAATGTTCAGAGCAGCATTATTCACTGTTGCCAAAAGTTGGAATCAACCCAAATGCCCATCAACAGATGAAGGGTTAAGCAAAATGTGGTACATATATACAATGGAATATTACTCAGCTGTAAAAAGGAATACAGTGCTAACACATGGGATAACATGGATGAATCTTGTGGACCTAATGTTGAGTGAAGCAAGGCATGCATTGAAGGATGAACAGTACATGATCTCACTGATATGAATTAAGCAAATTGAGCAGATATTTTCTGGAAAATAGGTTTGCACAAAATAGAAAAGGAGAAGAAGGTTTTGAGCCAACACCTATATAGACATAATCTATGGTAAGGTAAAAATGTGTAGTTGCTTATTGAAGGTATATGACAGGAAGGTAGTGATATTATTGGGTTTTGTGGTGAAGATTTGACAGGAGGGTAAGTTGGGGAGGGTGGGTGGGAAGGTCCAGGGAACTGTGGGAAGGGTTGGGAAAGGGACCAGGTGAACACTGGATATTTGCGAGTATGTGGTTGACAGAACAAAGTTGGGAATGCTCTTATGGTAATATGACAAAGAAGGTTTAGTGGTTTAGGGTGTTGATTGGGGGGAGGGCATTCGGGACAGGGCGCACCTGTAGCAGGCTTCAAGGGAGTGTGTGAGCGGTCATTTTGTCATAATGTGTTGAGTCAGTGAGTGGAGACCACATAATGAGTGGGAAGGAGTTGGACTCCCATCCTCCGGAGTACCGATTTTTTCACAAATAGAGAAGCAGGAGTCTCTCGAAGGCATGGGTGGTTCCTAATAGGGTAGGACAAACCAGTGTATTAAGACCTCAGTGTTTTGCATGTTACTATGAATCTTGTCATCCAAGGAGTGAAGCCAGGGGGTCGCCAGTGGGCCCTGAGGGAAGGGGGAGGGAGGAATAGAATAGATTGAACAGAGGGTATTTAGTGGGCAATGAAAGTGTTCTGTATGATCTTACAATGATGGACACAGGCCATGTTAAATATCATCAAAATTTAAAAAGTGTACAGTCTAAAATGTAAACCATAATGTAAACCATTTACCATGTTTAGTAGCTATGTTTCACTATTTGTAGATCAGTTATAACATCCACATAAAAAAAGGTATTAATATAGGAAGGAGGAAAAGGGGAGAATGTTGGATATATGAAAGTCCCCTGTATTCTGTATGTGACTTTACTGTGATCTAAAACTTCTTTGAAAACAAAAAGAAAAATAGTAAGACACTGGGGAATAAATGGAAGAAAATGCCACTATACATACAGGACACAAGATATTACAGTGATGAAAGGCAAAATGTCAAAAAAAATTTTTTTTAATATATTTCATTATTTTTTTCATATCCCAATCTTTTAATTTTATTTTTAGTTTTTTTTAAAAAAAATTTTGTATTTTATTTCTTATATTTAAACTTATCTTTATTATTTCATTTTCCTATTAATTATATTTGGCTATTGTAGTGGCTTCATTTTTAAAGAAGCTTTGGATCACAGAAGGGTTACATCAGGGCAGGAGAGGATCATTGGTGTGGGGTGTCAGTGATGGGGGATACATAGGTGGAAGTTCACCTAGGCGTACATATAAAGTATATAGAAATGTTCAAATGTTCACGGGCCATTGTCACAGTGGGTGGAGACTCACATAATAACTGAGAGAATGTTGTGTTCCCATCCTGGAGAGCTCTGCCACATTCTCTAATGGAGCAGCAACAGTCCCCCAAGTGCAGGGGCAATGACTGGTGAAGGAGGATGATCCACTGATGGGCTTATGAGTCTTTGATCTTGAAATTGAAACTTAGCCTATTGTTATAGGGTGCCTAAGGGTTGCCTTCTGAGAGCTTCCTTGTTGCTCTAATATAGCCTCTCTCTAAGCCAAATTCAGCATATGAATGCATTACCTACCCCCAGAGTGGGACATGACTCCAGGGGATGAGCCTCCCTGTCACTGAGGGATTGCTACCAAGCACCAAATAGCAATGCAACTGGAAAAAGATCTCGAATAAAAGGGTGTGTGTGGGGGGGAAGGTAAAGACAAATGAGTTTATATGGCTAAGAAACTTCAAAGTGAGTCAGGAGGTCCTTCCAGAGTAAACGCTTATGCACAACTCAGCAGGATCTCATAGACTGCCAAAGTGAATACTACTCCAAATAGTGGGGCTCCTGAGGGCTCTGGAGACACCCAGGTCCTATGGTCAGGGCAGATGTGCCTTGCCAGTGGGCCCTACTTTGGAGTTTGTGCTCCTGAGAGTGACAGAATTGGACTCAATTATGGCTTCCCTACACATGGTGTGGCTATTGGGCAGTTTGATGTAATTATGAATTTCAAAAATATAATTGTATTATGCTTGAAAACTGATCTGTTAATCTGGGAATGATTAAGTTATGATTAGGATGTTGACTGGGCCACATCAGTAGGGCATTGAGCCCCACACCTTGGTGGGTGAGGAATCAAATATAAAAGGCAAGGCAAAGAACAGAGTAGTAGCAGTCTTTTGAGAAGCAGTTTTGATGTTGGAAAGAAGGCCCCAGGAGAAGAGAAGCAAGCCGTTCACCTGATCATCTACAGCTGACCTTGTGGAGGAAACAGGACCTAAGCCCGGAGAGAAACACAGCCCTGGGAAGAGAGGAACCCCAGAAGCCTGAACCCTGGCAAACGTCGGCAGCTGTCTTGCTCTAACACGTGGCAATGGACTGTGGTGAGAGAAGAAACTTAACGCTTTATGGCCTGGTATCTGTGGATTTCTACCCCAAATAAATACCCTTTAAAAAGACCAACCCATTTTCGGTTTTTCACATTAGCACCCTGTGATGGTTAGGCTAATGTGTCAACTTGGCCAGGTGATTGTGTCCAGGTGTTTGTTCCAGCAAGCACTGGGCTAATTGTAATACAAGAGCATTTATGGACTTCAATCACCAGTGAGTTTACTGCGTGGATGGCTGATTACATCTGCATCAATCAGGGAGATTACATGATCAGTGGTGGTGCTTTTATCCAATCAGTTGAATGACTTAAAAGTGGAAGTGATTTCAACATTCAGAGAGAATTTCCCAGCTAGTCCTTGGACAGGCAACTTCTCCCAGAAACTCATAAACGACCTTTCATCGGGCTTTCATCAGAGCCACTGGTTTGCAGCCTGCCTGCAGAACCTGGACTTGTGCATCCCCACAGTCGCATGAGAGACTCTTTTAAAATTTCATATTATTGACAGATATCTCCTGCTGATTCTGTTTCCCGAGAGAACCCTGACTAATACAGCTGGTACTGGGAGTGGTTCTTGAGGAACAGAGTCTTAAACATGGGATGTCTGAGGTGGTTCTGGGAGTTTTGTAATTGGCTCTCTACTCTAATTGGACTCAGGGGTACTAATGACTCCCTTTCCAATAATGAGGTTGCTAACAGTCCATGGCGTGAGCTGACAATAGAGATACGCAAAATAGCATCATTAGATTCCCCTACTTCCACGCTTATAAGAAGCAAGGATCTGGGTGAGAGTGTTTTCAACACCTTAACAGATTTTGTGGAGTAAAAAAATATAATGATGTTGGTTGGCTCCTCCTCGATACTCTGGATACAGTTACAAAAGAAAGAGATGAGCTAAAGTCTTCAAATTTGAAACTTAAATGCCGCATGAATGATATGAAAGTTTCTACATGTGCCTTGAAAGAAAATCTTGTCTCCTGTAGCCACAGACTTGAGATATCTGAGAATCAAACCCAGACTCTCATTGTACGAGTAGCAGAATTACAGAGGAAACTAAAATCTCAACCTCGCAGGGTTTCTGCAATTAAAGTGAAGGCATTGATTGGAAAGGAGTGGAACCCCGAGGATTGGGACAGAGACATATGGGATGATGATAATATTGGTGGGGACATTGGAACCCTAAATTCTGCTGAGACTTTACCAGATACACCTGTGATGGCCTGCCCTGTGGAGACCACACCTTCAAAACCTTGTATCATCCAGCCTCCAGCCTGCCCCAGGGAGTCTGGACTTCCTTCCAGCCCTGAGGTGGGTACAAGCCAAATGGAAGCCTGCACTGCCCAGCCTCTGGCCTGCCTCAGGGAGTCTGGACCTCCTCCCAGCCCTGAGGCAGTACCAGCCTAACTCCAGCATGCACTGCCCATCCTCCACCTTGCTCCAGAGAGTCTGGACCTCCTCCCAGCCCTGAGGCAGGTACCATCGAATCTCCAGCATGCATGGCCCACCTTCCAGTCTGCCTGAGGAATCTGTCTTCCAGCCCCTGCCTGAAGAGAATAATCCTGTCTCACCAGAAGAAAATGCAAAGGAATGCCCTCAGGTCAGTAGCCTGCAAGACATCTCTAATCCTTCTCCTTACCCAGACCCCCCACCCCTTTTGTCTTCAAGACCCATTACAAAATTAAAATCACAAGAAGCCCCTAAAGGTGAAATACAAAGTGTGACCCATGAGGAAGTACGCTATACTCTGAAAGAACTGCATGAGTTTTCCAACTTATATAGACAGAAATCAGGGGAATATGTGTGGGAATGGATACTAAGGGTATGGGATAATGGTGGAAGGAATATAAAGTTGGATCAGGCTGAATTTATTGATTTGGGCCCACTAAGCAGAAATTCTGGATTCAGCGCTGTAGCTCGAGGGGTTAGAAAGGGCTCTAACAGTTTGTTTGGGTGGCTGACTGAAACATGGACCAAATGATGGGCTAGCATGCCTGATGTTGAGATGCCTAATTTGCCGTGGTATACACCTGCCCATCCAGAGGACACATCTTTAACCAGGACTGTGAGGAATAAATTTGTAAGACTAACTCCATCTTCTCTGAAGAGCTCTGTGGTTGCTCTTCTCTGCAGTCCAGATATTACTGTAGGGGGGTCTGTAATGGAATTGGAATCCTTAAATATTATGGGGATAATCGGATCAAGGCCTGGCAAAAGTCAAGTATCGGGCAGTTAATCACCAAAGGCAAGGTAGGCGTGGCTAACACAATGAAAGATTCAAAACAACACACAGAATAGTCTGAGTCACATGGAGTTATGGCGTTGGCTAATAGATAATGGGGTACCCAGAAGTGAAATAGATGGGTAGTCTACTAAATTTCTTCTGGATCTGTATAAGCAGAAGAGTTCTAGGTCAAGTGAACAAAATCCTGACTCTAATTACAGACGCAGAGAATCACAGCCCCTTAATCAGTTCCCAGGCTTGAGACAGTTTACAGACCCAGAGCCCCTTGAATGAGAAGAAGGTCAGGTCCCCTTGGGGAAGGATCCTGTTAAACTGCCAAAAATTTATACTGTAAATCTTCCTCCTACCTTTTCCCAGGGAGACCTACGGCCTTTTGCGAGAGTAACTGTGCATTGGGGAAAAGGAAATGATCAGACATTTCAGGGATTATTAGACACTGGCTCAGAAGTCACAATAATTCCAGGAGACCCAAAACGTCACTGTGGTCCTCCAGTCACAGTAGGGGCTTATGGAGGTCAGGTGATTGATGGAGTTTTAGCTCAGGTCTGTCTCACAGTGGGTCCAGTGGGTCCCCAGACCCATTCTGTGGTTATTTCTCCAGTTCCAGAATGCATAATTGGAACAGACATACTCAGCAACTGGCAGAATCCACATTGGATCCCTGACTCATGGAGTGAGGGCTATTATGGTTGGAAAGGCCAAGTGGAAGCCTCTAGAACTGCCCCTGCCAAGCAAAATAATAAATCAAAGGCAATACCGGATTCCTGGAGATATTGCAGAGATTAGTGCCACCATCAAGGATTTGAAGGATGCAGGGGTGGTGATACCCACCACATCCCCATTCAACACTCCTATATGGCCTGTGCAGAGAACAGATGGATCTTGGAGAATGACAGTAGATTATCGTAAACTTAACCAGGTGGTGACTCCAATTGCAGCTGCTGTCCCAGATGTGGTATCATTGCTTGAGCAAATCAACATTTTCCCCTGGTACCTGGTATGCAGCTGTTGATCTGGCAAATGCTTTTTCCTCAATTGACATTAGTATGGACCACCAGAAATGGTTTGCTTTCAGCTGGCAAGGCCAGCAGTATACTTTCACTGTCCTGCCTCAGGGGTATATCAACTCTCCAGCCCTATGTCATAATATTGTCTGCAGGGAACTTGATCATCTCTCCCTTCCACGAGCCATCACAGTTGTCCATTATATTGATGATATCATGTTGATAGGACCTACTGAGCAAGAAATAGCAAAGACTCTTGATTTATTGGTAAGGCATTTGCGTGAGAGGGGATGGGAGATAAATCCAACAAAAATACAGGGTCTTTCCACTTCAGTGAAATTTCTAGGTGTCCAGTGGTGTGGGGCCTGTCGAGATATCCCTTCTAAAGTAAAGGATAAGCTGTTGCACCTGGCCCCTCCTACAACCAAAAAAGAGGCACAACGCTTAGTTGGCCTCTTTGGATTTTAGAAACAACACATTCCTCAATGGGTGTGTTACTGCAGCCCATTTACTGAGTGACCAGAAAAGCTGCTAGTTTTGATTGGGGACTGGAACAAGAGGAAGCCCTGCAACAGGTCCAGGCTGCTGTGCAAGCTGCACTACCACTTGGACCATATGATCCAGCAGATCCAATGGTGCTGGAAGTTTCAGTGACAAATAGAGATGCTGTCTGGAGCCTTTGGCAGGCCCCTATAGGGGAATCACAATGCAGACCCTTAGGATTTTGGAGCAAAGCCTTGCCATCCTTTGCAGATAATTACTCCCCTTTTGAGAAGCAGCTTATGGCTTCCTACTGGGCCTCAGTAGAGACTGAACGCTTAACCATGGGCCATCAAGTTACCATGAGACCTGAGTTGCCTATCATGAGCTGGATATTATCTGGACCACAAAACCATAAAGTTGGGCATGCACAGCAGCACTCCATAATAAAGTGGAAGTGGTATATATGAGATAGGGATCGAGCAGGTCCTGAAGGCACAAGTAAGTTACATGAGGAAGTGGCCCAAATGCCCATGGTCACCACCCCTGCCATGTTACCTTCTCTTTCCCAGCCCACAGCTTTGGCCTCTTGGGGAGTCCCTTACAATCAGTTGACTGAGGATGAGAAAACTCGGGCCTGGTTTACATATGGTTCTGCACAATATGCAGGTACCACCCAAAGTGGACAGCTGCAGCATTGCAGCCCTTTTTTGGGACATCCTTGAAGGATAGCGGTGAGGGCAAATCCTTCCAGTGGGCATAGCTTCAAGCAGTGCATCTAGTTGTTCATTTGCTTGGAGGAAGAAATGGCCAGAGGTGCATTTGTACACTGATTCATGGGCTGTTTCCAATGGTTTGGCTGGATGGTCAGGGACTTGGAACGAACATGATTGGAAAATTGGTGACAAGGAGGTCTGGGGAAGAGCTATGTGGATAGATCTTTCTGAGTGGGCAAAAAATATGAACATATTTGTGTCCCACATGAATGCTCACCAGAGGGTCACTTCAGCAGAGGAAGCTTTTAATAATCAAGTGCATAAGATGACCCGCTCTGTGGCTAATGCTCAGCCTCTTTCCCCAGCCACTCCTGTCATTGCCCAATGGGCTCATGAACAAAGTGGCCATGGAGGTAGGGATGGAGGTTATGCATGGGCTCAGCAACATGGACTTCCCCTCACCAAGGCTGACTTGGCTACAGCCACTGCTGAATGCCCAATCTGCCAGCAGCAGAGACCCACACTCAGCCCCAGATATGGCACCATTCCTCGAGGTGACCAGCCTGCTACCTGGTGGCAGGTGAACTACATTGGGCCACTTCCATCATGGAAGGGGCAGCAATTTGTTTTAACTGGAATAGACACATACTCTGGCTATGGGTTTGCATTTCTGGCATGCAATGCTTCCTCCAAAACTGCCATACATGGTCTTACTGAATGTCTTATCTACCGCCATGGCATTCCACACAGCATTGCTTCTGATCAAGGAACCCATTTCACAGCAAATGATGTGTGGGAATGGGTGCATGCCCATGGAATTCACTGGTCTTACCATGTTCCCCATCACCCTGAGCAGCTGGATTAATAGAACGGTGGAATGGCCTTTTGAAGACTCAATTACGGCACCAACTAGGTAGCAATACCTTGCAAGGCTGAGGCAATGTTCTCCAGGAGGCTGTGTATGCTCTGAATCAGCATCCTCTCTATGGTGCTGTTTCTCCCATAGCCAGGATTCATGGGTCCAGGAATCAAGGGGTGGAAATGGGAGTGGCACCACTCACTATTACCCCTAGTGACCCACTAGGAAAATTTTTGCTTCCTGTCCCTGAAACCTTAAGCTCTGCTGGTCTACAGGTTTTAGTCCCAAGAGGAGGAGAGCTGCCACCTGGGAACATAACAGTGATTCCATTGAACTGGAAGTTAAGACTGCCACCTGGCCACTTTGGGCTCCTCTTACTTGTGAATCAACAGGCAAAGAAGGGAATTACTGTACTGGCTGGGGTGATTGATCCTGACTATCAAGGGGAAACAGGATTACATCTACATAATGGGGGTAAAGAAGAGTTTGCCTGGAATGCAGGAGATCCTCTAGGGCGTTTCCTAGTCTTGCCATGCCCTGTGATTAAAGTCAATGGAAAATTACAACAAACCAATTCAACCAGGACTAACAATGGCCCAGAATCTTCGGGAATGAAAGTTTGGGTCACCCCACCAGTCAAAGAACCACGGCCAGCTGAAGTGCTTGCTGAAGGTAACAGGAACTTGGAATGGGTAGTGGAAGAAGGTAGTGATAAATATGAACTTCGGCCACGGGACCAGTTACAGAAACGAGGACTGTAATGGTCATGAACCCTTCTTCCATGTTTCGTTATGCTTATGATTGTATATGTATACAAAATGAATTTCTTTGTTTTCTTCCCCAACCTTTTCCCCTATCATGAAAAGTTGTATTAATTCCACATCATAATATTTAAGGATGTCAAGTTTAAGAGTGACTATGACCCAAGGACTTGCACCCTGTTCTGTGGGGAATTAATGCGTTTCCAGTTGTACGCAGGGGAGTTGAACATTGTTAGGCGGAAAATATATATGTATGCTTGTCTGTTATTGTTTTTACTTAGAGACTAAGTATAGTTTAGAGTAATGTATATGATTGCTGAGCTGACAAGGGGTGGATTGTGATGGTTAGGCTAATGTGTCAACTCGGCCAGGTAATTGTGTCCAGGTGTTTGTTCCAGCAAGCACTGGGCTAATTGTAATACAAGAGCATTTATGGAGACTCTTTTAAAATTTCATACTATTGACAGATATCTCCTGCTGATTCTGTTTCCCGAGAGAACCCTGACTAATTCACACCCCTTGGGCTGACTATTACACATAGCTTATCTGTCCCTTCTATTTTAACCTATTCTTGTGCTGGAGTTTGTAAGTGTATGTCCAAGAGACTCGAGTCTTTGGGCTTTCCATATGCCAGCTGGACCCAGAACCTCAGCTGAGATGCAACACCTACTCTACAGTACATGGGACTCACCCAGGACAACTAACAAGGAGATGATGATGGACAATGACCAACCAAAGGAACAGAGAGAATCTGCAACTGCAAGCAAGATAGTCCCATCCATCTTCTCCATGGGATATAAGCCCCCTCTCAATTAGAGGTGGAGTGGACATCACCATCCCAGAATCCTCAGGATTGGGGAAAGAACTACAGACTAGAGTGAACTTACTGGTATTCTACTGTAGACATATTGTGATTCTAGCAATGGAAGAAATTACAACATTGATGTGGAGCCAGTGACCACTGGTGTCTCTGGGGGCAGGGAGAGGGAAAAACAGTTGTAATACAATCCAGTACAATTGAATGACATTGCAACGACAGATAAAGGCCATTTATATCATCACATAACATGCAAAACTGTGTGAGAGAGAGTGTAGACTACAATGTGGACTATAGTCTATGCTTAATGGCAAAGTCCCAGGATGTGTTTATCAATTGCCATGAATGTGCCACACTAATGAAGGATGTTTATGTGGGAGGGTGTGGGAGGTGTGGGGAGTGGGGCATACAGGAATCATTATATTTTCTGTGTAACATTTATGTAATCTAAGTATCTTTTTTTAAAAAAAAAGATAGGTAAATTTAAAGCAATATTTTAATTTATTTGGAAAGTAATCATGATAAAATATTTTATTCTGGTTTGAAAAATATATACATAACATTTTAATGATATAAATATTAATTGTTTTTGTTTGTAAGAAATGATTATTTACTCTGAAAAAAACTATATGTATTTATTGACATATAGCAAAGATTTCAACTTTTCTGTGATTTTCCTTTCATTTTATGTGATTTTTGAAACAAGTTTTAAAGCTTTTTTACTTTTTAAAATGTAGTTACTCTTTTCCTCTCAGTTGTTGCTTTCTGCGTCTTAGGTTTTCTCTGTCTCCAGTGATAGATGCAGTCTCCTATATATTCTATTAGTACATTTAATATTTTGTTTATTAATTAAAGCCCCTATGCCATTTGGAATTCTCTTTTAATATTTTCAAAAGGAATTTCTTTTTCCACCTCTGAAAAATCACTTTTTCAGTGATCTTAAAAATCACTTTTCTTATATACGTGAAATCATTAAATGTATGTGGATTTCTTTATGAACAATAGAAGTGCACTTTCAATATATGTTTCTCTGTGAATGTACCAGTGACATCCTCTTTTAAATATATTAACAGAATGTGTAGCTAAACCATCTACTGAATAACTTACTCTATGTGGGAAATATTTAAGAACATATAAATATTAAGTTAAGATTCCTAAATAAAATATTAGCAAATAAAATGGGCACCAAAAAAAAAACCACAGAAAAAAACAATCCAAGATTAAGTGGTTTTATTCCAGAAATATAGTGATATTTAATTAATGGAATAGACATTAATATATATTGTCATGTCACCAGTTCAAAGGAATAAAACATATGGTCATCTTCATAAGTGGCAAAAAGACATGCTATATAAATTTTTTAATAGAGTGAAAAATGTATTTCCTTTCAGTGGAAAAATCACTCTCTCCAAAGGTATATCAAGTTGAATATTGAAACTAATAGAATAAATCCATTAAAGAAAACAGCAAGGATGAATATCATAAACACTTTTTTGTTTGAACCCATCAATAAAACTAAAAATTTAAAGAAATAAGTGTATAAATATTGGAAAATTGAAAACACATTTTCAGCAGATTTGGCTCTATGTCTGCCTGCTATATTTTGGAGAATTAAATAAAATTCTAAATGAAACAGCAAGAAAATTAATGGTGAATAGTTGTAAAATTATTACAAAAATGTCAATAACTTTCTAGATTAAAAAATTCCCAAATAAATGGAAGGAAATGTCAACTTCACACTTTAAAGGAACTGCAAATATACTTTAAAAATAAACTAAAAACAAATGGAAAGTATTTATTTGAGAACAAACATATTCCTCTGTGGGCCAGTAAAAGAGGAATTAAATACATCATGGCAAAATGGCTTATATTTGAAATTAAAGAGTTTCAAAAAGAAAGGTGTCAAATATTGTAAAATGGCTTTGTAAATTTGTGCTACCTCCCAAATGATCCAGCATTTGCTGAAAATTAGCAATGCTTAATTGAAAAAAAGAAAGATGGATGAAGACCCAAAAAATTGGTGGAAGAAGTGGGGAGGGATATGGGGAAAATAAGTGAGGAGGGATTGTAGTGAAGATATATCCAAGAGTTTTCCACACATTTTTTCTTATTTCCTTACCTCATATTTTTAATCTAGTTTCTATTACCACCATTTCATTGAAATAGCTCATGTAGGGATCAGCAGCAAAATTCCCAAATCAGATAAAAACATTTTAAGTCATATTGTCTACGTGACCTAAAATTCAATACTATTTCTTTCTTCTATTGACATTTTTATTTTGGTTTTTGGCAAACCACCTTCCAGGTTTTCTCCTACATTCCCTTTGCTCTGTCTCAGTCCCTTTTCATGATATTGCAGCTTCTCTCTACCTGGTAATTGTAAGTGTTCTTTATTTACTAATTCAGTTAAGACTTATCGAGTAATACTATATTCCCACATGACCAATGGGTACTGAAGATGCAGTGATGAACAAGGTAGAAGAATTTATTGTCTTCCATTTACTGTATTTTATTGATCAATACATATCTAAGAAAAAAGAAAATTAAACAAGATAACCAGAGTAATGAAATTTGGAAGGGAAATATACGGGGTATGAAGGGACTACTGTAAATCTAATGAAATTTACCGTGATTTAGACAACAGCTGAAAAAGGTACTTTAGACAAGGGAAACCAGATGTGAAAATTTCCCAAGGATGAGCTAGTTTGACAAGATGGCTGAACAAGAAAGGATCCATGTGTCAGGACCATTGTGAGCAAGATGGTCAGTGGTGGAGCTTGGTTGGTGAGGTAGACCAGAGTGACATTATGTGGGAGTGGCATTAAAGGGCATGGTTCCTATGTGGACTGTGTTAGAGTTAGGAATTGAACCATAACAGATGTTACTGAAGGTGTGAAATGTCACTCTGGTTTTTGGCTGAAGAATGAATTATAGGAAAAGTAGAGCAAATGTGGAAGGAGGAATTACAATTAGAAAATACTGCAAAGATTCTATTGAGAGTCCATTGATTCAAAGCTAATTTTATCAATTTAAGTCTTCTGCCCATTTTTTAATTGGATTGCTTGCCTTTTTAATGTTGGGTTGTATGATCTCTTTATACAACATGGAAATCAAACCCTTATTGGATATGTGGCTTCAAAATATTTTCTCCCATTGTGTAGACTGCCTTTTCACTTTCTTAACAAAGTCCTTTCACTTCTCTCAAGTGTTTAATTTTGAGAAGGTACCATTTATCTATTTTTTCTTTTGTTGCTCATACTTTGGGTGTAAGGTTTAAGAAATCCCCATCTACCACAAGATCTTGAAAATGTTTCCCTACATTTTCTTCTAGGAGTTTTATGGTTGCCACTTTTATATTTAGGTCTTTGATCAATTTTGTGTTAATTTTTGTTTAAAGTGTGAGATAGAGGTCCCCTTTCTTTCTTTTGAATATGGATATCCAGTTGTTTGGTACTGTTAGCTGTGGAGGCTGAAGCTGCCCATGGTGCCCCAGGAACTGATGAAGATTTCCCCACCTTCTCCTCTAGCAGGGGTGCTGACAAAGCCACAGCCATGGGCAGTAATCCAATCCTTGCTTGCCAAATCCATCTATAAGGATGGAGCTGCAGGTGCAGGCAGCTAACTAAGTCATGTGGGCTGAAACTGAATGTGGTTGCCTGGAGAGACTAATGAAGCTTTGCCCACCTTCCTCCCCTGTAAGGGGCAGAGATGGAGTAGCAGGTGTAGGGAGCAATCTAGCCACGTAAGCCCAAACTATCTGCAGCTGCATAAAGAAATGGATGACGCTCCATCCACCATTTTCCCTGCCAGGGGTGGGGATGGAACCACAAGTGTGGGCAAAGTCTCATCAGTACTGCCTGAAACTGACTGCATTTGCTGGGGGAGACTGGTGCCAGTCCCTTCCATCCAGGAAATCACTGATTTTCAATCAGCCCCCCTTCCCCTCCTGCTGGGGGCAGAGTTATAATGAAAGCTCCTAATGTCCTTCTGTCTTGGAACAGTGCAAACTTTAGCTGTACTTCAGATTGGACTTTAGCCAGCTGAATATACTAAACAATAGCTGAAGTTGGTGCCTGGCCATCTCCTCCTCTCCAGTTTTTGGGAAATGGAGCTTCTAACTCCAGCCAGGGAGTAGCTCCTGAGGCATCTTGCCCTACCAGCAGGGGATGGGCACCCTCCTCCGCAGCATGGAGGGCTCTGCCAATGATTCTTCATTGCAATGGTTAGCATTCTCCTTTCATTCTGCCAAGGATGTTGCAGGGTGTTCTTCTTGTCCTGAGCCTCCAAACAAGTGATTTAGATAGCTTCTGATTATCAATTGCACTGTAGGATGAACTGACTCTTGGAACTTCCTACTCTGCTGCCATCTTATTGTTAGTGATTTTTTAAAATGCCTAAGTACATATCAATGAGAGCAAAAGGCATACAGATTTGAGAAGTGGTGAGTTATAATTTCCAGATGTGCCATTAAGTTGTGGTAATGCACCAAATCTTTATAAGCTGGGCATCAAGAGATGATAGGAAAATTTTCCTCATCTTCCCCATATTGGGATTTCTTATATCTTATTCTTTTTTTGTGGTCACCAGACTCTGGAAGCACTAAAAACCAAGAGTTTGTTATAGACTGGTTGTGAGGGACTGGGCACATCCAGCAAGTATTATATAGCTTACACAACTTACATGATTTAGTCCTTCTAATATTTACTCATTCTGGCTGACTTCAAATATTCTGTAAATAATAATGTGCTGTACATTCTTCTCATGTTTCATGTTTTCTCAAAATTCCAGTTCTTCCCTCTGTCATTTGCCTGGAAAATGCCATGTCATTCACCATTTGTCTACCATAAATGTGGCTATTGAAATGTTATTAATTTTTACAGTTTTCAAATTGGTAACTTTATATTTTGAAATATAATATACAAAATTATGTCAATAAAACTGATTATGATGGTTTCTTTCTTAGTTATAACTCATGATTGTTTTTTAAGGTAGTGTATTGTAATAGATTCCTTTGTTGACTCATAACAGAAAAATTGAATGCTCTCACAGTTGTCCATTCCCTCTTTGAAATATCACCATCTTTTGGCTTGCATAACAACACAGGCCTCAGTGTTACTCTGAATAACTTAACCACTATTTCTCATTCTCACTTACTAGCTCTACTTACTTTCCAAAAGCTCTCAATGGTGATCCTGGAATGTCCTGGTTATTTTTCACTTGTTTTACTAAGTCTGTGATCCTCCCTGTTCTGCTAGGGGGTTTTGCCTCAGCTGACTCATACCTGTGGACTCTATCAACTGAACTCTTTTGTCATTTCGTTCTTGATGGGATTAACCAATGAGAATAATGAGAGTCATTTTTCATCACTGTTCCTTCCCTGGCTCAAGACCTTGTTTTAGGCAACTACTGCATCCTTCCATCACTACATCTCTTGACATTTATCCCCTCCTCCACAATTCTAATCGTCACTAATCTCTGGGAATATTACTTCTTCCCCTCATCTCTTAGCCAAATGGATAGTAATGGCTTCCCCTGTTGCTAGTCTGTGGGTGTTATACCATTTCTATCTGTTCCCTGAATACTGTCCAGACCTTTGTAAGTATTCCCTTCATTAAAATCTCCCTATTTGAAACCTCTGGAATGTTTTTTTGTTATCTGCAGGGAAGCTGAAATATTTTGTGTTGGTACTTAGAATGGGGCCTGAAGACATCTATAACAAGAGTCTATGGCTGTTCTCATATTTGACTCATATATGGATGCCCTTCTTGCAGAGGAAAATAGAACACTAGTCATCTGTTTAGTACAGTGGTATTATGATTCCTCAAATTATCATTGTTTATAAAGTATTATGAAATACTGATAATGGGATAGTTTTGGGATTTAAAATTAGGTACTTGGTTGTTAAAGTTCCAGTGGAAGTCAGGGGAAGATGACTGCTGCTGTCTAAATTGGAATGTACAAAAATAGAAGTGGAAAGATTATCTTTAGAGCTATCACCTCACAACTTGTGTGTAGAGTAATGAAAATCTTACAGAAACTGTAAAATATCCTTTCTTCATATAGCTGAAGGAAAATAATAACTTAGCATCAGACTTAAATTACATTAGTTAGTTGTATTACTTTGTTACAGACTTTGATCCATATTGTCTAACCTTTCACTTTCAGTTTGATTGTGTCCTTGCATCTAAGGTGAGTCTCTTGTAGACAACAAATAGATGACTTGTGTGTTTTTATCCATTCTATCAATCTATGTCTTTTAATTGAGTAGTTCAACCCATTAACATTCAGTGTTACTTCATCTATTTTATACCTTGGCTTTCTGTTCTCATATCTTACTATTGTCCGTCTTTTAACCCTTTCAATTTCTCTTACTTATGTTCTTCGTTTCTACACTCTTCTCCAGTGCTTAAACACACCTTTTAACATCTCTTGTAGATTCTGTCTCTTGATAACATGTACTCTCAGTTTCTGTTTATCTGTGAAGACTTTAAACTCACCTTCATTTCTGAAGGATAGTTTTCCTAGATAATGAATTATTGGCTGGAATACCTTAAATATACATACCACTGCCTTCTTGCATCCATGGTTTCTGAAGAGAGATCAGCAATTAGCCTTATCAAGGCTCCCTTGTAAGTAACACATTGCTTTTCTGCTGCCGCTCTCAAAATCCTCTTCATCTTTGGCCTTTGACAATTTGAATAGTATATGTCTCAGAATAAATCTATTAGGATTTATTCTGTTTGGGGTACATTGTCCTTCTTGAATATTGATATTCATGTCTTTCATAAGAGCTGGAAATTTTTCAGTATTTCTTCAAATATTCTTTCTATCCCTTTTCCATTCTCTTCTCCTTCTGGGATACCTATAACATGTATGTTTGTGCATTTCATGTTGTCATTCACTTCCCTGAGACCCTGTTCAATTTTTTGCATTATTTCTCTGTCTCTTCTCCTATGTTGCCAATTTCAAATATCCTATCTTCAAGTTCACATATTCATTCTTCAAATATTTCCAATCTGTTGTTATATGCCTATGACAGTTTGAGATTATTTATGAATCCAAAGAAAAATATTATGTTTGTAAACTAATATGTTCTTCTGGGTGTGATACTCTTTGATTGTATTAAATTCAGTGAGGGGCCTCTGATTAAGTTTGCTTGATAAAATCAATTTAGAGCTTCTAATTGGACTCCATCAGTAAGACATAACTCAGGTTGAATCCCCACCCCCTTGGTGGGCTGATATAAGTGGATATTTACTCAAGAAGACATGCCAGAAGAGAGAGAGCTCTGTGACTTTTGATCCTGGGGCCCCAGGGGGAGATGAACCATTCACCTGATAGTTTGCAGCTGACCTTGGGAAGGGAGCCAAGACTGATATAGAAGGCACAGAAAGAAATGAGCCCTATGTCAGGAGAGAGAGGAAGCCCAGAGGTGGCAGAGATCAGCTACCATCTTGCTTCAACACATGGAAACTGACTGGTGAGAAAGCAAGCTTGAGTTGGACTCTTTAGGGCCTTGTAACTATAAGCTTTTACCCCCAAATAAATACCTTTATAAAAGTCAACAGATTTCTGGTACTTTGCATCAGCACCCCTTTGGCAGAAAATACAATGTCTCTAATGTATTTTTAAACTCATCCATTGTGTCTTTCTTTTCCATAAGCTCTGTTAAATTTTTTGCAGGCTTTCAAATTGTTCTCTAGGCCCACACAGTATCACCTTAATATCCTTTACTCTTTTATCATATTTTCCTTCAGCTCCTTAAATTGTTTAAGGAGGTTTATTTGAAGATCATTTATTAGTTGTCTTAAATCCTGAGTCTCATCTAGAGTCTTGGCTTGTTCCTCTGAGTGGGACATATCTTCCTATTTCTTAGTGTGGGTTGTTATCTGTTGTTGAAACTAAGCATCTGCTTATGTTGATGATTTTGTTCTGTTGATCAATTTCTTTCTCTTGCCTAGTGGTTTTATTTCATAGCTCTTTGATTTTTAGTTATTTTTTTCTAAAACTTTAATATTGCCCTTTTTAAGCAGTTAAAACTGTGTCAGGGAGCTACTAATGGGGCCTAACCAGGCCTGGGAAAGAATGGGAAGAGTGAGTCTGTCTTCCTTTACTTTCCCAGCTGGCTAGCAAATGATGTTCCTCAACAAACACTTCCGTGGAGATGAATCCTCCAATTTCTACTACCTCTTCTGAGATAATGAGTTATGGAAGTTATATTCACTGAAGAGAAACCAATCAGCCCTCTGTCACATCATCCCTCTTCGCTGTGAGGAATCTGTCCTTTCCCCCTCTCCACTGGCTACTCAGCTGCAGGTTTTACAGAAGCTGATTGTCTTGGCTGGGGCCTTGGTGGTGTTCCCAGGTGCAGGGGTATCAACTAATGGTTTTCCCTTTGGCCTCTCCATCTCTGCATCCATAGTTCCTCCTGGATGATGTGTGCAGCACTTTCTTGCCCTGCAGGGATCCCCAAAGTAGTTCCCACAGACTACTTCTATCTCTTCTCCCCTATTTTACAAGAGAGATGTACCCTGCCTGAGCTACATCAATGTCATCTTGGGTCACATCCTAAAGCTCTCTTCAATTGAATTATCATGGGTAACACTGTTTCCACTCAAATCCATAAATGATACGTAGGCCTTTTTCTTTTCCCTAGTCATAGGATCTCATCCAGGATTATGGAATAGCATACTGAGTTATAGATTGTTGACGTCTAATCAGAATGGTCTCCTGAGTTCTAGGCATGATATTTCTGCTTAGAGTTCAAGTAGATATCTAAAACTTAATACATAGCCAGGAGAGCTCTTAAATATCCTCTGTGGTACACTTTTAATTGGGTGGTACAGACAGAATTTACCACAAGGCCAACACAAGTTTGATTCCAGTTGATTTCAAAATGCAATGTACACTGAAGGGAAAGAAGATGAATAGTTATTGCATGACAGTTATCTTGTGTGCAATAAATGGCCAGTCTCAGAAACCAAAGGAAGTATCTGAGTGTATGTAGGGCTCAACTCAACTTTATTGCTTCATTCTAAATACAGTGAACATTCTGAATTTAAAGCAAACCAAAGCACCTCTTCTCAAAATACAATAAAATTAATTAAAAAATACAATAAAATTCAAAATCCATATAAATAAGAATCACTAATGTTTTAATTTTAAAAATTTATTTCCAGCATTCACAAAAACTTGCAGAATTAATTTGCACATTCAGTCACATATACAATCAAAAAGGAATATATTTCCCATCATAGATTTATTTTTTTATTGGTAGTAAGTTCCAAAAATCCCATATTAAAATGTATAAGAATATCCAAATTTTCAGTAAGTCTTTTAGAGGCCACTTATCTCATTTAAACTGTATAAAATTCTAAAATTAAAACTTTAACTAGGTATGTCATTAAGATCATATGAAGGTAAGCATTTGCAAACTTTAACAGATTTGGAAAATTAATGAAAATCTGAATAAATATAAATATTTGCTTTAGTGTAGAGTTTTGCATTCATAAATATTTAATATACCATATCCTTGCTCAAACAGATCATCCAATATCTTATATCCTTAGCAAAGCAGATAAGTAATCAATAAGTTTACCTTTGTATATAAAGGGACTGGAAAACAATAAAATGATCCATTTTTCATTTAGTAAATATTACTTCATTTTCTCACAGTAAATTATACCTTTGATTATAGATAGTGATAAGAGATTATAAATATTAGTGATTTTTATTTTGAGTCAACAATTAACTAAGTTTTTTCATTGTACTGTTGATTAAAATTTTCATAAAATTAGTAAAATATTTTATACTTTTAATAGTTTTTTTCTCCCAAAATATGTTCACCTTTAAAAAACTGACGATATTCTGTCATTGAGAAAGAGTAATGTCTCATTGATTCTCTTCATTGTTTGAAAGCAGTGCCCAAACTGTCCTTTGCACATAGAAGACACATGAGAAAATTTTTCTAAAGGCAGAAACATAGGCCGTGATATTCTGGATGAGCTTTATAGAAATATCGTGGGCCTTTCCTAGTGTGATGTCCTATCATTTATTATCAGTTTACGTTTTAATCCCAAAAACGTGGTAAGCAGAAAGTTTTGTTTTTATTGGAAAAAAATCATTAATTTTCTTATAACAAATTAAGCTTCTATGATGTGTCCCTATTTGTATGGTTCAAGAGAATTTGTGAATTTTACTCTTCTGAGCTCCTACATCCACTAAATTCAGCTCACATGTTGTGCACTTCCCAGGAGTCAACATAATAATGCTAGTCAGCATATCACTTAAGGTTAAAAGATGAAAATATTGATTTTATGAATAGAATATATCAGAATTATTAGTGCCCTTTTGCTAAGAAATTGGGACCAAGAAGGTAAAAACACTTGGAAAAAGACAAAGGAAGAATACGACATGCTCACTATTTAATGATCTTGTCGCATTCTAGGCCTTATCACTAGGCTAATGTCATGGAATGGGAAATCTGAAAACAGGAAGGAGATGAAATGTTCTTATTAACCTTATAGTGATGAGAATAAACAAGATTGCCCCATTTTGGCATTTGTTTAAATGGAAGGATCTAGTCCCTCTTTCTCTTCTTTCCATTTTTACCAAATTTTTTATAAGAAAACATACAACATTTTGTGACCAAGAATACAGAACTAGCCACACAGGCCAGCAGGAACCCAATGACATCCAAAGAGTGGTACTGAAACCAGGTGAGGTCATGTGCAGCTGGTCTAAGATGCTTGGCTCCTTTGTGGCGCATAACAAACTCAATCCAGAAGACTGCTCGATCCAGTGGCTTTACAGGCTGATCATGGTGAATTCTTGATAACCTCATAGCATTTTCTTTATAACTAGAAGGTATATACATACAGAGAAATTAGGGTCTGTCTTTTTCCCCCAATAAAGGTACATATGTGATACATGTTATAAAAGTTATACAAGACATGGGCCATAGAAATATTGAGAAAAAATTAATTCTTGCCATGATGTGTATTTTGCTTATTATATCAGTTTTTAACTCTTATAAAGGGGAAGGTAGGGAAGAATTGCAATCTTAACAGAGTATAGGCAGTTGCAGGCAGAAAAAAAATGGAATAATCTGGTTTAGAATGTTTAGTTTAATTTTTCAAAAAGATTTATTTTATTTAATATTTCTTCCCACTCCCTCATTGTTTGCACTTGCTGTGTCTGTTTGTTGTGTGCTCATTTCCATTTTTTTTAGGAGGCACCAGGAACCAAACCCAGGACTTCCCATGTAGGAGGGAGGTGCCTAATCACTTGAGTCACCTCCACTTCCCTTTAGTTTTTTGAAGGAGAAATTGTTTTACTCTTCCAACACCAAGATTGTTAAAGACCAATGACTGTGGGGAAAAATCCATTTAAAAGTCCATAATTGTAGCTTATAATGTCTTGCTAATTGATGATGACTGGCAAAAGAAATTTTCAAAGAGTCATTTTCTCAATCTCTGAGATCTTGACTCTGTGATAATCCCTCCTTTCTATTTACTTATATGTTAGTGACGAAAAGGATAGTGTCTCTTTTGATCATGCCAAGATAAGATGCAGATAAAACTCTAACATAAAAGATGGCATATCCAAGCACATATATTTTGAGTTTGAAGTTAAGTACAAACGTCTTGCTAGTATAAGGGCCTCTAATAACAAGGGAAAATCACAAGAGCAATAGGGATACAGTCAATATCACTAATGGTGTCTCAACACTAGGCAGAGGTCTATTTGAAAGGCAAGCCATGTTTTCTCTTGAAGTTTCTTGGAAGCTGACCCAAAATTAGTAGGTTTTACTGTGGTTTGGGTTGGAAGTAAAAGTTCTAGCCTAAATACATGAAGAATAGGGAAGAGAATTGGTTCATGTACTCTTACAATGTATAGGATTCCAATTTGGAAAGATGGAACTGTTTTGGTTATGGATGGTGTTGATGGCAGCACAACATTGTGAATGTAATTAACAGCACTGAATATATATATTTGAATGTGATTAAAAGGGGAAATGTTCAATTGGATATATGGTAACAGAATAATTTTTTTTTTAATTCCATGATCCTATACTACACAAACAGTGAATCCCAAATTAAACCATGGACTATAATTAACAGTACATTCTAAAAATATCCTATCATTGATTGTAACAAATGTTCCACACCAATGCAAGGACTTAATTATAGGGTGGTATGAGAGTCTTATATTTTATGCATGATTGTTCTGTAAATCCATAACTTCTCTAATAAAGAAAAATAAATAAATAAGGAGCATTCTATAGAATAGAGTGAAGTGAAAAATATCACACAACTTCCTGCTCTGATATTTTATAAAGTGAATAAAATCATTAGCACCTAACAGTGCATGGAATGGTCGTGGCCTAATTCATTAGACATCAATACCAACCTTTAAAAGAAACAAAAGATTGTAGTAAGATTTAAAATTTTCCCAGCTCTCAAATTAATGATTTCTATAATATCCTAAAATTATGAAATACATCTATATGAGATGAATCAATTGAAAGATTAAGATTAGATGAATTAACACTTCCATTTCTGTCCTTACCAAATATTTTATAATTTATAAATGTGTGTGCATATATATATATTTACAAAACTAAACATATCATCAGGAAAAAACTGAGATTTTTTTTATAACCATATTTATTGTTTGGAAAATATTTTGATAGGCTATTTGAAGTCATCATGTTTTATTTCAATTTCAGTGAAGGACTTAATCAGTTGGGAAATGAAAGAAAAGAGTGATTTTTATAATTGTCATGTTATGATAGTTATTTGAAAATCAACCAACTAGGGTGGAGACCCAAACAATAACCAAAAGAATATTGAATTCCCATTCTGTGGAGTTCTGCTACATTCTCTAATAGAATGCCAAGAATCTCCTGAGTTCATGGGCAGTGCCTAGTGAAAGAAGACAGACTATTATGACAGGCCCTTGATATTCATAATTGAACTTATTATCCTTTTCTTGTGGAACTGAAATTTAGCCTAGTATCATATATTCCCTAAGAGTTATCTCCTGAAAGCCTCCTTGTTGCTCAAATGTGGACTCTCTCCAAGCCAAACTCAGCATATAAACACATTACCTTCTGCCTGGCATGGGACATGACTCCTGTGAAAGAGCCTCCCTGGCACTAAGGGATTATTACCAACCACCAAGTAGCAATGCATCTGGTAAAAAATCTTGACTGAAAGGGGGAAATATTAAATACAAATAAGTGTGTATGGCTAAGAGATTTCAAAATGAGTTGGGAGGTCATTCCAGAGGTTACACTTATGCACATCTCAGCAGGATCTCATTGATTGTCATAATAAACAGGACCTTAAACAGTGAGGCTTCAGAAGGCTCTAGAGACATCTAGACACTATAGGCAGATCAGACAAGCTCAGGAATTTGGCACCCAGTCAGTGGGCCTTACTTTGGAATTTATGCTCCCCAGTGTAACAGACTTAGACTCATTTATAGTTTCCCTACACATGGCTCTTCGGCCCCTTTTATTAGAACCTATAATTAGCACTATACTTGATAAATATATTAGTATATGTTCCAGAGACTTAAATCTTTGGTCTGTTCATTTGCTGATTGAGCCCTGAATCTCAGAGAGTTGCCACACCTACTCTCCAGTTCATTGGACTCAGAACAACTAACAGGGAGATGATGATGGAAATGCCCATCTTAAGTAATAGAGAGCGCCTGCAACTGCAAGGAAGATAGTTCCATCCATCTTCCCCATAGAATCAAAGGCCCCCCTCAATTAGAAACAGAGTAGGCATCACCATCCCAAAATCTTCAAGATTGAGGAATGAACAATGGACTAAAGTAGACTTATTATTCTATCAATGGAAGAACTTTTATCATTGATATAAAGGCAGTAGATGCCAGAGTTCTGAGGGAACAGAGAGGGAAGTATAGGTGAAATATGAGGGGCATTTTTGGGACAATGGAATTGTCCTGCATGACATTGCAATGATGAATACAGGCCATTGTGTTTTTTTCAGAACCTATAAAATTGTGCAGGGCAGAGTGTAAACTAAAATGTTAACTGTAGTCTATGGTTAGGAGCAATGCTTCAATATGTGTTCATCAATTGCAACAAATGTACCACACTAACGAAAGATGTTGTTAATGTGGAAAAGTGTTAGGGGGGGATGGAGTGGAACATATGGAAATCCCCTATATTTTTTATGTAACATTTATGTAATCAAATCTTCTTTAAAAATAAAAATAAATTAAAAAAAAATAAAACATGATATTGGACATTTTCTATCCAATGGTTGTCACATTCAATGGTGACCCTTTCAGTCGTACTTACAAAGGTTCATTAATGACTGTTTTCAAAGCTCTGAGCAAATCTGCACTTGTCATTGTGTTCATGTTCACTTCCACAGCTGCTCCTTTGGCTTTCATGTGAGCAATATTATCAGGCTGATCGGCAAACATGGGAACGCCCACCATAGGGACTCCGTGATAAATAGCTTCATAGATCCCATTCGTTCCACCGTGAGTGATAAAAGCTTTAGTTTTGGGATGACCTGGTTTGGAGGTTGGGTGAGAAGTGGGGGAGAGTTTCATTATAATATAGTAACATAATTTCAGAGACAGAAGGGGAAAAGACAACAGGATAAGTTACTCAAGAAGAAGCATTTTGTTACAAACGAAGTACATGGGGATACTGCTAGAACAGAAATTGCTATCCCTGGAATGACAGAATTTCTATCATTCAAGAAGGAAGCATTTCCTATAAGAACTATGCACATTGAACATTGCTAGCACAGAACATTGCAACCTGAGGAATGGATGACTTAATACACTTTGTATTGTCTGGGAAAGCTTTATTGGAGAGATATCATCTGAACTGAACCTAAACTTAAAGAGTAATAAGAGTCTGAACTGAAGATACTCTTAAGTGAACAATTAGAAACATGAATCTATAAAATTTGTGGCCAATTGTTTAATTTATATCTGTTTTAAAACAGGAATCAAAGCATGAAATTTCACAAATACTAAATATGTCTTGAATTTCTTTGCTGTTAAACAGTTACTCAGATTGTCCCTCATTCTACTCTACAGCTTTTCTTCCCCGTAGCTTTACCAAGAAGGTCATTCTGTGGTATCCAATCATAGAGTCGAGTATTGGCTCCTAATGTAGCTGGTTCCTTTCCTTTGTATCTCCATAACACCTGTGGGAAAAAAATGCATTTATTTCATAAGTAAGAACACAGAATGATGTCACTTTAAAACTGTAGAACTATTTAGAAATCACATATCCTGTCTTACTTCAGGTGATAGATGGGAGGTAAGGTATATAAGGGGAACTTTGCAAACAATGGAAGAAAGTAGAAATATTTACAACAAGCTTTTTGTAAATGCTTGTACAAATAGTCCATTAAGTATAATATCATTTTTTGGCATTGACTAGCTGTGGGTTTTTTTAAAATGTATTTTTATTACAGAAGTTGTGAACTTACAAAACAATCATGTACATGTGTAACTTTAATGTCATTTTGATAGTTACCATTTAAGAGCTTGGTAACAAGATTATAAAAGAAAAGAAATAGGAAGAATGTTTTAATCAATCAGAGTTGGGTGTTAAGTTTGTTTGTTTGTTTGTTTTTTGCATCTGTTTAAATTTATGTCATTGAGATATCCTAACTCTCATGTTTCAAATTTAATGTTTTTCATACATATAATTTGCTTTAGATTTTGTATGTATCTTATTAGATGATTGGCTTCCTTTCTTTCCTCCTTCTTTACTCTCACCATTTTCCCCTTCCTTTCTTCCTTTTTTTTTTCTTTCCTTCTTTCATTCATTTTTCATATTAAAAACATTTTTTAAATAAAATGAGAGAAGAGGTTTGCTTATTTTCCATTGTTCATTGAAGTATCTTGTTAGGATTTGAATTTTTTATACATTTTTTTTTTTTTATTTTTGGGAAATCTATAAGACAAAATTTTAGATTAAATAATAAGGGCTAGCATACATGGTCCAACTGAGAAGTTTATAAACAAAAATCAAAGTTTCAAAATGCTTAATTAGCACACTTGCCTTTGGAATTTGATGTACTTTAACAAAATATGGAAATATAAAGAGTCCTTGGACATTTCATGAATAGTAGTACATAAAGAATAGAAATGTAAGAACAACAAAGTTAAAATTAATTCAATATCAAACTAGAATATACATATTGCTGACAATACTGTTAGGAATTTCAGTTGCTATTTAACTGTAGAAAACTCTCTATATATGATTAAATAAATCCAGCCTTCTATTTCTAACCCAACTACACTTGGATAGAGTCCATTAATACCTAAACATGGAGTATATTCTTGAGAATAATTCTTCTCCACTCTTTATCATTTCAGCTCTCCCTTTGCCGAAACTTTGGGCTAAAACACTGCAATGCTTTGGGGAGTAGTTATAGCAGGACTTAAGATTTCAAATAGTGAAAGAGTTAAAGGTCAATGACAGGAGCTTATGCTTTCGTGTCCATTCCATTAAAAATAAATGACTACAAAAGAAAAATAAAATAAAAATAAATAAATAAAATAAAATGACTACAAAGAGATGTTTCCTTAGTAATTCAAGCCCAAGTAGGCAAATGATCAAATGTGCCTAATAAACTATTTTAATGTTTTATGAATTTTTCCTTAATGCTGTGGCAGATATACCAATTCTGTAATAAGTTTTCACTTTCATCTTGAAGGAACGTTGGTAGCTACTCTCTTTTGAAATTGGTAAAGTAGCTGTCAACCAGTATAAGAGATTGTACTAACCTTCTGTGGAATCTGACTAAGAGCTAAGGCAATGAGGTTGGCTTTTTCATCTGTGAGGTTTTTGACCATTGACCCCAGGGAAAACACCACAATACCATCTTCACCTGAGCTCTGGACAAATTCTTCCATTTCCTGCAGAAAAGAAAATACTTTGTATGGCAAAGTTACAGTATCTCAGGGGAAAAAATTACCTACATTTCTTAAGTTAAATATTCCAGAAAAATGTAAGAGTGATTGTTAGACTGGCTTTGTATATAAAAAGAAGCATTTAATCACTTTAGGAGAAAATATGTGTCTGGAACCTATAGTTTAAATATAAACTGATTTCAATGCAAGGCATGAAATCCAACACTATATAAAAGGAATAAATGATAAGGGCGAAGCTCTTTTCTTAGTTGATGAGCAGTATTATTCTCCAGGTTTAATTTTACCAAAAACTGACTTGTTTGCAAACTTGTAAAAATATTTCATGGAAAGAAAGGTCCTGAATTAGTCTTCTGTAATTAACAGCAAGCCAGTTTTCAACCAATAAATTATTATAAGTTTATATACCTTTCTTTTAGACAAAGTTTTCAGGAAAATTTTCCTTCTTTACATCTCCCCTGATAAACCAGACTAAGAAAATCTTCACTAGAAATGTGATATATAGCAACATATTTTAAAAGGAGATAACAGGATTAAAGTGTTGATATAATCATAAATAACATTTATGAGGTAGTGCTTCTCTGTCATCTCCCCAAACACATGGTAATTGAATAAAATAAACACAACACACTTGTGTGTGTGTACATATATATAAAAACATACACACATATAACTTTGATTTGGGGCCTTTGACTATCTCCCCTTGTATTTATTTATTTTTTACTCTGTATATCCAATGACTGACATCATTCATTCAGAAGAGTTATAAACTATGATTGGTATTCATACTGCCCAAACTTCTATATCAATAGGTAAGTTGAATTTGGAGGGAATACTTTTCTCTGTCTTTCATCACTTGTATGAAGTGTTTTTGTGAACTCATGAGATTCCTGTAGTGTGTTTGTATTGGGGGGAGGTGGATAGGTGGGGAATGGAGTTGGAAGGACAAGTGTAGTAGTATGTAATGAGAGATTATCTAGAAAACCATGGATAATAAAGTCACATCTCTATCTGGAGTTAGCTATTGGTCCATTATCTCCTATATTATCAACTATAAATAGAGCTTGGTTTGCAGCTATAACTTTACTGGGAAAAAAAAAATGTTATTCAGCATCCTGAAATGAACTTTCATATGTCAATAGAGAAATGATCATGAAAAGAAATCTGACCTCTTCTGGGAACACCATTATTCTGATACATTCCTAAAGAGGTTTTACTCATTTTTCTATAACCCAAGCAAGTGTATTCTCACTCCCTATTGATAGTTGACTACACTCTATCATGCTTGTCTATTACTCTCTTTATGATTCTCAATAACGTTACTTTCCAACGTTACATTTATGGTATATGGTATACAATTTTCTTTTTCACTGCAAAAAAAAAGTTGTGCTGATAAAGAACCAATCCAACATTTGGGTGTCTCATTTCTATGAATACTTCTTTATGCTGATGACTCTCAATCTATTTCTATTGTTCTCTATTGAGACTGAGACCGTATATTGCCCAAATGATTTCTAGAAAACTCCATCTGAGTATCCCATTGTCTCCTCACAGTGATTAGATCCATAACTGAGCTTTTCATCCTCATCTCAAAGTTTTTCCTCCAAGGGTTTCCTAACCCAGTAAAATTTACCATTAACAAAATAAACCTCCATGATGGAAATCCAGAAGTCCCTTGAAACCATCTCTTCCTTCAACATTTACATCCTCAAATGCATCAAAGACTGTGTAGTTTACCACAAAGCTCTTATGTAAACAATTTTATCTTTTTCTTATCATAGTAAATACCCTTGTTCAGATATTCATCATGCTTGTTAGGACTCATAAGTAGCCTCCCTAGTTATCTAAGTAACTGGCTCTAGTTTACCTCCCAACCAATCCACTCTATAAATAATAGCTAAAATGGCAAACTGCCATTTAAATCATGGCATTCTTCTGCTTAAAATTTCAATATAAAGTCTCCAAAACTTAATATCATTCATAAGAATACCTGTGACCTAGGAAATATATTTGGAGTAGCAAATTGAATATATCTAGCATGTGTCTTTTATTGTGGCAGGTATCATATCATAAGGTGTATAAAATCCTCCAATTTAATAGACTTACCTTAGGTAAAGGTTTGGCAGGCTTGCAGTGCAATCCTCCAACAAACTCAAAATTAGGTAAGTATGGACGAGGAAATTCAAAATCCCAATATGTTCGCATTAGCCAAATTTCAGCTTTTCCCATAGTCTCACATAATGTAGTGTGTCTTCCTGGAAGAAATGAAGAAAGGTAGGTAGAGGGTATTAGTATATTTCCCATATATATGGGGAAATTGTATCACGAATTTCCTGATAAGCTATAAAAAGAAAAATAAATCTAGGGCCTCAATAATACTTATGAGTTCTAGATGTTAAATGGAAGGGAGTACTAAACTAACAATAAGGAAAGAAAGGAAGAAAGGAAGGGAGGGAGGGAGGGAGGAGAGAAAGAAAGAGAGAAAGAGAGAAAGAGGTAGATAGAAGGGAGGGAGGGAAGAAGGGTGGAAAGAAGGAGAGGAAAGAATGGAGCATGGTAGGAAAGGAGACAGGGAGATAGGAAATTTGGGTAGAGAAAGAGTAGTTAAATATAAATGTAGTGTCACCACAATAAATTCCACCAAAAAATTAACCATAGCACTAAACTATTTATTACTCATTATTCTCTCCCATTAAATTATAGAAGACAAGTTAGCCTCACCATATCTTCACCAAATTATGTCTCCATGCCTTTCTAGTCTCCAATTAGAAATGTATTCTTTCCTATACTTGTTACAGACTTTAGTTCACTAATATAGGCCAATGATCCCAACAACATTGGTTCACCTTATCCTCCTGGGTCGTATTCCAACATTTCTCTTGATGGACCTCTATTTCCTTAATAAGAAGTTCCTGAAAAACTCACACCCATGGCATCCTCCTTTGGGGATGTAACGTACACATGAACATACCAAGTTTATTTTAGTTTTGCCTTTAAGGTATTTTTTTGATGGGAGACGAATTCTAGGTATTACTCTTAGGATTTTTGTAAAAAAATAAGAACTATTTGTAAATGTCCAGGCAAACCATTTCAATACACAGAAAACATATTTTGCAAATGAGAAAAAAACAAAACAAAACAAAACAAAAAACTCAAGGGTCTTAGAAACTTTAGATAATCTAGAGAGCCTCCTTTTAGAGTTTTCACATTTTAGTGTTTGAAGTTACATCGGAGATTATATAATCAATGCCTTAATTTGATAATAAATAAGTTTTACCCAAGGAAACTAAACTTGAAATTGTCAAAGACTATATGAAAACCCACTTCACAGTTTCAGGGCCAATGTGTTTATGTCCTATTGATGTCTTGATCCATGTATCTTACATTCTTCTTTGATATCAAATCCCTAGTTGATTTTGATATGTCTAACAATTAGACTTCATTTTAAGAAAGACTGAGCTTAAAGTATTTTTAAAAGTTCTATATTTAAGGCAGCAATTCACAGCAACAAATATAAAATAGATTCAAAAAAAAAGAAAAGAAATTGAGCACAACATAATAGAGTAATTATGGAACAAATATGCTGAATTAAAATTGATGAGAAAAACTTTCCCTATAGTTATCATATTCACACAAAATTTGATTATAAAAGCAATGAATAATTATATAAACATATAATTTATCAATAGGTCATAAAATTTGAGCTCTCACAAAAATGTTTAGTGAGTTTATTATTTAAACCTACCCACTGAATCAAATTAGATGGTTTTTAATTGCAAAAATTCCTTGCATGCAGCCTAGATGCATAGCCAAATACCTTACTGTTGATGAGGTAAACAGGAGGAGGCTTCAGTGGGTGACAATTACCAGTCTCTCAAAAGCAAGCCATATTAGTGTGTTTGGTATAGAGAAACAATCTTAGAGTCTTTAGATAGTTCTTTACAAGGGGATGTAATGAAATAAATATGTACAATTTCTGTTTTGTATCTTTTCAAAGTAATGGTGCTTGTTCTCCACTTCTTCTTCAGTCTCGCAGGGTAGAATACAGGTATCCTTGACCAGTTATATTGGCAAGAATAACATCTTAAGAGATAGCAGAGCAATAAGATAGTCAATTACTGGATACCTGGATGACTTTATGAGCAGAAATTCCTACCTTCCTTTGAGAGAAATAAAGTCTGTGTAGCTTGAAACATAGTATGTATTTACTGTCTGTTTTTTTGTTTGTTTGTTTTTCCTGCCACTTATATTATAATGTCAATGGTTTTAATCTAAATGAGAAATAATAGCTTTAACCATTTGCCAATATATGTATTTATAATGCCAATAAATGTAATGAGAAGAGTAAAATTCTGCATATATTTTCAGAATAGAGCTAATATGAACTTCTGACAGGTTGGTAGTGGAATGGGAGAAGAAGAGATGAATGAGTAATAAGTCATGTATTTTCATTAAGTAATTGGAAGAACTGAATTTGCAGTAAATGAAATGGGAAAGATTTTAGGAAGAACATGTTTGGAATGGGAAAGAGCAGTGCTCATTTTACATAGTAAACATCCATAATATAAGTGAATATCCAAATGTAGATACAGAGTAGGCAGATAGATTTATAAGTCTGCAGTATAGGGGAGATATGACACAAAAATATATAAATTTTGAGCCATCAGCATGCAATTTAAAAATTAAATCCATTTAATTGTATGAGATCATCAAAGGAGTGGATCTACAATGAGAACATAAAAGGTCAAAAACAAAAAATAACTTGCCCATTTCAAACTTAAAAGACATGTAAGTATGTACACAACACATTCTAAAATGATCATATTTTAAAGAGTACAGGTGTTTGGTGTCTTATTATGCTGTGCTGTTATGACAAATACCCCATAACAGGTTGGCTTAAACAATGGGAATTTATCATCTCATGGTTTCAGAAACCAAAAGTCTAAAACAAGGTACATTGGTAAGGCCATGCTATCTCCTGCGGTTAGTAGCATTCTGGTGCTGGCTTGCCGGCAGTTCTTGAGGTTTCTTGGCTTTCCCATCACATGCCAATATCCTCTCCTTTCTCTTGTGGATTCCTGTTGACTTCCTGCTTCTCCCTGTGGCTTTCCCTGGCTCTGTGCTCTTTCTAAGCCTTCAATAATATAGATTAAGGCCCACCCTGCAGCAGTTGATCACACCTTAACTAAAAATAACATTTTCAAAAGTTCCTATTTACAAAGGTTTCACACCCACAGTGATGCAGGTTAAGACTAAGAATATACCTATAGTGTGGCCCACCAACCTCAATGAACTTACACAATATTTTAGTTAATCTAAGCACCTCTTAAAATATATGTATATATATATATAAAAATAACATTTTTGTAAGCAAATACACATATATGCATATATATTTATATATCATTTTACAAATGTTTGTATGTATTGTGAGAATTTTGATTTTTACCCATAATAAAAAAATAAAATAAAATAAAATAAAATAAAAAAAAAAAGAATATACCTAAATTGGGGAATATAATTCAACCTACCAAACTGGTTATCTTCAGGTTTTTAAAAATATGTAGTGAGGTTGAAAATAAATTAATAAACATTTATCTTTAATTGTCATACAAGGAGAATGAAAACATGAAAAAAAACCCTCAAGTACTCTTAAAGAACATAAAATGAAGCAAGAAAAAAAAAAAGGGAAAAAAATCAGAGATATAAAAATATATAAAATAATAATAACATGCATGTTAACTCAATACATGGCAATGAATAAAATTTCCCAGGTTAAGGACACATAACTTACTTTAGTTTTTTAAAAAATCTGGCATACACTGTTTAAAAGAGGCACATCTAAATATATTAGCATAGTGTTTAACTTCCAAATAATTAGAGGGAACACATGGAAAAACAAAGGAAAACAAAGAAAATAACACTCAATCCAAGATAAAGGGAAGGGGAAATAATTCACAAAATAGAAAGACCAAAAAATCAGAAAAAGATGTTAGAAATGAAATATAGTAATTATAAAATGAATATAAATTGATAAAAAGTCTCTGTTTTAAAATGCAGAAAACATAAGGTTGAAAAAATTCTGGTTATATTCTGGTCAAAAGAGACTATATCCAAAGGAGGAAATATATATGTTTAAATTAATGATAAAAATTAAAACTTTAATTAAAATGATGGAAAATATTCACACTCATATATATGGCAAAAAAAATGCAGATGTAGCTATATTAATATTAAAAATAATTGCTTTTGACTCAATAATCATTACCGGAAAAAAGGTCACCTAAAATAATTCAGAAATTCAACTTACCAGGAAGCTATATTGATTCTACCTGTAAATGCAGCTAATGCCATCATTTTAAACACTATAAAGCAGACAATGACAAAATCCAATAGTTTGTCTTAATTGGAAATTAACACAAAAAAGAGAACTAGCCAATTCTATGTTGTAGATTGCTTGCACCAATGTCCTCAAATTCACCCTTCCCTGTATACATTTCCTCATTGTGAAATAGTGCTTGAGTATTTCTCCTATTTCTCTTGGACTTCTGCCTTGCCTAAAGAACATTCCAAAACTTTCCAAATGAATAAATGTGAAAGATAATGGAGAGAGACATAAACCATTTTAGACCAGCAGACACTTGAGCACTGAAAAATCTGAGATAAGAGGAGAAAGCCACATACCTGACTACAGTTGATCACAGTTGAATTTGTGGGCCCATCAGAGACAAGAAAAACTGCCTTGCCAACCCACAGACTCATGAAAAATAATAAATAACTGTTGTTTCAAGCCACTGAGTTTGGGGTGGTTTGTTACAAAGTATTAATTTTATAATAGTTAACTGATACATTCCCTTCCATTTAGAAATCAAAGGAAAAAAAAAAAATTTCACCACTCTTTTTCCAAAAAAGAAATTAGGAAGTACTTAGAAACTAATGATGTGAAAACTATATGTTAATAATTGTGGAGAACAGCAAATATAAGACCTAAAATAAATTTATACTTTTAACAATTATTAGAAAAGAAGGATGCATGTAACTTTATTTACAAAAAAGCACAGAAAAACTTAAAAATGGAAGAATTGAAACAATCAAGAATAAAGACATATTAGTGAAATACAAAACCAAGATTGTAATTCCCATTAACAAAATTGATGCTAAAAACCTTAAAAATATTTAGCTAGTTAAATTCAATAATATATTAAAATAACGTATCATCGGCAAGATGAGTTCACTCTAAGGATGAAATGATAGTTTAAAAATTTGGAAACTATGGGAAACGGATGTGGCTCAAAAGGTTCGACGTCCGTCTACCATATGGAGAGACCGGGGTTCGATCCCCCGTACCTCCCGGTAAAAAAAAAAAAAAAATTTTGAAAACTAAAATGTGCAACTCACTTTATGAACTGGAAAAGGAGAAAAAATGATAATCTCAAGCAATCAAAAAACTCAAAATTTACACATTATTTTTAAAACTACTAGCAAATTTGGAATAAGAAAGAATGCTCTTCATCTCATGGAACACACTTAACAAAATTTCTCATCAAACATAACATTTTTATGTTGAAATATTGAAAGTGTTGTCATAAAATCAGAACATGTATTATGATGTAGGTATGTATTAATGACAACTTTAATTCAACAGTCTTAACTCACTACTGTTAAGGAAGAAATAAAAGCAAACACAACAAATGAGATCTGGTTGGTCTATATATATTTTTTGTAAAGGTGTGTTTACCATGTACCAAACCTTGAAAATACCCAAATAAATCATCAGAATGAATAAGAGAGTTTTGTAATTTCATTGGATACAACCACAATATGAAATAATTGTAATTTCTATGGCTCTGGCAACAATTAGAATATTTGCTTAAAAATATATAATTCAACTTAAAAATCTTTTAATAATTTTGTGTAAGCCATTGATAGTTGGAATTATAAACTCTTATGAAAAACCTTTATAGAAAAATAGAAATATGTTCATAGATAAGAAGACTGAAATTCATAAAAATGCTCATTTCCCCCAAATTAATCTACAGATTCGTTGCAAATCTTAGTCACATCTCAAAACCCCAAATTTCATATATCTTGAAAAATTTTATAGACCTTTAGAAGAGATTCTAAAATCTATATGGAGGAACAAAGCATGAAGAATTATCAGTACTTGCTCCAGAAAAGAGATTCCAGGTGGGAGAGTAATTTCCTACTGGAAAACAAGAACGAATTTAAAAAATACAGTTAAGTTAGTGAATAAATGCAAACACACACATGTAATTAAATTTCTGAATTACAAACCAAGCATTTGTAAGCAAATAGGAAAAAAAAAACAAGTCCTCTTCAATAAATAGTAATGGGACAATTCCTTATCCCCGTGTATAAGAAAGAAGGAAGGAGTGGAGGAAGGGAAGGCTGTAGCAAGGAAGGAAGATAGGAAAGGAAGGGAAGAAAAAGAAAAGAAATTGACCATACCCTGCAAGATACATAAAATAAAATTCTAGGTACCATAAAACCTTCTAATTCAATGCAAAACCATAGCCTTTTTGAGGACAATATAACAGGAATTCTTTATGATTGGAAAAAGGAGGGACTTCTTCAGGAACATAAAGGCTAAACCAAAATAGAAATGATTTATTAATTCACCTATACTATATTTTAAAATTGCAATTCAACTTATGCTATTACAAAGAGAGTGAGAAGACACATGAACTGAGAAAATATATTTGTAATACATAAAACAAAACATTATCCAAACTATATAATGAATTTCTTTGAATCAATGTACTGTTAAAATTTATACACTTCTTTGAAGGTATGATTTTTTCAAAATCTGAAATGTATAATATTTAAAAGATATTTAAAATATTTAAGAGTTTATCAATTCTTTTAAACAATCAAAATTTAACTGGTGGACTGAAAAAATTATTTGTAATACAAATCACAGAAAAAAATGTTTACATTCCCTAAAATGCCTAAAGAATTATAGATCAATAAAATAAATGGGGCAATAGAAAACTGAACAAATGCTGAAATGATGCCAGCCCTCCCTAAAGGTCTGAGGATAAATCATTATGGTTCAACAGTTTTGGAGAACAACATGGCAGAGATATATGTAAAGGTTCAAAGCAATATTTTATGTAATAGCAAAGAGTTGGACAAACCAAGCAGCTCCTAGTGCTAAACTAGTTGGTTGATTTTTTTGTGTGATCCATATAAGGGAATATTATTAAGTCAATAAAAAGAATGATGCAGATTTTTGAATGTTGATGTGGTAAGATCTTCAAATCTATACTAGGTAAAAGAAGAAGGTAGAAATGAATAATTAGTCATTGTTCCCATTGGGTGAAAAATGAAATAAAAGACATATACACATACAAATATTTAATAATTCATAGACAGTATCTTGATATGGAAACAAGAAAAGTAAATATTTCAAACTTAGGGGGAAAGAGAGGAAATGATCTTTTCATTATAAATACCATTTGAATTATTAAATTATGTATATTTTTTAACCATACAATGGGGTTGGCTTAACAACTGAAATTTATTGGCTCATGTTTCAGAATCTAGAATGCTTGCTTCCTTCCGACATAGATAACTTTTAGCTAGCCAGTAAACTTTGGGGTTCCTTGACTTTTCCATCAAACGGCAGTGCATGTGGTAGGGTCTTCTTTCTCTTCTGTGTTCTGTTGACTTCTAGCTTCTGGCTGTTCCCTGTGGCTTTTCTCGTTCTGTGACCATTTCCTTTGCTTAAAAGGACTTCAGTCATATTGGATTAAGACCTACACACATTTAGTTTGGGCAGAATTTTTACTAATGACGTCTTAAAATGTCCTGTTTACACACCCACAGGACCAGGGGTGGGGACGTGAACATGCTTTTTGTGAGAGACGTGATTCAATTGCCAAAACCATGTATACTTATTATTTTTACTATGATGTCAAAAGTGAAATTATACTTAAAGTGTATTCTAATTTATCTAATGAAGAAGATGAGAAAATAAAAGAATGAAAACCATTGAGAGTACTTGCAGCAAAAGAAAATCTGCTAAAGAGGATATAGTTAAAAAATGCCACAGAGCCTAAGGACTATATCTAACCCATAATACTCATACATACAAAAGTCTACACTTTTCCATTATTCATGTATAATGTGACAAATCCATTCAGTCCTTTGCTCTAGTATTGTTTGGAACTAGAGAAGCATCTCTAATTTTCTAAATAAATAGAAAATAGCTGTTTTAGAAAAGGTAAAGATATAAAATATATTGTCCCTTTAAATTTGCTATTCTTTGGTTATCTTAACACCTATCATAAATCAGCAAATATATTGTCCCTTTAAATTTGCTATTCTTTGGTTTTCTTAACACCTATCATAAATTAGCCAATCAATATAGCAATGGTGCAACAAATCTCAAACTTCCTGTTTTACTTAATATTTTCATATTACCTTTATTGCTTGCTAGCTACTAGAAAAACAATAATATTTCGTTCTTTGTCAATGAACTGAAAGCCATGAGTATGTCAAAGGGCAAATTTCAGTTCTGAAAATTAAACCAGAAAACTTAAAAACTGATTGACATATCCAAGGCAGAAATTACGTATATAATATTGAGCAAGAGACTCCGAACTCCTGTCCATGGCTGTAGTAAAAAAGCCATGACATATATGGCAGCTATGCAGCTGTGAAAAGACAAAAAGGATATCCTTGCTCAAAAACATGCTGTTCTATAAGATTCCACCATGGTAATTTAACATTCAGCTCATAGAACATGTTTGACTTAACAAATCTATAAAGAAGAAAACTCTCCCCACACATTTTGGTGAGTAGAAATAGGTAGGGTACAAGAAGAAGGAAACTCTTTTCTTTTAAATTCAATAAATGAACAAAGAAAAACTGTTTTCTAAGAGGCATGGCATTATATTTACTAAGGTTCACTTAACAGAAATCAAGCTAGATCAAGAAGAAAAAATTCCCTGAATGTTTTCAAGTTTTTAAAAATATGCTTTCTGCCACTAAAGGATGTATCTCCTTTTTACTGGAGCAGCCTCATGTCTTCTTAGATGTATAAAATTTGTCTTGGCATTTCTTTTGGGGCAGTGGCTGCAGAGACCTCAATTGCATATGTCAGATACTAAAGTGGACAATATTTATCGTGCAGTGGAACTCAAGTAAAAGAAAGAATACCCCACAACATGACCAATGACAGAGGTCAATGGGGGATATTTGAACATTACAAAACCTGATGTGTGCAGTCCAGAGATATTTAGAAACAGGAATCCTTACTATTTTCAGTAAATAAAATTAAACTATATTTTATTTTCTATTTGATGCAATCAAGTATAATTTATTACCTGTGAATTAAAGATGCACTTAGATCTTATAGACATTAACAATGAACTGCAATCATTTTTATAGAAAGGATAATATTTTATCTCAGTCTAGTTAAAAGTGGTGGATTAAGCAGAAGAAAGATAAAAATTAAGAAACCAGAAGCAGCAAACATATTGTATTAAACATATCAGATTTAATGTGAGACTAAGGTAAAAAGATAGGGTCAGTAAATGGTATAAAGAGAATAAGACTACATTACCGAGGAAATGGAGAACCATCCCCCTCTTTTCATCAGAGGAATAATATGGCAAATCTTTGTTATAATATGAGAGTCCTGGCAACACAAGGATGACTGTCACTGTCAGTACATGCTCTCACTTAGTGGTAGGTTACCTTTCCTCATTCTTTTCCTCTGATAATGTTTCTGTTTCTTGCATTAAACGTATGGCCTCCCAAAAGGCTTCATTCATAACTCTGTTATACCAAAGAATTCACAGTACTATGTGCATAATTCTGACTCTTCCATTTATCTCTGAGGATGGAGTTGAGAACAAGATCCCCATCTTATTTACCTTAAATCCATAGATCCTAAAATATTGTCCACATGCAAGTAGTGCTTACTGATTGTTAAATTATTTACTGTGATCTCAGTGCAGTGTAAACTCAAATCATATCTAAAACTAAATATTTTTCAAGTGGGCTCCTATGAACATTGGTTCTGTGAAATAATATATCCTTTGGAAACTGAGTTAAATTAGTTAATATGACTAACAAAGATGAGGTAATCCACAAAGGTCTGTTTGAATTTCCATCCTAAATTTAGGAGAGGACTAAGAATGCAGAACCTTGGACTAAAAGGAATGTTTTAAAATTGAGAGTAGTAAGTGATTCTCAAAATTTTGTGAAGCAAAGTTCAGGCAAAGTAAAGAACCAAATCATATATTGTTAATTTGATCGAATTTCAGTTTATTACTGGTGTTCAGGTAAGGAAATTATCTTGCTCTTACAGTAAACATTATAATCTTTTTACAGATAAGAAGTTGAACCTTACCCAATATGTAAACTCAGTGTAATAGACTTGCTCATGACAGTCTATATCTGACAAGCAAAACAACTTCCATTGGATTCACATTTATTTGCTTGTTTTAGATATTCTTTTGTTTTGATAACAAACTGTTAAGTATCAAGGTCTCTTATAAAAATGGTTAGATGACTTTAAAGAAAGTGTAAACATGACAAAGGATTTCTTGTTTCCCTTCCCCCATTATTGACAATCAGTTCGTCAATATCACCTGAAGATGTTTACATGGAGGACTTATTTTTTAAAATATATACTATTCACTTACCTAGGCTTCACTTGAATCATTCTAAATTTCTTTTGATAACTAATTTAGAATGAAGCAAAGTCTCTTACATAATGCTTCTTTAAAACTGGTCCCAAAATTGAATGTCATACTGCTGGAGCCAGAAGTCTAAGAAAAGTGAAGACATTATACTTTTCACCCTTTCCACAAAGGTCCTATGTACCTGTTAGTCAGCATATGTGAACACATACATAGGAAGGTGAAGCTGGTAGTTTCTCACAAGATTTCTCCATCATGTCATCCATAGAAGTCCTTAGTGTATGCACAAAAGGGACTGCAAGCAATTCAGCTGTCAACTCTCCACAGGGCATCACGGGATCTATCATCATTGCATTATAGTGGCTTCCTGGAGTTTCTTGATGAATGTCTGATTATATACTACACTCACACAAGCGTTTCATATATACTGTTGTTTGAAGAAAAATTTCTTGCAGTTTATTGTTGATTGCCAAAATAAGTTTGGCATTAAATCCAAAAATTCATTTACTGTGTTCTCAGCACTTTATCTGTCAAGTGGCACAGGGACCAACTCAAAGTTCAGTGTGGAACTTGCTGAGGTCAATGAGGTAATTGTGTGACAGAGCCAGCACCGTCACCTCATGACCCCACTCCATAAATTTCTTCAGACTGATCTTTAAGTTGAATCAACGGCTCATATCACAGGGCCACACCAGGACCTTCCCACAGAATCCACAGCCAGTGTAACGTAGTTGCAGAAGCAGAGGAGCCAAATCTGACTTCTTAGTCATCATGACAGCAGCTCCCTCACACGCTGCTCTGCTGGTGTGTTAGTGCAGCTGGGTAAACAGTTGTAAAATGGCAGCTAATCAAAGAATAAATTAAAAATTAACTTCGGGAGCTAGAAAAGTGCAGTTATATTCCCAGAACTTTGTTCACTGTTGTTGACTTGCACAGCACAATATGACATTTGTTCCAAAGGTGAGAAGGAATATTTTTAAATTAGGGAGGAAATGGTTCTAGCTGATTTCTCATTTAAATATTTTAAAATGGAGAAGCGTTATTTTTATCTGATAATTTGTAAATACAACAGATAAATCCATTTAAGTTAAATGAGTCCAGTAAATAGTATGGTATATCTTGTGCATCATGATGACTAATAATTTGGAGAAACATGAAAATATAGGTCTTGCCATCAGTTTGGACACACATTAGTATGTGGAGAGGACACATGCTTCACATATAAGAAGAGGAATATGCCAAATATTGTACCAAGTGTACACGACTTGAGTATCCCAGAGGAAGAAGCCGTCATTCCTATATGAAGAGAATCAGAAAAAAACTTCTTGAATAGAAGAGGCATTTGAGCTGAGCATAGATGCAATGGTGGCAGTAGGAGGGTACTTAATGTGAATGGAAGAACATGAGAAAAGAGTGATGATGTGGAAATCACGGTCACGTAAGTAGACAGGTATCAAGTCGCTATGGATTGAGCAAAGAGTGACATAAAGCAGTACAAAAAAAGAAAATATTAGTTAAAATAGGAGATCCTTGAATGCCATGCTCTGGGTTTACTTTGAATCTCCATAGAAAGATTCAAATTAGTTTCGAGAAATGATAATATTTGTCCTTTAATAAAATTATTCTGGGGGAGTGGATGTAGCTCAAGGGGTTGAGCATCTGCTTCCCACATGGGATGTCCCGGGTTTGGTTCCTGGTGCTTCCTAAAAACATAAAAACAAACAACAAGCCTACAAATGAAAAAACCAACTCAGGGGAGCTGATGTGGCCGAATATATATATTCTGGCATTTAAGTAGGACTTGATTTGCAAAGAGAATAAAATTAGGGTCATGGGTAAAAAATCTGGCATAAGAGGAAAAGATTTTAGAGCCATTTAGATTTTCCATTTAGATTGTTTCCACAGTTAAAGATCCATCTCAAGCCTATTCTGTCATCAAACAAATAATATTACAATGAGGCATGACCAGTGCAGACTCATCATTGTCTTTGTAGGCCAGTATTTTATTTACAAATTGCATAAAGTTTAGAGGTGAATGGCACAAACTCTGCAGTCAGACAGACCTGGACCCAAGTTTAGGTCACTCATAAGTAGTGGCAAGGATCTTAGTCACTTTTACCCTCAATTAATCTAACTATAAAAGAAGCCTCACAGAGGTATTGGGAAGCATAAAGAAATCGATCTGTATAAAAATGTCTAACATAGTGCCTGACACTCAACAGGTGCTTGACACAAATTAACTATGATGATTCATTCATTCCTTCATTTATTCATGTTTTCAACAAATATCAGTGCTAAGAATACAGTGAGGGGAAGCGGCTGTGGCTCAATCAGTAGGGCTCCCGTTTACCATATGGGAGGCCCCGGGTTCGGTTCCTGGGGCCTCCTGGTGAAGGCAAGCCCGCCCGCATGGCATGGTTAGCTGACCCAGCAAGCACAAGCAGCAAGGGGGGGGATAAATGAATAAATAAATAAAATCTTAAAAAAAAAAAAAAGAATACAGTGAGGAAAAGAGATAAAAATCTTTATTCTTATGAGCTTGAAATCTAGTAGTGAATACAGTATAAACCATCCATAAATAAAGTACATGATGTGTTTTTGAAGTGGTAGGGAGGAAAAATAAAGCAGGGTGGGAAGATTGAGAGGAGGTAGTGGTGGTAGAGTTTGCCTTTTTTTTCAAAGTGTACAGTCAATGGTATTGGCATAATCACATAGTTTTGCATTTATCATTTCATTCATTCTTAGAGCATTTTCATTATTCCAATAATGAAATAATAAACAACAAAAAACAGTTAAGTAAACAAAAAACCCTACCCCTTAATATTCATTTCTCAATCTCTCTATCGTTCCTCTGCCATACATAGTTGCTATTCTGTATCTGCTCTCTAATTTATTTGTATATATTTATTTTTTTATATACCTATTTTAAAAGTTGCTTAGATTACATAAATGTTACAGGAATGCCTTTTAAAACTGATTGGTCAAAGAAGGATTCATTATAAAGTTGATGATTACATAAAATCATTTCAACATTTCAAATTCCCTGTTTCTGAGATCATATATAAAAGCAAAAATTTCAGAATGTAAATATATATACATATGTGTGTATAGATAGATAGATATAGATATAGATAGATATAGATATGGTTATAGATATATGGAAAACAAGATTTGATGAAAATGTCAGCAAAAATATAATCCTGGTTTGTGAATGGAAAGCATAGAATGAGAGTTCATTTCATTGATTAGATATGAAAGATAAGAAATGGTTTAAAAAAAAACTAGGGAAGTTCTTTGATTTCTAAATTGAGAATCAAAGTATGATAATGACTCTAGATAAGACATAAACACAAAATGAGGAGTAGCTATGGGAAAGTATTTTGCCCTTTGGCATGTGAGTTAATGATTGGACTTGTCTGTGGCAATATCTATTTATTTGACCCATGAAGACTTGAATCTTATGGTAGGAATAAGACTTTGAAATACAGATTTGGTGTTCAGTCATCCATGCATTTTTCAATCCAATTGAAATTCCTCTCTAAACCTTTACTATTTTAAACCTTCAATAAAGAGGTTTTAGCATTTACTTTTATGTGCCAGTTTTTATACCAGATAGAGGACATAAAAGGACTAGTAATAAAGGAGATTCAGAATGAGTTCCCAGGCTACTGCAGAAAATTTCTGTTAACCAGCACTTATTCGCCACACATAGGTAAGATGGTCTTAGAAAATGGGGATGCATTGAAGAGGGGCAAAATCCACTAAGCAGGTTGCTTTGTGGAGAAAAGAAATGATGAAATAATGATTTAGGTGAGTCTTTAAGAATGAGTAGGTTAAAAGCATCATTTGAAAGTTAAAGAGATTACGGATGCAATCATGTTCTAAGAAGAGTGATTATATTCGGTCACAAAACTTGGTGAAACATAGTAATGAAATTTCAAATCCATTAACAGTTTTTGTTTTGCTAAAAGGAAGACACAGAGTAGATTTGTTTAGAAGGAGCAGAGAAATATCTAAGGTAAAGGATTGGAGAGCTATGATGTATTGCATCATTAGACGCTATATAATTTCTGGTTGTGATTCACAGAAAGCAGGGTCAAATTTAAAAAAAAAAAAGTCAGGAAGACAGGACAGGGTCATAAAAGCAGTAGAAGGAATAAAAGTAAATTTAATCTTAGCAAATGTATGTCCTGTATGGAGGATAAATAACCCAGAAGTGATAAGGAAAAAGACTGATAAATTCGTATGTAGGTTGATATAAAAGTCTTTAAAGAGAGATTACAAAAATAAATTTGCAACACATATGCTAGAACAAGGACTAATTTGCTTTATTTTCATTGAGCACAGAAGTTTTAAAACACCTCAAATTTAAAAATAGGTAAAGGATTTTACACGAGATTTTTAATAAAAAATAGATGGCTAATAAACTTATGATTTAGTAAATACAATTCAAAACAATAAGATATGTTCTACCTATCCAAGTAGCAAAACTTCCAGCTAGAATGAATGTGGGTTAATAGATACTGATGAACAATATTGGTTTTGCAATATTCACCAAAATAAAATGCAACCTTTTTTTTAAAAGAAAGCTATTTGAAAATATACTTCAACCAAATAAGGAAGAAAATCTATAAAGAGAAAGTCATTTTCCCTAGGAGACCAAGGAAACTGAGGGATCTACTAAAGAGAGTAGCAACTCTTAAATCACACATTAAAGTTCTGTATTAGCTTTAGATAGCTTAACCCTAAAATGCAGCAGGTATATGAAGACCTCAGAAAAGAAAGTCTTGTGAAAATAAGACTGGATGAAATAGATATGTTGTAGTATTTTTGAAAAAATAAGTATATTGAATGTGTGTATTTAAATATTAATACACAAATATATATATTAAATATGTATGTAAGTATATTTGCATTTATATGTGTATATGTATATGATGTTTAGTTATACATACATACACACACACACAAATTTGATTAGTATAATTTGCATAGTCTCTAAGTATAGCCCTACAAGAAATTTTAATTAAAAAGGTGAAAACTGTAACTTTATAGCAGAGAAATCTGGCAGACCATCTTAACTAAGTGATCAAAATTAATGTCATTAGTAATAAGCTACCTATATCATGTCATGTATCTCCTGATATGCTATACTGAGGACATATGATCTCTTCTACAATTTTTTTTGTGTGCCAAAAATACATAATCTCATTCTAACCATGAGAAAATTATAGACAAACCCAAGAGCACACTGGGTGTGAAGCCAAATAAGCTCTCAGTCTTATAAAGCTCTTTCTCTTTTTGAATGGTTTCAATTGGTTAAGAAATCATTTGGTATTCTCTGAAATTTTTTCCCTATATTTATTGACTTCCTTCTAAATGGAATCTCTATTTCAAAGAGTAGGAAGCTCAACTCCTGGGAATTGATTTTCACAACGTGTTAGCAAGTAAACCGTGGACTTAGTCATTTGAAATCAGGATTCATCTAATTTCCAAAATCTTCACTCCTTTGGTTTCCTGACCCTGAAGCTGAAAAGCTGCTATCTTCAAAAAAACTCTTTTTATTTCTTTTTTCTTTTTTTTTTTTTTTTTTAATCTCTGTGCATGCACAAGTATGTATCCTCAATACATATGGAAAATTATCTCTGACATGGGCTCATTTTAGATTATCTTCTGTCTCAGGAATAGCCATGTGAATGACATCTAATTTAAAATAGACTGCCTTTATGAAAACAAGGTTTGAAAAGCAGTGTAAACATTCTATAGAGAAACCATAGTAATGAACAAATTTGAATAGTACTTACACAATTATTTTAAGCCATAATTTTTGAATTCTCAACAGGAACCTGCCAGTAGCTTTGAGGGTGAGGAAAATAAAGCCAAAGAAATAAGAGTGAGATTCTGGGAAGAGTTAAGCCCAGAGCTGCCCAAGGACAGAAGTAGAGTAGAAGAATGAGGGCACAGCTCATTCTTCTGAAGCTTTTGAAGTGCTCTGCAGACAAAGATGAGGAAGAAATGATGAAGGGGAAAGGGCAAAAAAGGTTTCTTGTTGTGAAGTAGCGTAAAATGTCAACAGAAACAAAATATTGTCCTATTATAAAATCATATCATAAAATACAGCCTTTTATTTTATGGAATTGCTTTAATTTTTTTCCTTTTCTTTATATACCTTTATGGTTCCTTCTTTGAGTGTATCATAGCTTCTTCTTTAGTTAAGATAATTTTATTTATATTTGGATATAATGCCCTCTAGAAAAATATTACTTTGAACAGCAAAATTTTATTGTACTCTTTAGAATACTTAATTCTATATTTCTGTTTTTATCATTTTTTCAGAATTATTGCGAATGCCTGAAAAATTTTATTCACAGATATATTCATTGAAGTATGTATGAAGTATGAAAAGAATTGCTAATAAAACCACAATGAGAATACATGAGCTCACTGTTACTACTCATACCATTTTGGGGAGTAGTTTAATTCATAGCCACATCCACCACAAATGAGCTAGACACACCACCGCAAGAAGCAGATGCTTAAAAATGAGCAGATGCCACAAGTTAGCAGACACCACAGCCTGTGGGGAGCAGATGTAGCTCAAGTCATCAGGCACTTGCCTCCCATGTGGGAGGTCCTAGGTTCCATTCCTGGGCCTCCTGGAGAAGGAGAGCAAACAATGAGCAGACAGACGAGAGAACCATCTAGGGGAGGAGGGAATAAATAAATAAAATATAAAACACCAAATCTTAAAAAATTAGAAATTATTGTTAAAAAGGTCCATTCCCTGGAAATTTTTAAAACATTCTTTTAACAATGCTTGGATGAAAGGGGATATATGAAAGGAAACTGAAATATTTAAACAAAAAAGAAGTAATAAAAATATGACATATCAGAACCTATATGACAGAGGTCAGGTAATGCTGAAATGAATATTATTACAATTAAAAACTGATACCAATAAAAAATTAAAATAAATAACACAAATCCAAATTCAGAAAGCTTGGAAAAAAGCAATGAAATAATCACTAGTGCACAGAAAGAAAAAAAATCATAAAAAGAAGATATTTGAATAGCAAACTGAAAAACAATACAAAAGTAATTCAATTCAAAAAGTTACCTTTAGAAAAATTTACTGGCAGCGGATTTGGCTCATGCAGTTGATCGCCCACCTCCAAAATGGGAGGTCCCGGGTTCAGTTCCCGGTGCCTCCTGAAAAAACAAAAAACAAACAACAAGCAAAACAAATGATAAAACCAACTTAGGGAAGCTGATGAGCTCAGTGGTTGAGCACTGGCTTCCCACATACGAGGTCCCAGGTTCTATCCCCGGCCACTGGTAACTCAAAAAACAAAAAAAATTAACATATTAGCTAATCCAATAGCCAACCTAACTTCAAAAAGAGTGGGAGAAAGTGTAATTATTCACATTAAAACTAAAAGACAACAGAAAATAACCACCTAAAAGAAGTAGATGTAAAAGAGGACACTCAAAAGGCTATTTTCCATTTTGAGGAAAATAATTTGGAAACCTAGATAAAAATGGATATCATTCCTGGTATAGATATATTATTAACCAAAATGGACACAAGTAGAGGGAGAAGCTTCAACTATTATGGAAGAAATTAAATTATCAAAGATCTCCCCTACAATGAACTTCCAACCTTAAAGTGTTTTGTAGGAAATTACAATTTTTTTTTGTACCAATGTTTACAAGATGAGATGATAAGAAATCTCCTTAAACTATTTCAAGCATGGGAAAAAGAAATAAAACTTCACAATTCTTTTCATGAATGATTATAACAAGGAGTCCAAAAACTTACAAAGATTGCACAAAAATAGAAAATATTACATACTAATTCTACCTCTAACCAAAGAAAATATATTTAGTGAAATATTAGCAATATATTTTAAAAACATGGCAAAAATATACCACAATTAAGTGTGATCCATTTTAGGAAGGAAACAATAACAGGAAATCCATTTATACAATTAATTTATTAAGACCTACCTAATGAGAAAATCCATAACTATCAACATAGATTACAGGAAAATAAATGACAGAATTTGACAATTCTGACTTACAAAAGAAAATGTTCAGTAAAAGAGGAAATAATTATTATCTTAACATGGCTCATAAACTAGCAGGTTAATTTATGAGTAAACTAATCATTTATACTAAATCAAAAATTAAGAAATAAAAACCATCATCTTCACTATTATTAAACATGTCTTAGGATATATCAAAAATAAAATTAGACAAGGGAAGGTAACCAGAAATCTAGGAATTGAAAAAGAAGAGTAAACTATCTTTTGTTGCAGTTCACATGAATATGTATCTGGAAAACTGCAATGTGCAGAAGAATAGATTAAAAAACAGGATTTAAAATTAAAATTGAGAGATAAGACGTTATATATGTAAATTATAATTAGTATATAGTAACAACAAAATGGATAAAACTACTAAGAATAATTTTAACAAGTTATGTGCAAAACCAAAATGAAGAAAAATTGTAAACATTCCAGAAAGTCAAAAAAAGATGATATGTAAAATGAAAAGAAATACCATTTTCTTGAAAGGGGGACTTCCCATACATTCCACTGTGAAAAATTAATATCTGAGCTTACCAATTTAAAAAAACGACAATAGTTACTTTCCTACTCTGCAGTTTGTTGAGATAATTTCAAAATTCCTATGGAAAAATAAACAAGCAGGAATAGCCAAAAACCAGAGAAGGAGTGGCCTTACAAGCCACTCCTCCAGGATGTAGTAATGTATAGGGCAGAGCAAAGTTACACAAACCCCAGGACTGTGCTTTCTTCTGTGACACACATGACAAAACAGGCTGTGCTTACACCAACTATTCAAAGATCTTCAATCTGCAAAATTCCTAACTTTGTTAAATTAAATCGATGCCTCATTTTGTCTTCAGGCAAGTTGGGTGAGAGAACGTTCATAGGAAACGCCAGGATCACCAAGCAAAGTTGGGACTTGGAAGACTTGGGATGGGGAAAATAAATCATAAAGTCCCAGGAAAGGGGGATACAGGCCTGTTTCCAATTCAAAGAGGCAATAAGTTTAAGCCACTAAACCAGTTTTCTAGAGAGGAAAGTAAAGGGGCTTGTTTTTTTTTTTTTTTTTTTCAAGGGTCTCTAGGATACAAAGTGTGGGCAAAGCAAGGAGGGGTTATTGAGAGATGAACTGGCTAGAAGGCAGACAGCGGGACACAGAGAGCTGTCAGTTACTCAACATCAAGACAGGTTTGTGGGTTTTTTGATCCATCTCCACTGGCTGCATGCATAATATTCAAAATTAGAGTAGATTCTTACTCACAAATATCTAGAAGTCAGGATATTTTGCTTATATTCATACTTAATATGAAAATCCTTAATAACTGAAATCCTTCAAATATTATGGAAACCCGACAGTTTAATCAGTGCAGTGTGATATTGCTGTGCTAAGTAAAAGAATAAAGCAGACTCTGACAACCAGGAGCTGACCTGGTCCTATGAGCATGGCCTTGGGGTTGCTAAGACCTAACCCAGTGCTCACAGCTAGGCCTTGGTGTTCTCCTGTGGAACACAGGGATATCCCAGAACTTCAAGATCAGAAAAGGCCACACTGTGGCTGTGGTGGATGGAAGACAAATTAATCCTCCATCAAGCCTGAACAGAGACAAATCCAGTACAATGACAAGATGCAAAATACTTAACATTCCTTTATCTTGCCTAATATGAGTGATTGATGCTTCTTATCCAATGACAGCTTTAGCTTCATTCTGGTCTTTACTCCTAGATACTAAATCTTTGAATTTTGTCCTCTTCTTGCCAGCCACTGTTGTCTGAAACCCTCCTTGAATCACTCAACACAAGCCCAAATCATATAAGTCATTTCTAACACCCTCGTAGAGAAAGTCCACTATACACCATGCTTTGCATTCTCCTGTGCTTCAAGAATAATAAACTCAACTTTGTTAACTACAGATAAGTCCCTGAGGTCTCTGGCTAGAGACCTATGACAGCTACCTATTTCTACCTTTTCCTACAATAGTCGTCCTTAAAAATTTCTGTTTGTTACTAAACAAACCTCACTTTTTTCTAATCCATTATTTTCCACACATAGCTATAGTAAAAAAGAAATCTATCATGATTGAGCTGAATGATCAAATCTTTTCCATGTGAAATTAAGATGTAAAACAGAAAGTAGCAGCAATATTTCAATACTAGTTGACAGTCACCAGGTGACTGTCGTACAATGTAATAGGGCAAAGCAGCAATGTGTGTGGGAGATTTTCAGGATGGTATTTTTCAAAGAAAATTTATTATATGATACTTTTTAAAAAAACCTCAAAAAGCATGTTCACACATATGCTGTCTATGATATCAAGAAAGTAAAATATAATAGGAGATTAGAATTTATAAATTTCCATGAGTAACAATTTCAGTGTTAGCAAGTGGACCTTGGACACAGTGTCTAAACACAGGAGTCATCTGGATATTGAAAATTCTTCTCTGTCTTAGTTTTATGTCCCCAGGACTCAGAAGCTACCATCTAAAAAATCAGCCCCTCATGTTTTATTTTTAAATGCTTTGCACCCACAGGTACAAATACCAAGTATGTATGGAGGATTATATTTGGCTTGGGATTAGTTTTGAGAAGTCATCCGTCTAGGGAATAGCTATTTGAATGTCATCTAATCATTTATATGAAGTTTGAAAGGTTCTGTAAAACCTGTTATGGAGAAAACTTAATGAAGAAAGGGAATAGGGAAAAAGCAGAGAAAAAAGATAGACATCATGAACAAACTTGAATAGTCCTTAGATACTTGTTTTAAGTCACTTGACTCTCATCAGAAATCTCCCAGTATAGTTGGAGGTGAAGAAAACGAGGCTGAGGGAGTAAAGACAAGATTCTGGAATGGGTTTAAAGCCAGACTTGCCTTCTGGAGACCTAGAATTAATGAACGGAAGAATGAGAACACAGTTCAGTCTATGGATGCTGATCCCATGCTTTTAAAGTGCTTGGTGCACAAAGAAAAAGAAGAAAAGGATGAAGGACAAGAGGTTAAAAAAAAAAAATCTCTTTAGTGCAATTGGGATAAATCCCAACAGAAATAAAATATTTTCATTGTAGGATGTTAGTCAAAGGTGGCCAATTTCTACAGCCTTTCACTAGATGGAATAGCTTTAAGGTTTTTTTACTTCATTCTTTGTATGTGTGCAACAATTCTGATGTGAAACTATTATAGTTTCTTATTTATTTAAGAGAGGTTTTTTTTTTTTTATTTGGAGGCAATGTTCTACAGTGATAGGGAGATCACAGACACTGTTAAGCAGCCACCACCCCAGATATCACCTACCCCCACCTCTTTCTCTGGGGAAGTCATGCATGAATACACTCTACATGACCATCCCCTAGCTTTCCACTACCTCCACTTCCTTTTCTATTGTGTGCCACTCCACAAACTGGGGGGAGATGCTAAGTCTAATAAAAATACCCTGCCAGACTTTAAAACCAGAAACAAAACAAGCAGCCCCAGGTGCTCATCAGAACAGGATTTCTTAGTGTCAGGGCTTGAGGTGAATAAAAACCACACTCAAAGAGTATAGATTTGTCTCTCTTCTCCAGCATTAAGTGTGGCAGATGGAGCTGCTATCTATTGACCCTGACCCAGAACACTTTTTGCCAACCCCAGGAGACCAGCTAGGATGGGACTTTTTCCCCTGTTCTTTTGAACTTCTAATGCTGTGCAAATGACAAGGAGTTTATTTTCTCTTTATGGGAAGTAATAATGGCAAGTAACAAAAGGATCATTTTCTGAAAGTTTCTGTTGTGCCTTAAACCTTTGTTCCATGATGTACCATTATAGCAATTAGTTTCACAGCCCCAAAATATATGAAGCAAATATTGATAAATTTGAAGGGAGAAATACAAGGTTCTAAATTAATACTAGGAGAAACCTCTTTGAATAGTAGATAAAACATCTAGACAGAAGATTGCTAAAGAAATAGAAGACATGCAAAATAACATAAAACATCTAATAGGCATATATGGAACACTCAGAAGACACATTGTTCTCTAATACACAGAGATCATTCTCCAGGTTAGTCCATATATTAGGTCAGAAATAAAATCTCAATAAATTTAAAAGTACTGAAATGGAATGAAAATTAGAAACCAATGAGAGAGAAAACTGGAAAATTCATAAGTATATGGAAATTAAAGAACACTGTTTTGGATAACCAATGAGGTCAAATAAGAAATCACAGGAAAATTAAGAAATATCTTGATGTGAATGAAAATGAAAACACAATATACCAAAACTTATGAATTGCAGCATCTACAGTGCTAAGAGGGAAATTTAAAGCTCAATTTGCTTATGCTAAAAAAGAAGAATAGCAACAAAAACCCTGAGGAAAAGGAAGAACTTGATTTATAGATTACCACATTATAATATTCAAGTGGTCAGATTTCAACACAAAATTACAAAGCACGCAAAGAAACAAGAAAGTATGGCCCATTCACAGAAGAGCATGACAAAATCCATTCCTAAAGAAGCACTACATTGGAATTAAATGTGTGCAGGGAGCTAAAGGAAGCCATGAACAAAGAGCTAAAGTGAACCAGAAAAAAAAAAAAAAAAAAAAAAAAAGTGAACCAGAAGAATAATGTATGAACAAATTGAGAACATCAATAAAGAGACTGGAATTTTAAAAAGTAACAAAACAGAAATTCTGGAGCTGAAAAGTACAATAAAAAAATTCACTAGAGGGTTTCAATAATAGATTTGAGCAGTCAGAAGAAATAATCAGTGAGCTGGAGGAGAGCTCAATTGAATTCATCTGCTCTGAGGAGAAAGAGAAAGACTGAAGAAAAATGTATAGAGTTTAAGAGATCTATAGAATAGAATCAAGAATACAAACATATTCATAAGGAGAATTCCAGAAGAAAAAGAAGGACCAGAAAGAATATTTGAAGGTATAAAGAACAAAAATTTTCCAAATTTGATAAAAGGCATGGATTCACAAATTCAAGAAACTCAATGAACCCCAATAAGATAAACACAAAGAGAGCCACACCAATATACATCATAATCAAACTGTTGAAGGCAAAGATAAAGGAAGAATCTTTTTTTTTTTTTTTTTTTTTTAAAGATTTTATTTATTTATTCATTTATCCCCCGCTTGCTGCTTGTGCTCCCTGGGTCAGCTAACCACGCCATGCGGGTGGGCTTGCCTTCACCAGGAGGCCCCGGGAACCGAACCCGGGGCCTCCCATATGGTAAACGGGAGCCCTACTGATTGAGCCACAGCCGCTTCCCATAAAGGAAGAATCTTGAATGCAGCAAGAGATAAGAGACCAATTGTGTACAAGATATCATCAATAACAGTAACAGCAGATTTCCCATGAGAAACCATGGTACTAAAAAGGAAAATGATGTTATTATTAAACTGTTGAAATAAAGAAACTGTCAGTCAAAATTCTATACCTGGCAAAACTATATTTCAAAAATGAAGGAAAAAATTAAGACATTCTCAGATAAACAAAAGCTGAGAGAGTTCATCACTAATATAACTGCCCCACAAAAATGCTAATGGAAGTCCTTCAGGCTAAAATAAAAGGATAGTAGACAGTGACTCTAAGGCATTTGGAAATAAAGACTCTGGTAAGATAACTACGTAGGTAAATATATTATTATATTTTATACACATTTATACATTTTAAAATGTATTATTATGTTTTTGGTCTGTATTGTTTTAGTTTGTAAAAATATATAAAAATAAATAATATTGCCAAATTAAAAAGGTTCCACGGCAGTGGCCTCAGGCAAGTTGATTGATAACAAGACTTAAAAAGCTACCTCTCTGAAATCTTACCATTAAATTTGGCTTGTACAAAATTCCATCACAAATGTTCATATTAAATCTAAGATTTTCCATTAGCTTTCCTAGTTCCCTGTAGCATGTTCTTATTGTGAAAACAATATTATAGAATCAACTATGGATTCTTTATCTTTCATCATGTTGGCAGTAGGGATTATCACAGAGTTCACACTTATTTCAGAATAGGAATCTCGTTTCAAGTAGGATTTGCTGAAAGAACCAGTACAATTACATTATAATTTATTTTAATCAATTCTTCCAGAATGCTCTTCATATTTAACCAATGGCTCCTTTCTAAAGGCCAATTTAAAACATTGCCATTAAGAACAATTCCTATGAGAGTCCAATTTAGAGCCAGAATCAGGAAAAACTTCCTTAACATGTGGTGTTCAGTAATAAAACTTAATTATTCTAAATATTTTAAGATTAGAAACAAATCTTTCAACATAATATCAGACCTATTTCCATTTTGAACAAGAAAAATATTTTTAACTGATAGTTATGATTTATTCCTTGAAATTGTTAGATCTCCTGACTAATAAGAAAACAAAAAAGTGCAAGTTTTTATATGCATTTATATTTTCAACAATTAATTTTAGCCCTTGGTAAAGAAAGTATAAGCTATAATAAATCATCAGCATTCTCTAGATTCCATAATACAACCAACGTTCAAAATATGTTTTCATTTTAATGCATCTTTCCAAAAACATTAATTTTATATTGAAATTTAAATTCTTTATTGACCACAAATTAATTTAAAATTTGAAATCTAAATTTACAAAGCCTCTTCACTTACCTGGTCTCATGGAACTTTCAATATCTGGGAGGATATATTTTTCTATTTTGTAGATCTTGAACTTAATCATCATGTTAGAAGACTTACAAAAAAATATTTGACTAAGTGGCAGAGTTAATAATATTACTTAGATGCTATTTAAAGCTCCTTTCTGTCCTGTGGAGAAGAATGCCTAATCTTTCTTGACACAGGAAAATCTATTGATTCACAGGTGAACATTGATGTCACTTCGCTTTTGGTCATATTTGAAAAATTGCATAAAAGATCAAAAGAGCATAGGTCTCTTAAGAATAGGAATACACAAATTATGAGCATACTAAGGATAGAATCATGATATTTTCCTATCTTTAAAACAAAAGCAGTGTTCCCTGTATCAAGATTGAATGATTTCTTTCCCTTTGCCTTTTCATAAAAGCAGGGAGATAGGTTTATCTATCTGGAAGCACAGGGATCACTATAAAGTGTGTAGGTAGACTTCAGAAGTAAATAAACCTATGTTCATATCTTGCCTAAAGAACTTTTGTGATTTGGAGAATTATAAAAGCTCTCTGCTATTTTATATTTTCCTCTATAAAAGTATTGTTTAGCAAGCAAGTGCGTTATCTACAAAGCTTGCCTATACATTTATTTATATAGTCTATAAAGACCCTACAGTTTCCTAAACTGAACATGAGTGAGAAGGTGATTAACTATTTTGAAATTTCACATGATAATGGGATTTTAAAAATTGGACAGAATAAAACACAACACATGATGGAAATTTGGAATTAATAAACAAATTAAATAATGTTATTTATTTAGCTGGCCAAGTTTGGAAAGGTAAGGACTAAAAATGTCGAGAATATGTAAAGAACTGCAAGCAAGACAGTTCCATCCATTTGCCTCATGGGATCTAAGCCCCCTATCAATCAAAAACAGAGTGGGCATCACTTCAGTCCTCAAGACTGAAGAATGAGCAAACATAATGGGGGAATGCAACTACGGACTAAAGTAGACATTATTCTACTTGTAACATTGATATAAAGGCAGTGGTCTCCAGAGATTCTGAGGGGAGAAGAATTGGTGTAACATGGGGCATTTTTGGGACGTGGGAATTGTCCTATACGACATTGCAATGATGGATATAGGCCATAATACATTCTGTCAAAACCTATAAAATTGCATAGTGCATAGTGTAACCTATAATGTAAACTATAGACCATGGTTAATAGAAATGCTTCAATATGTGTTCATCAATTGTAACAAATGTACCAAATTAATGAAAGATGTTAATGAGGAAAAGTGAGGGAGGGGGAGGGGGTAGGGAATATAGAAATCCCCCTATATTTTTGGTGTTACATTTATGTAATCTAAAGCTTCTTTCAAAATAAAATTAAAAAAAAAAAGAATATGTAAAGAGGTAGAGTTTAAAGAGTGAAATTAATAGTGAATTATTTGTAAAAGTGACAATTCTTCTTGCTATCGAGTGAGTTTTAGAATTTGCACTGGAGAGGCTGTATTTCATTGTGGATTAGCAAGGCTTTTAGAGTAAGAAACATAGATTAGTCAATGCTATAAAACAATATAGTTACTATTCTGTGAATAAAAATAATACCATCCATTTCATATAGTGTTTGGAGAAAATAATTCATGTCAATAGGGTAGAATAGCTAGCATGCCACCTGGCACACACTAAGGACTCAATAACTGGTGTAGAAAGGCTGATTGAGAGAGCCTTAGAGAACATGATGTTCATCATAAGACAATGTTACCAAGCATGGGTGGAAGCCTCTAATAAGCACACAAAATCTCATGAATTGTGGGGCCATAACTTCTATATAGTAGGATTGGTGTATATTCTAACCCATCACTGTAGAAGAGTGTAGGATGAGTACTGATGAATGTCCTATAAGTTGTTAAATAATTTGAGTCTGGAAATAAGGACAAGTGTGGCAACTGGAACCCCAGGACAGTTTGAGGGATCTGAGTGCTATCATGTTATTAGGTTATACCTCTGCTGGGATATCATTATCGAATTAATTCAATTCCTAATATAAGATAATATAATGGTACACGTTATTATCTTCATAGAGGCTAGACCCCACCTCCGTTCCACTCTTCTTAGGTATTTAACAGATTTTCAACAATACTTCTACCTTTCCTTACCCTCAATTGTAGTCTCCTGGTGCTTGAAGATTCAAGTCCTTTTAGGTTTTCCTTGTATGAAAATAGACTGGAAGTGGCTTAGATTTACTTTACCTTTGCTTGAATTGGAATTTGGAATCCATAGAGCACAAGAGGTTGCAGAATGTGAAAGCATTAATAATTGTGATGTTATTTAGAATTATACAATTTCTCATGATATTCAGTGTATATTCAGTATATCATATGGATGGGTCTAGCACAGCTGCCAAGTAATAAAATATATTAGGAAGTCCATGCACTAAAATCTTCACTGGGAATTATCCTGCACAGCTAAATCTCCCATGTTCATGGATAAGGATCTACTCTGTTTAAATTTTGATCTATTATCATCATGTGCTTTTAATATTTTAAGGATAAAATTGCAAACAAAATATTGAGTGGATTTTATCATTTCTTCATGACAATATACATTTCTGCAATAGAAAATGATGAAGGTCATTATTAATTGTTTAGAGATATTTGTTATGAAGATGCATATAAATGATTAAGGATATTCCATTTTATAGAGAATAGAAATTTCAAAAGCAACTACTGGAAGTGCTGAAGGTAGGGAGAGGGAAAAAGAGGTATAATATGGGGGCATTTTTGGGACTTGGAATTGTCCTGAATGACATTGCAATGACAGGTACAGGCCATTATATATCCTGCAATAACCTAGAGAAATGAGTGAGAGAGAGTGTAAACTACAATGTCAACTATAATCTATGCTTAGTGGCGATGCTCCAAAATGTGTTCATCAATTGCAATGAATGTACCACACTAATGAAAGAAGTTGTTAATGTGGGGAAAAGTGAGAGGTGTGGGGACTGGGGCATATGAGAACCTCTTACATTTATTTTCATGGCACATTTTATGTAATCTAAGTATCTTTTAGAAAAAAGAAAATATACATTTTTAAAAATCAGATTAAAAATTCTGCTGCTGAAATATTGGTAATTCTTTCAATTTTATAAAGCCCTTATCTAACTATGAATTTCTGCAAATGTTACAATGAATACTTAATATTCTCAGAAGCTGTTTATTTATTTTACAATATTTATAGACCAGTTGTTATGTGCAGCAACATATTAGTCAAAGCAGTGCTATGCCATGGAAGAGTTCCTGGGTGACATTGTATAAATGATATTTAATGTATGCATAATGCTTATAATTGTCATAGCATGTTCATCAGTATTCTATCATTTCACCTGCATGAAAAACAGTAGCAGGGGATTTGAATCTCCACTTCAAAGCAGAGAAAGCTGAGCTGTTTCAAGGATTTTATTAATCCTTGCCCAATATGACAGAGTTAGCAACTGAACTTAAACATAGTCTTATGAATTAAAGCCTCATATTCTTTCCAAAACCCTTCACTGTCTTAGTTTTTTGACCTTGGGACTGAATAACTGCCATCTTCAGGAAACACAATTTTTTAATTGTTATTACTCTATGCATGCCTAGGTGGATGTGAACAAATAGAGAATATACAGTGATCAGAGACTAGTTTGAAAGACAAACTGGGAAAATAGCTGCTTTTATATAAAGTTTGAAATTAAAATAAAGATATAAAGAAAATTTAAAAAGAAAGCAAAATGGAAACATTGTGGGAAAATTTGATGAAATCAATCAGCTTCAATAGTTTTTGAAAATTTCTTTGATGCCTGTTAATCTCAACTAGAACCCACCAATTCTACTGGTGAAGGAAAATGAGATCTGCCTAAAGCCACTGAGAAGATCAGGATCACAGTCAGTATGAATTTAAGAAAGCCCCAGAACCTCCTAGACACAAATATAATGAGTGGAAGAATCAAGATCCAAGCTCAGTCTTCTGTTTTTCAGTTCCATGCTTTTTAAGGTGTTTCGTAGATAAATAAATGGATTGAATGAATAATGGGAAAAAAAGGAAGAAAGATCCCCACATCCACATGGTGGAGTAAGGTGTAGTGAGGCAAATAGAAACTAAATTGTTTGTTACCTTAAGATGTTTAATAAATCATGCCAATTTCTGCAGATCTGCGTTATGCAAGTTTCTTTTCTTTTTTTACCTTTGCATGTTTATACTTCCTACTTTTGTTGCTTTTATTGTTTCTTTTTAGGGTAATTTCACTTTTATTTGAAAAATAGCATGATTTTGAGCAGTAAATATGTAGGAAGACATAAAATACTTAGGACGGAATATAGAAATTAAAAATGAAAATTAAATGATAGTAGTGATCAAGTAGGTTTGGTTTGGAAAGGCAGGGCCTTTGCTAGGTCATAATCTCCCTTTCTCCTACTCTGTTTTTCTCTCAAATTTCTTAATTTCAGATTCTGGAGTTAGTAGAGGAGCCCAGATGTTAGATATAAAAAAAGATGAGGGTATGTGGAAAGGATTTAAAACTGTGACTTTTGATATTTTTTTAGTTATTCCCCATTCAAGAGTAACTCAATTACTGTAATACTTTAATATATCCAATTCCTGTGGTAGAATTTGTAGAACATATTTTTTTAGGGATTATGCGTTATGGAAAAAAAAAACTGTAGTGAATCTGGTAACTAAGAATTTAAGGAGATATATCTAACTTACCCTGAATATAAAGTAGTCATTATATCAAAGTTATATATATATATACTTGTTCAATTTCATAAAGAAAATGCATTATCTTGATTTAACAATATGCTGCATTTTTATCTTTTTTAAGATATAAAAATGGGTGTTCTGAATAAAGTTTAGGTCACAGAATACTAGAAATGTAATTCTGAAGTAAGCTTACTCAAAACCAATTATTTCATATTGATAAAGTAAATCAATACTCTGACCTGCATAATATCATAGTGTAAGCAAGTGAGTGAGTGAATCAAAATATTAAAATTATTCAAATATAGTAATCCCCTAAAGAAAATGATTACTATGATAATTAGAGCTAAATATGTAATATGTGACATATCATGACATATTGTCACAATGACATTTTTAAAAAGAGTTTACTGGATCTTTACCATCTGCAAAATTCAATTTTTATATTGTTTATGCCAATTATAATTCAACAATATCATTATAGTGGAAAGATTTGGGAGTTGAACAATTGTATCCAAAATGTACCACAGATCTAGTCCTTTTGTTCATTTCTGAAAATTTACTCTAACTTAACTTTCTTATTTGTCCTCATTTTCTAAAAGATTTAAAGGTGCTAAATTTGTCTAGTGGTTTAGTTGCATGAGTCAATCAAAATACTCAAACAAATAAATTATCACTCTGAAAAAGAAAAGACAATTAATGCCCAACAAATTTAAAAATCTTTTAGCCAATCTGATGCAAATGACAGGATAAATATTTTCATATTAACATACAAAAAATAAATTGATTGCTTACCAAAAATAAGAAATTTCTTCCCAAAAACTAAGAATTGAAATGACAGCACTAATGGTTATTATTATGAATTTTCACTTATGTGATTCAGTAGTTTTACAAAATTTTTATGTTGGAAGGGTAGCTACCTATAACATGGAACACAGAAATGTAATTATTTCTCCTTAAATTTACTTGTGAAGGAAGAAAGTGAGACTCATTGAGACTTTAGTTTTTTTTTTTCATTGATCTCCTAGTACACCAAAGCAGGTAAGGAGTAACCTGGAATTAGTGTTTTATAATTTTGATGAGTTTAAGATGGGCACTGAATACTTTCAACTTTCTAACAGAACCAGGGATTATTTTAAAGTAATGATAACTGTGTTGCAAGCAAAACATTTGGCCTGTTTCAAGGAGATTACATTTTTTTTAATTAGTTTTTTTTTTAAATGATAAAAAAATAAGAGATATACAAAAGATTTTGCTTTATAATATCCTACTTCCTTTCCTTTTCAGTAAGATACCCAGTAGAGGAATGTCTTTTTTATTTAAAAGACAAATAAAATTTTTAATTTTTAGATTCTGCTTACCCCCAATATCCCCTAGCTCTGGAGAGGATGTGGTGTCAGTCCAGGATCCATCATAGGGCTATACAAAGTGTGGCCTGAAAATAGGTCATGAAAGCATCACCCAGCAATTTGTTAGAAATGCAAATTTTGGGGTACCAACTTGAGAATAAATTAACATGGGATAGGGAGGAGTGGGAGGACAGGATCTGTGTTTTAACCAGCTTTCTGAGTGATTCTCATGCATGCTAAATTTGGGAAAGCATAGTTGCAGAGCGACTCTGTAGAGATGTTTGTTCCAACCTCTGGAGGGAGGAGTGGCTATGATATCTAGCCCAGGAGTGGACGAGAGGCCAAAGAGATCTCAGAGACATTTGTTCTAGGCCACAGAAATAGCAGGTGCAGTAGAGGAAGCTGTCAGCCACCAAAACAATCAAGCCATTTTAGGGGGGAGGGGTGCATTCTACAGAAGAAAAACCAAGAAGTGCAAATAGTAAAGTTGCTAGTAGTCAGAAAAAGAAGACGGGATTCTTCAGAACCAGGAAATAAACTGAAAACTGCATATACTTTAAGGCTGAAGGCTGGAGAATCAATAGAAATGTAACCATGTGAGACAGACAGGATTGCAATTACTGTTCAGAATCACAGTCAAGCAGAGGGGTTGAAGCTGCTACAAAACCTTAGTCTAGACTTAGGAGAATTACACGGAGGGCCCAAGCAGGGAAAAGGATTTGGTCTAGGAATTCTTCCTCCATTTCCCTCAAGAGGAGACCCTAAACGTACTAGTTACTAGACCTTACATGGCTGTTTCGTTTATGAACTAAATGACAACGAAAACACAATATCATAAAATTAATGGGATGAAACTATAGCAGATTTGGGGAGGAAATGTCTAACTTTATATGTTTATATTACAAAAAGGGAAGGTTTAAAATCAGTATGCTGAACATCCCTCAGAAGAATCTAGTAAAAAAAGAGCAATTTAAACTCAGAATAAGTAGCAGGAAGGAAATAATGATGATAAGAGCAGAATCCAATGACAGAAAATGGACAAGTAATAGGCAAAATTCAAAAGTGTCAAAACCTGATTCTTTGATTAATAAAATTGATAAACATCAAGCAAGATTAATAATAAAAGAGAGAAACCACAAATTACCAATATGAGGAATAAAATGGGCATATCAGTAAAGATCTTACAGACATTAAAAGGAGAAAAGGATATTTTTAGAATAATGTATACCAACACATTTGACATCTTAGATGATATGGATTAACCTTTGAAAAAATAATATATATGTATTAAATCCTAATGAATTTAAATACAAAAAACCTATTAGACCCAAAAAAAGTAAATTTAAGTCACAATACATGCAATAAGCATACAAAAATCAACTTATCTCTATATCCTGGCGATAAACAATTAACAAAAAAATATAAAATAAAACACTTTACAATAATACCAAAAACATAAGATACTTAGAAATAAATTTAATAAAACATGTGCAAGATTCCTACTCTGAAAAAACCAAAACATTGCAGAGATAAATGTCTAAATAAATGGAGCAATAAACAATGTTCATGGAATAGAACACTAAATATTGCTAAAACATCTATATTCTTCAAACTGATCCATACATTCAATACAATCTCAATCAGTCTAAGCAGGACTTTTGTGGAAACTAACTGTTTCTAAAATTTATGTGGAAAAGCAAAAGACTTATAAGAGAAAAAAAAAAAAAACTGGAAAAAAATAAGTTTGGTGGACATACACTATCTGATTTTAATAGTTACTATAAAGCTATAATAATATGTTGTGATATTGGCATAAGGATAGACAAATAGAAAATGAAATAGAAAATAGTCAAATCAAATCCATATATAAATAGCTAATTGATTTTCCATAAATTTACCAGATAATTTTTGTATCAAGTCCCAAGGGAAAGATACTGGGAAACTGGATATAAATGTGGAAATAATGAACCTCCACACACCCCCTCAAAATATACACAAAATTATTTCAATATGGACGATATGCCCAAATGTGAGAGCTAAAACTAATATAAAGCTTCTAGAATAAAACATATGGCAATAACTTCACGATTTGAGAAGGGCAAATGTTTCTTAGGATACAAAACTCACTAACCATCACAGAAAGCATTGATGAAGTAGATTTTTATTAAATTTAAATTCTTCTGGTCTTCACTATTAATTAAGTAAAAAAGGAAGCCACAGACTGGGAGAATATATTTAAGCATATATATATGACTCTTCTAAGTGTTTACTCTAGAAAAACAAGCCTATAAAATCCTGGTACAAACGTGTTTATAGCAACTTTTTTTTCATAGTTGTTATAGACTGGTACCATCCTAAACATTCATCAACAGTTAAATGGAAAAACAAATTATGGAATATTCATGCATTGGAATACTACTGAATTAAAAATGAATGAATTGATGATGCTTGCAACAACATGAATGGATCTCAAATGAATGAATCCCAAAATCATTATATTGAGCCAAAGGAGCAAATCACAAAAAAGTACGTATGAAACTCTAGAATTAGTAAATATAATTTATTGGTAATAAATATCAGTAAATGGTTCTCTTTGGATGGGGAGAGGTTGACTGGAAAGGAATATTCTGGAGTAATGAAATAATCTTAGTTGATCTGTTGGTTACACAAGTGTATACATTTAACAAATCTTATCAAACTGTATACTTTATGTATTCTTTATTGTATGAAAATTATCCCTTAAAACGATTGTCAGTTCTAAGGGATGTCCATCTAAAATTTAGCAGCAAGGGAAGTGGGACAAAAATGGTAATGACAAGAAAAAGCAAATTGCACCAGCAAAGTGGTGTATTGGGTTTTCACTTCTCCTGATCTAGAATTAACTGGAAGAATGGAGGCAGCCTGAAAACCCAAAAGACCATGGCAATATGTGACTAGGCAGTTGCATTATTCACTTTAATATTTTCTCTACAGTGTTCCAAGCCTCAGCCTTCCAATAGCACAGCAAAACCTAGTCTCAAATCCTACCCAAGTGATAACTATATATGTGTTTTACAGCAGGTCTTTCAGAAGCTGGGAGACAGATCAGACTCAAAGCAATTTGTAAGTACTGTGCAGAACTGTGCAGGGCAAGATTTATTAAGAGATTTACTCCTGAATGTGAACAGCAATGCTTTCCAAATCCCCTGATATCCCTGTTCCATTAGCTGTGAATAAGATAATAAGACAACATTTAAAGTTCATGCCCTATTTCAGTGTCAGTTTACAGTTACCAGGTGCTGCTAATACTTTAAGAATGCAAATCTCAAGTTAAAGACTAACTGGATTTTACCAGCCTTTCTTGACAATATATTTCAATTTGAAATAAATACTCAAGGTAGTATTGAGTCTAGTAACATAAGAAGCATAAAGGATTTAAGTAAATACGATATTTAATTTCTTAAAAGGGTGGGATTTCTGAAACTAGATTATTGTAAAGATGAGATGTTGAGAACTTTCTGTTTTACAAAGGCTTTTTCACATTACATAATTTGGTATGGCTTCCTTTAAGAAGGAAGTTTTAATATACTCCAGAGGTTATTTTTTACAGATATGCATTGACTACTTCTATACACAGAGACCCAAGGTAGTGGAATTAGTACTTTGCTATTGCAAATTTCCTGTTTAGTTTGATGCAAATAATGTTCAACAAAAGTATGATTCTTTATCATTTACATAGCATATCTACTTATATGGTGTCATGATCCTCCTAAAAAGTATAAATTATTAACCCCATTTTAAGGAGGAGAAAGCACTGTGACTCAATTTAAGTTACTTGCCTGAGCTCACACAGCTAGCTGGTGGAACATGAACCCAAAACCTCATGTCTTTTTCAAGATCCTTCACCATTCTACATTTGTAATACCCTTATTTAAGGAATATAGACCATTACCTATTCAATACATTCAATAGTCAGTATATGTTACATATATGGGCAATGATTATTATCATATAACACATTTTGAAATGTTTTGGGAAATGATCATGTGAATAACATCTAACTTTATAGGAAAACATGTTTTTGAGGCTTATAAATTTTGAAATACATTAACAGTAAAATATAACTCTCACTTTATAAAGAATAAAAAAACAAGAGCTTCATTTTCAAAATTCCAATTAGTGTAATTTCAACTTTGCATATTGTAAACACTTTACATGCTATATTTACATGTGAGATATATTCAAAATCTTCTTTCTAGATCTAGTCTATGAAGAAGTTTAAGAATTTAAGTGCTGTACAATGCGTGAATATTCCAACATCGAAGGAAGAAAAATATATATAAATTCTACTTATGAATGTTGAGATTAATATTGAGTTATAGTAAGGATATTTCTCCACCAATGACGTATTACTGGCTTTTGCTTTTTTTTTTTTTTTTTTTGTTGTTGTTGTTATTGTTTGTTTGTTTTGTTTTTAACTCTACCTGAAATGCTTTTCCTCCCGGAATTGCATTGGCTCTCACCCTCTCTTCCTTCAGGTCTTCGTTCAAATGTCACTTTCTTGATTTAGACCTTCCTTGGCTTTCCTATTTAAAAGTAAAAGCCCTCCCCTGAAACTATCTATGCCTCTTATTTTTTTACATGGCATATATCACTATCTAACATCTTATATGTTTTACATACTTATTTTCCTTATTGTCTTTCTCCTCTTACTAGAATGTAAGCTCCATGAAGGTAAAGTAGAAATTTGATCTGTTTTTGCTCACTAATGCATTCCCTGTACCTATAAAAGAGGCAGACACTGGGTTCCTATTCATTAAATAGTTTTCAAAGATAGAAAGCAAGAAGGAGGAGGAAGAAAGGAAGTAAAGTGGGGAGATAGGAGGGAAGGAGGGAAGGAAGAAAGGATGGAATAAAGGGAGGGAGGGAGGGAGAGAGAGAGGATAAAAGGGCAATGTTGTACACATTACCTCTGTAAGAAAGTACCATTGTAGGACCTGCTAATTCCTGTTAAGTAATGCCCCTGGGTACAAAGACAGATACGGAAGAAAAATCATTCAGGAAAGAGGAAAATAGAAAAATGAAGGAAGGAATTCTCACAAAGGTCAGAAAGGAAAGTACTAAAGAAAACCAATCATATTTTGTCTGACAGTTTGCATTATTTTATTTGATCTTCATAAATCATCTGCAAGGCAAGGAACTGAGGCTGGCCAAAGGATACAGAGAAAGTAAGTTGAGACCCAGTGGTAGCCCAAGGACTAAGAGAAGCTTAAGGATTTAGAGTTAATAAGAGACCAAGTAAGATATAAACTCATGTTTTCTTATCCCTCATCCCATGCTTTTTAAAGTTTTCTTCAAACAAACAAACAAGATGAAGAACAAAGGGGGAAAGTAAATCATGCTTCACTTAATGTTTACCAGGGACTGTCAATTTGTGTGTGTGTGTGTGTGTAAGCACACACATAATTTATGGGATTTTATTTGAGAGCTGTCACAATTTATTCTTTTAAAGGTCATGTCATTTATTTTTGAGTATTGATCTACATATTGAAAAGCTATTTCCTAAATAGGCACAAAAAATTTGAGTTAAGACACCATAGCCTATTAATAACACCATGTCATTTTTAGGAGTTTATCAAAAGAAAACACCAAGGAATGGTACACAGATATAATAATATTTACTTCAGCTTGGTGTATGTAGTGGGATGGAAATATCTTACTGTTAACAATAAGAATAATTAAGATATGTGGAGTCATTAATAAGAGAAAACTGTACAGACTTACCTAGAACTTTGCTGTAGTATGAATTCCATTCTCCCCAGTAGGATTGAAATATATAGTCTTGCAGAGAATAAGATAAGGTATTTTTAACCCTATCAGCAAAGGTCATTTGGTCAGTGAGCTCTGACAAAGCTGCAGGTACATAGGAGGCAGGTGCTGGGATTTTCCCACAGTGTCTCTCCACTGTTGAGGCTGGAGAGAACCTCAAGGTGTATATAAATGGGATTCCTAATTTCAGAGCAACCAAGTCTCCACAGATTGTTACTGGGTCTGCTACCAACACATCAAAACCACCTTTCTTAAGTTTTGCCATTAACTCGGAGTTATTTAATACTGCATCACAGATTTGTGTATTAACTCGAAAGAACATATCTAGGAGTTTTCCTAGTTCTTTGTAGAAAGTCCAGAGAGTGAGAGGAGTTGGTCTGTGGTCTATCCATAGCATTATCATATGTTCAATTAAGGAATCTATAGTATTCTTCTTGTAGGAAACAGGTATCGACTCAAAATTCATGGGAGAATCAGGATTGGAGTTGATGAATAGAGTTGCCGATGATGCCAGTACAGTCACATTGTGATCTCTTTGAATTAACTCTTCTAGAATGATCTTAATATTTAACCAGTGGCTACCATCCGAAGGCCAAATTAGCACATTCCCACTTAGAACAATTTCAGTCAGGGCCAAATTATAAACCAGCAGTTGGACAAACTTCTTAGGCATGATGATATTCAGTATGGAAACCATCCTACTGTTGATCTTTTAAGATGGAAAGGAACATTAGAAAGTACATTTAGGTAGATAATTATTTTTTCAAATAAAATAATATTTAATGTGATGGTTACATTCATTCATAGGTCAATTGATATCTAAATTTAAAAGACTACAAAAAGCTTAAATTCTTATATGCAATAGTAGGATTAATCTAACAACAAAAGTGAAATCTGGTCCTATTTTAAAGACAAAGAAGCAAGTAAGTGTAAGCTTGGTATCTATGTAGTCTGTGATAACTATCATTTACAGAATGTGTCTTTAATATATCTTTCCCAACATCAGGGTAAAAGAAAATTATATATTTTTTACTACTAAAGCCACTTTGTCAAAACTTGTAGTACCTTCGAGTTAGGTGTTTTTATTTATAAGTCATTTTTACATGTATTGTCTTATTCAATCTTTTTAACAAGGTAGTGTAGCAGAACTTATTTTCTCCATTTCATGGATAATGAAACTAATGTTGAGTTGCATACCCAAACACATAAGACAAAAGTTACAACTGGGACCTAACTTCCTATTATTTGACTCAATGCTAGACTTCTATGTTATGATGCCTCACCAATGTAAGTTTTAGAAACTTTGACAAGGCACAAGAACCAGCATTTTTATCACTACCTCATGGCTCAATTTTTTAATTTTCAAAAACCATCTTCATTTATAGGAGGTCTGTTCAAACATTTCAAGATGTTTTAATTAATTAGGTTATAGAGTGAATTACTTCACATTTAATAGAGGGTATTTTTCTTCTCTGATAAGACAAAATGATCATTGTCTCCTTCCCATTGTAACAGGGACTTGCTTCACTCTTTCCTACATGCCATTTTAGACACACATCAAGGAGATAAGTCCTGGAGACCAAGTAACCAAGGTTTTTTTTAAATTCAGAAGCAGGTAGTGGGTTAAGTTAGATGGACTCTGGAGTTCAATAGCGCTAAATTTACAAACTGTCCATTTACAAGTTTTGTGAGCCTGGGGAGTTACATAGACCCTCTCAGACTTAGTTTTCATATCTGAAAGAATATAATGAAGCTAATTTGTTATATTACTTTGTAGATTAGCAATAATGTCTGCAAAGATGCTAGCAAATTGCTGGGTTCAGAGCAACGGTTTAGTAATGTTAACAGTTTAATGAATTAGCCTAACAATTGATCAGTAAATCAGTGGGCTTTCTACCCAGTAGCTGGCTAGGCATTGATTTAATGATATCAGTTGTGATTCTCAGTGAATTTCAAACTAAACAAGAGTGACTATGTACTGATTTTATTTTAAAAGTTAAAATTAGAGGCTGCCATTAAAAAGACCAGACAACAAAAATATTAAACTGATAGAAAACAAGAATTGAGGATGGAAATTAAATGGTGGATTTGAAGTTATCAACCCCTTTTGTTTAGTCTATTAATTTTGTCATCACACTAGGCTGCCCTTAAGTTGTGAATTTCAGGCTTTTGAACAACAAAAGAAGAAAGAATATGGATAGAGGAAAAGAGAAAAAAGAGAAGTGATACTTCTAGAATTATTATATTTGTGTCCTCTCAAGTGTCACCCCCAGTTTGGATACAGTGGCAACACTTTTTAAATTAATTAGACATGATGTGATTATGCCAAATACCATTGATTGTACATTTTGGATGGATTATTGCTTGATTAAGGTGTATCAATAAAGCTGATTTGTTTTAAAAAATTAGGCATGGAAACAAAACAGCTAGAGAAGACTATGAACACGCTAATCCCGACAGCCATTAAAATAGGCCTACATAGGGGATTTTTACATAATTTCTTCTTGAGAAAATCTGTTGCTGCTATGATCTTCCAATTAAAAAGTGACAAAGACATGCCAGGTACAACCAAATGTCTGTCTATAAAATATTTAGATTTCTCCAATTATTGATATCTATGTAGGCAGAACATAACAATTAATTAGAGATTACTTACTAGCAAAAGTTATGATAGCACTTAAAAGCTTATCAAAATAAATACCAGAAACTGAAATACCTATCAGCATCTCTAATTTACCCTGAAAAAAATTTAAGATTTCAAGGTGATAATTTGCTACTGTTAACTGTCTGCAGGATGATAACATTATCTGATTTAGTGAAAAAACAGATTAATAACTTATCTTTTTTTGTTTTCAAATTATATTTGGATGTTAAAAAGTATTTAATGTCATTGGTGGCAACATAGGTTTCTGTTGTATTTATTCTCTAGCTTCCTGTATGTCTGAAATGTCTCATAATCGCAAATTCAAAAATTATTTAAAAATAAATATGTATATATATTTGGGGACACACATAGATATAACCTTAGATTTAAATTTCCGTAAATGGAAAAATAATAACTACTCCACCTAAGGTCAAAACAAAAGTAAAGTTCATTAACTTAAAATTACCACATATTTCTTTACTTCAAGAGTTTACTAATAGCTATTCTAGAAAAGATTTGATTACAACATAATGGGACTGTCATTCTGGAGGGAGCCTGGGTTCAGCATGTCCAAAAATGTAGGTCAAGAAAGGTTTAAACAACTTCTACAGAGTCAAATACATGGCCGATAGATGGCAGATTTGATGAATAAATGAATACCTGGTCCCCAGTCCAATGTTCTTTCTTCTATCTATTCTTTCTGACTCCAAAAGTTGAGAAATATTTTATGAGTAATAATTAGAAAGAAAATTCATTTCTCAATTATGGATTTTTGATAATATGAACATTTTAAATATAACTAAAGAACCAGAAAATAACAAAATTTTAAAAAGCATGCCTATTATGCATCAATATATGAGCATACTGAGTTAAAAATAATTCAGTCATATAAAATGTACACCTGTTAGACTATTGTCCTGGTAATTTGATTCAAGTTCTCATTTTCATCCCAATCTTTGTTTACTTTGAAAGGGAGGACTCTAATGGGTAATGCAATAGAGACTAAGTTCTCAGAAAACCTTTAATCTGTTTTTGTGTATAACACTTATTATGTGTAACACCTGATGGAGAATGTTTAATTCATCTGCATAAAATCAAATTAGAGTTAAATCTTCTCCAAATGTGTATAATGCTAATAGTGTGAATTGTGACTCTTGAAAACAATGTTTTGGTACAGAAATCCTCCTTTACATTCCCCCCACCCCACCCCACCCCCATCCCAGATATTCCCTGGCTTGAAGGTTTCCTCTTTCTGGGCTCTCTCTGAGCATTGCACTAAGTTTCTAGGATATAACTGTGCTGATTCTGTTTTCACTGTTTCCCAGGTTTGGAGGTGACCCCAGAGGCCACAAAAGCCTAGAAACTAAATTTCATACTAAGTGATCAACTGTTTAGTCACATTAAATTTCATCCTCACATCAATGTTTCAGTTTAAATTGAGTTTCTTGATTCATATGTAATTAATTGTTTCAAAAGCTTAAATTGAGATATATTTTTGTCTTTCCTTTATTTTGCTGAGTATCTTCTGGTGGTATCGACCACTTTCTTAACTGTAACCATAGGCAAGCTACTCAGTTTCCTCAAATGCAAAATGAGGAAAATGATAGGACTTATTTCCTAGAGTAGCTGTGAGGACTAAATGAAAAAAATACACATAAATTATTCAGAATAGCATCTGTGCTCAGTAAATGTTAGTGAAATACGATACAGTAGGGAGAGAATCTTATTTTAAAATGTTCAAATTAATAAGCTCTCACCACCTTCATCACCTACTTGTCCCCTCTCAGTCAATGGCAGACTGGAGTACCAAGGCAAACGCTGAGTTCCCCAGCGGAGTCAGCCATGCTCAGCCTTGAGTCGTGTGCCAAATGATCTGTTACAATATATTGAGTACTAAACTTCACAAATGATTTATATTAAGAAATATGCACATATAAAGTTCAAGATTATACTCTAAAAATTATAACCTCCATTCCCTTTCATTCTGAAAGCCTTTCCTGAGTGGGAGAAATAAAGAAAGATTGATAGCTGTCTTTGGAAACTCTGTGCATCCCACAGTCAAGCCCCTCTCTACTGCATCCCATCCATGTCGTGGCTGTGACTGTCAACTGGCACATGGGTTACTGTGGGAAAAGAAATGCTTTCAGAGTATCATTTGAGAGATTCTAACCAATTTGAGATTAATTTAAATTTAAAAATAGAGGAAGGGAGGAAGGAAAGAATAAAAAAGAGAAGGAAGCAAAGGCAAAACTAGAAAGGAAAATAAAGATCCAAACCAAAATTTATTATTCTTCAGGGGAAAGGACTTGAATAATTTTTTTTTTCTCATTTAAAACGAATACCAGAAATCAAATACAGTGGAGACATACACTCTCAAATGTTCTTCAATTTTAGCACTTTGCATTAACTTAATTACCAGTGCTCAGTGAGTGCCTCGTTGATGCAAGGAAGTAAATATTTTGGTCATTTTTTTCTGAAAATCTGTTGTTTTGCCTATTTAATATATTGCAACATAGTCTATTCTTATTCTAGATAGCATAAATTATTAGAGATTATTCATCCTACTTTTTGTTTTTAAAGTGGCCAAAGCGTAAGACTCTTTGTTGATAATAATATGTAATGTTTATGGAGTGTAAATATTTTTATTGGTGTTAAAATGTTGTCAGATCCTTTCTTTAAATGAATGTGTCCATAATTATAATAACTTTTCTGTTGTTATTATGAAAATAAAAATTAAATTTACCTGCTTCAGTTTTAAAGGAACATTTTGAAATCTGAAGAAACCATTTTCTTACTTTCATTAGAAGCTGCTTATGGAGCACTCTGATGTTAGGGCCGGAAAGAAATTCTCAGGCAACCTGCTCAAGACAACAGAGTCACATGGTGACCTATCCCTTGGGTCTTAGCAAGTTACTTGGTGATAGCATGACCCAATTAAACTCCACTCAGGAAATTTAAAAATAGGTAAGAAATAGAAAAGCAGGCTGCAAAGGATTTATACATTGAAAGGAAGAAAAAGCATACCCAAGGATGTTAAAACTAAAATATCTTCAATAAATGATGGATTTCCACCTGAAATTTTAGAAGGAGAGAAAAAATGTTCTAGAACTAATGAATATGATATAGAAGCTTTGGTATCAGAAAGACTTTAGTTTGAAAACTAGTTTCTCACACTAGTAGCTATAAATATATATAGCTCAATCTTTTTGAGCCTTAATAAGCTTATCTTTAAAATGATGACAATAAGCTTGTCACTCAGTAATACTTGATATTGTTTTATTTTTTTAACTCTCTTGAAATGTTTGTGGTCTAGGAGGGAATATAGTTGGTTAAAAAATTAAACTTAAAAAATGTTCTCTTCCAAAAAAAAAAAAAAATGGTGACAATAGATTTTTCTTCATAAATTCATTCCAAGGTTTTAGAGCTAATATACGAAACACCACAGTGCCTAGTGCACAGGAAAAGATCAATAAAAGTTAATTGCTATTACTAATATGATATCCACGATTTTGAACCAAATACACATGACCTGAAATAAAACAAATAATAGCAACAATATGTATCCAATACCTAGCAATTAGCAGAGATTAAGGATACACACTGAGGTACTTATTGCATTCCATTGAAGAAAAGTAATCTTACAGACAGTTGTCCTATTTATTTATTCAGGTGTAACAATTTGAAACCTGAGAGGGATGGTTATATGGATTTGTCACAATGACTTTTATTAGAATATTTAAGCAAAATTTGTAGAAGATAAATTTAAATTACAAATTGTAAAGAAGTTATTTTTATAAGTCAGTTCCATTTATCATTCTCATGTACCATTCTAAATCCACAAAGGATCCCACAAAAAATGAATTGCTCTGTCATGTCAGTACATTCACTTCTTACCTGGTCTTTTGAATATGAGTGTTCTTGTCCTGGGACTTCAATAAGAACATCATGTTTTAGGAAAGACAAACTTAAATAGTCATTCTGGGGCAGCAGAGTGTAATTTGATAAGAAACATGATATTGTCACAATGAGAAGGTAAGAACATCTTTAGAAATCCTCATTACTTTCCCATGAACAGATTGTTAGGAAAGATTAGTATCATATCTTAATACTGGAAGAATAGTGTGCTTTTATCACCAGCATTAACTTACAAGCAAAAGACAGTGGAACACGTGATTCTGAGGCTACAAACATGGGAAAGGATAAATGGGGGATGATCTCACCAATATAGGAGCATTGTAATCATTAAAAGGGCATTGTAATCATGAAAATTATTATTCCAAGGTTGAAGAGGAAAAATACTTGATAAAAGCATAAGTGATGGGACGAAAATGTAAACATACATTGTGACGAAGGGCCACTTATATACATTCTGCTACTACATTAACTGAGATGCTACAAATATTCAGATGGCACTTTTAGTTAAGTACATGCATGCACAAAGAGATTAAAAGAATTTTTTCAGATCTTCACAGCTTCATTGACTCATAAAATTGCCATTTGTTCCTCCTCTTTCTTCATTTTTATTAAGATCCATTTTTGGCCTTATGATGTTGCCTGTTCACTTATGTCTTCCAAGAAAATCTTCAGGCTTATCTATAATCCTCATAGCTATGTTCTCCCTGGATGACAGAGCAACAGGGTCTTCTTATGTCCCAGGAGATAAACATCTGTTTTTGACTTTTGGAACAACTAGATAAGATACCTGGCGGAGATGATGACTTTTGCTGATTTTCAGTATTAATTAAAATTGGCTCACCTGATTTAGGTTATGCAGGCATTCCTCCAAGATATTGTGGGTTTGGTTCCAGACCACCACAATAAAAGGAATATCACAATAAAGCAAGTTACATGAATTTTTTGTTTCCCACTGCATATAAAAGTTATATTTACATTATACTGTAGTCTAGTAAGTGTGCAATAGCATTATGCCTTAAAAATCAATGTACATGTTTTAATTAAAAAATACTTCAGTGCTAAAAAAATTCTATCATCTGAGTCTTCAGCGAGTCACAAACTTTTTTCAGGTGGCAGGTCTTGCCTGGATATTGATGGCTGCTGACTGATTAGAGTGGTGATTTCTAAAGGTTAGGGTGACAATTTCTTAAAATAAGACAAGAATGAAATTTGCCACATCAATTGACTTTTACTTTCACAAAAGATTCCTCTGTAGTGTGCAATGCTGTTTTATAGCATTTTACCTGCAATAGAATTACATTGTGATCAATCTTTCAAAATTGCAGTCAATCCCCTCAAACCCTGCCCCTTCTTTATCAACTAAGCTGATATACTATTTTAAGTCTTTGTGGTCATTTCAACATTGTTTACAGCATCTTCACCAAGAACAGATTCCATCTCAAGAAGCCACTTTCTTTGCTCATCCATAAGAAGCAATTACTCATCCATTCAAGTTTAACCATGAGATTGTAGCAATTCAGCCAAATTTTCAGGCTCCACTTCTAATTCTAGTTCTCCAGCTATTTCCACCTTATCTGCAGTTACTTCCTCCCCTGACGTCTTGAAACCCTCAAAGTCATCCATGAGAGTTGGAATAGATTTCTTCCAAACTCCTGTTAATGTTGATATTTTGACCTCCTCCCATGAATCGTAGATGTCCTTAATGGCATCTAGAATGGTAAATACTTTCCAGAATGTTTTCAGTTTGCTTTGCCTAGATCCATCAGAGGAATCACTATCTATGACAGTAATAATCTTATGAAATGTACTTTTGGAAAGGTTAATGAGTATTGGCTTCAACTTAAAGTCACCAGCTGCATTAGCCCTTAACAAGAGAGTCAGCCTGTCTTTGAAGCTTTGAAGCCAAGCATTTACTTCTCCTTTCTAGCTAGTGAAGCCTCGATGGCATCTTCTTTCAATGGAAGGCTGTTTCATCTACATTGTAAATCTGTTGTTTAGTGTAGCCACCCTCATCATTTATCTTAGCTAGATCCTCTGGCTAACTTGCTACAGCTTCTACATCAGCAGTTGCTGCTTCAACTTGCACCTTGATGTTATGGAAATGGCTTCTTTAAACTTCATGAATCAACCTCTGCTAGCTTCAAACTTTTCTTCTGCATCTTTCTCAACTCTCTCAGCCTTCATAGAATTGAAGAGAGTTAGGGCTTTGCTGAGGATTAGGCTTTGGCTTAAAGGAATGTTGTGGCTGGTTTGATCTTCTATCCAGACCACTAAAACTTTCTCCATATCAGCAATAAGGCTGTTTCACTTTCTTATCATTCCTGTGTTCACTGAACTTTTCATTTGCATTCACAACTTGGCTAACTGTTGTGAGAGGCCTAGCTTTTGGACAATCTTGGTTTTCGACATGCTTTCCTCACCAAGCTTAATCATTTCTAGATTTTGATTTAAAGTGAGAGACGTGGAACTCTTCCTTCCACTTGAAAACTCAAAGGTGATTTTAGGGTTATTAACTGGACTAATTTTGATATTGTTGTGTCTCAGAAAATAGGGAGACCCAAAGAGAGGAGAGAGATGAGGAGCAACTGGTCGATGGAGCAGTCAGAACACACACATTTATCCATTAAGTTCACCATATTATATGGGCATGGTTCGTGGTGTCCCAAAACAATGACAATAGTAACATCAAAGATCACTAATTACAGATCACCATAACAGATATAACTAATAATGAAAACGTTTGAAATATTGCAAGAATTACCAAAAATGTGACACACAGAGAGACACAAAGTCTCAGCACATGCTGATGCAAAAAACAAGTATGGTGCCAATAGACTTCCTAGACACAGGATTTGCCACAAACCTTCAGTTTGTAAAAAACACAATATCTGTGAAGCTCAATAAAGTGAAGCACAATAAAACAAGGTATGCCTGTACTTATCCACCTTTAGTAACCCACAGTCTCATATACTAAGCTATTCATTTCTATTTTTATAAATATAGATGGTATTTTACAATTATTTTAAAACAGAGTTTTATAGCAAAGAAGCCAGTATATTCAATAGCTATCACTACAGAGGATCATTGCAGAGGATCCTCAAATTTTCTTTTTGACATTCATGCATTCTTTTTTGCACATTGGATGTTGTCATTTTAAAATAATTTTTGCCATTTAGGCTTTTTATTCATCAGTAGGCTTCACAAACTCTGCCTACAAGCTAACACTACAATTTCTAAAGTGTATATACAAGAAACTGTGATTCCTTAAATATTCTTTGAATCTTTGGCTTTATTATTTTGTTAAAATAAGTAAGAGCATGAAAATCAATTTGTTGATGTTAATGATGAGAAGTTAAAGCCTCAAAACCTAATACTAATCTGAGAAATACAACTTTTCAAAAGTGGGTAATGTTCCATCCCCATCTCATTATCGTTGGGATTAATAATTAATAATTAATAATTAATGATTAATTAATAATTATTAATTATTCTTTGTGAAATAATGTTAGCTGGGAAGATAATAATGTTTACACATGTAAAATTATTGATAGACGTTAAACCATTTGATTTTGACAATTTCAGGAAGATGTTATGTAAAAAAACAGAAGAATAACAAATAGCCTGCACATGCAAGCAAAGCAGGGAACTTAGAAATGAGATTACCAACAAAGAAGCAAAATTAGTTATACCATCCCTGTGTAGACAACACTAAATTTCTTGCGATACTTCTTCTGAGATCTCAACCTACATTTCTAACTTCTTATTGTATTAAACATCTCATTCACATGTCCAAAACTGATGCGTTATTCCCACCCCCAAATCTGTTCTCTCTCATATTCACAATCTCATTTGACTGTGTATTTATTTGCTTACTGCAGCCAGAAATTTTAAAACCATCCATATCTCTTCCTCACTAGTCTTACTGCTATTCAACATTCAGTCATTAATTCCACCTGATAAACATCTAATACTTTTTGAATGATTACTATGTCCAGCCACTATTCTAAAATCCTAAAATCCTTTCATATATTAACTAATTTGGTCCTTTCAACTGCCCTCTGAAAGATGTAAAAAATGAAATGTAGGTGTAAAGAGACAGTAACTTCTCGGTGGTCACATTCTAATAATCAGAAATTGTGTATCAACAACTTAATTGAATTACTATGTAATCTCATAAATATCTTCTCAAACTGTATTATTTTTCTTCATTCATAAGTTATTTCTGTAGTACTTGCTCTTACCATGTCTTTTCTGAAGTGACTCAGTGGTCTACAGTCTGACCTTTGGCCACTCTAACTCCATATATGTCCAGGGTATCCTATATAATTTCAAATTATGTCATAATACATCCTTTAAATGGCTCCCGATTGCTTATTAGATAAAATCCAGAGTGTTCCACATGACTTACAAGATGCTTTGACAAATATTTATTGGATTAATTCATTCTTGAAACCTCTACATCTCTAGCATTGTCTCCTTGCCTCCTCAAATTACACTTTGACCTTCAGAAATACCTAACATGCATGTGCTATTTTGATTCTTCGTAAGTTTGCTGATTCAGTTTTCTCCTCTACACTTGGTTTGCAGGAAATCTTAAATTCACTGTTTAAAAATTTGTGTATCACTTTAACACACCTTTTTAGAATACCACTTTCTTCCTGTTACATGATGATTATTTGATCTATACTATCTCTAAACTTTATTCACATTTCCATTATCTCACTCATTCACATTGTAAATATTCCCTTTCATGTCTGACTTCTCTGCTTGGCTATGAAATCCTTGGAGCCAGGGATTTTATCTGTCTTTATTGTTACTTCTTTATCTAAGAGAGTGCCTAGTAAATAGCAGAAGCTCCATTATTAATGAAGAGTCAATAATAAAACTCAAAAACATGTGAAATGGACAAAGCCTATTTGAAATTTGGACTAATATGTGCATAAACATATCAGCATGATCAATATAGATTTTGATGCTAATAACTATTAATTATGTATTTACCCATGATATAAATAGCATATCACACTTAAATCATTCAAACAAGCTTAAAATGAATAATCATCCTGACCAATGATGTTGTGTTTTCTCTTAAATCCACATCTTATAAACATACCTGATAAAATTTTGATGTGTAAATGGATAATGTTTTTATTTGCATTGTTCTTTTGATTAATGATCAGAGATTACCTATTTATGTGTATATTTTTAAACCTACACACACATAAGTGTCTACATTAAGAATGGCCTTTAGAAAACTTAATCTCTTCTGGATTTCTCCACATACTACTTTAGTTTCCAGGCAATTTCCCTTTTCATTATAATATGTAAATGAGAACCTGTCATATTTTTAAACTAAGGTATGTTTTATTATATCTATATAAGATATAAAAGAAATTAGCTGGAATTTTCAATTCCAGAAATTGGGAAAAAACACACTAAAGTTTTGAAGTATATTGTCGTTTATCTTCTTTTCCACTATCAAGTGATAGTACTAGACAGTATATCAATATGTAGGTTTGAAAAGAAATAGGCATAGAGAAATAAAAAGGGGTGGCACAAAGTCTCTGTTCAAATTCAAATAATAAAACAAAAATTGTTACATACCCAAAGCTTTACTGTAGTAGGAATCCCATGGTTTCCAAAGTGTATTAAACATGTAGTCCTGTAGATGGTAGGAGATGAAATTTCTTACTCTGTCAGTGAAAGACATCTGGTCCGTGAGTTCTGATAAAATAGCAGGAACGTAGGAAGGAGGGTATGGGACTTTTCCACAATGCTTTTCCACTGTTGAGGCTGGAGAAAACCTCAGGGAGTAAATAAATGGAATTCCCAGTTTTAAAGCTACTATATCGCCACAAGGAAAAACTGGATCTGATACCAAGACTTCAAACTTGCTTTTCTTCATCTTTTCCATCAACTTTTGGTTTTGAAGAACACCATCACAGATTTCTCTGGACACCATGTGGAAGTCTTGGATGACTTTGGCCATTTCCTGATAGAATCTCCAAATGGTTGAAGGAGATGGCCTATTTTCTAGCCACGTCAAAACAAAGCTCTTAATCACTCCTTCTATTCTTTCTTTGCCAAAGGGCACCTTATATATTTCAAATGTCAAAGATGAGTTATGGGACGGTGTGATGAAGAGTGCACCGGAGGCAACTAAGACAGTAACATTATGCTCTTTTTTTATTAGCTCATCTATAATTATCCTAACATTTAGCCAATGACTACCTTCCATTGGCCAAATCAGAACATTCCCACCAAAAGTGATGCCTAGGAGACTTATCTGAAGAGACAGTAGCAGAATCTTCTTGTTTAACATGGTGCAGCTTGAGGTAAAGATTTGATGAGATGTGAAACAAATGAATTCCTCTGCTTTTCCAAAGGAAAAAGGAGAGACAAAAGTATTTCTCAGTTTTGATTTAAATCAGTTAATATCCTTAAGATCTTTTTCTTTACCAAATGGTATTAATCATAATGATTACATATTTTATGGTAATTACAGCTTTAAGGGTAAAATGTTTCTGATCTCTCAACCTGTTACTTTACCTTTGATTGCCGTTCTTGCTCTTGATCCTTCTTTTGAACTGAATCTCTCTGACCTTTCTTTGATTCTCATATTTCTCAGCACCTAGGGCCCCAACTTTTAAATTAGTATTACTGAATTGACTGAAGCAAATGAACATCTCAAGTGTACATGTAAGCCTTGGTCCTAAAACCTCAGCGAGGACCAGAACTCAGTTAGAATATAGTGATGTTAGTGCTATGGGTTTTTCCATTTTTAGTACATTTTATATATTGCTACTATCAATATTTGAACGTTATTATAATAGCTAATAATTATTAAAATAGGTAAGGTTATTACAAAGATAATCTTTATAAAATGTGAAGTACAAATATAGTAAGAATAATATTTATTACTTTAATCATATGTTTAGATAAATATTTATGTTAATGGACCATTGAGAAAAAAATTACAAGTAAATGAATAAAATATCTACAAGGAATATGTGCGAGAGATTATGAGTAATTACTGGTGTAAAAAGAGCTATTTGAAAAGAATTGCTAATTCAGATTCTTCTGCTTAAATCACTGCTTAAAAGTTAACTAGCCTCTGTAAATAATAACTGCTTTAGATCTAGACTTTGCCTTTAATAATTGCTAATATATATTAAGCCCTCTGACATTGTTCAAGTTGTTTTACATATATTAATCTCATTTATTTCTCAGTAAAAAAGATCATCAAAAAGGGACCACTGTTTAGAGAGGTTGAGTAACTTGCCACATTCATATAGCAAATAAGGAAAGGGACTGATAAGTGGCACCCTAAGGCTCTCTGGCTTCCGGAGCCCATTGTATTGACGACTGAAATAGATTGTGCCATTAGGATGTATCATGTATGCTTATCAACTATAAGGCTTCTATAGGAACAACAGATTCACTGAAACATGCTGACACAAATATAAAATAAGAATTTGTGTCACACACATTGGATAATGTAGTATCAAATCATCCATGTAAAATTATCTCTATGAAAATTGTCCGTGTGTATGCATATGGGTCTGTGAATAAGCAGAAATGACTCTTTTTTATTATAATAATTCTGCTGATGTTAGAAATTCGTTATTCTTGGATAATGTCTTAACATTGTCTCCTCTGAGTTCTCCAATCACCAAAGATAATTTGTGGTTAAATATTGACTATTTCCTTAAAACAGTTACTAAATTCTACAAAGTACTGCTCAGAGTTTAGCAGACTAGATCATACAGTTCATGGGGATGGATTTCAATTCAATGCCCTCTGCAGCAGGATTTTAAGGTGTGTGTAAAATTGTTGACTAGTGTCAGCCTGGTCTGTAGTGCTTGTCAGGTTGTCTTGGATGGAAAACTGGTCACAATTCACTTTTACCATTTTATTTTTTTTATTTATGAGTAGGGGATCAGATCCAGTTTCAGATAATTAAAATACAATATTTCACTCAGTTACTACTTTTATTGGTGAGTACGATTCACAGCATGCCCTACTAGGTGAAAGATGAGTCAGAGAGATAGTTCTCATATCCAATTTACAGTCTACCAATGCAAGAAAATAAAAGTATATACATAAGAGTAACAAAACTCAGAATAGTTTTTTAGAGTTAGCATCAATTATATAAAGAATTTAGATTTCAAAACCATGTAGACCAAAGAATTCTAGCTTAATCTTATGTACCTTGACATTCATGTGTAAAATGAAAATTATAACAAATTTAAGAAGTTTTTGTGAATATACAGTAATGCAACAAAATAAATAATACTTGTTTTATAAGAAATGAATAACTATGAAATAAATACCATACATTAATATATAATAATATATTAAAATACAAGATAAATATATATTTTAAAAACTAAATAAATAGAATAATATTTATTAAGCAACTAAGTGACAATTATAGGATCCAGATGATTAAAATCTATTATTGTTTTCTTTTAATTCTTTCTCAGATGAAATGACACAAGCAAAATGTTTTCAGAGATCTAGAGATTAGAGATTGCTTCCAGCTTTTTGAGAGGAAGAGAGGTGGTGCAGGGAGTGTAAGAAAGTCTTCATGAGAGATGTGGTATTTGATGCTCATCTCAGAATATGGGACATCCGGATTTGAATGATGAATCTGGAAAGCACCCAGGAAAAGAGGCAGAATACATAGAGGCAGCCAGTGGTACATCATAAAACAATAAATGAACTCCAACTTTTTAAAACATCTCCTCAGAAATATGACCACCATTAAGAAATTCCACCTTCTAGATCAAATTATGAAGGTTAAATTTTAGATTGGTTTATGTTCTTGATTTTAATAGAAAACCAAAATGAAGAAATTCTATTTACCATATAGTTTTTAAGAAGTTGTAAAAAATAGTTTGCCAAAAATGAAGGTCTGAACTTGTGATTTTAATTATTCTGATCTTAAAATCACTGAAAAGCTAACCTACTCTTTCAAGAAAATTTTGAAAGAGACAATAGTTAAATATATGATTAATGTATTTCTAAAATAGGTGGGTTCAGAGAAAAATTTTATACATTTTAGTAGCATATGCAAATATTTTATTGTAAATGATGATAATAAGATATGTACTTATTTAATTACACAAAAAGAGAACAAGCATTGAATTTATGTTACCAAAAGTGGCTATTGGCTTTATAACAAAATAAAAGGATTTTTTTAAGAGAAACTTTAAGAAAGTTTCCTTTCTTTTTTTAATAAATAAACTTTAGCTTCTTTGATATAAGTTAAATACATAGAATTTAAAATATATAAATATGGAAAACACGTATCTTGCATCTTGATGCACATGCAGTCTTAAAGTTGAGAGTGGCCATTTCTGAGACTTGTGCTTGCCCTTCAGCATACATCATACTTACACCTTCTTATCTGTTACTCCATATGTAGCTTAATGGAGGAGCAAATGAACTCTCCACTTGTTGCAATTATGAAAAAGAGATGTACCTTGAAAGATGGCAATGAGATCACATTTAGAGAAAGCTCTCAACATACTCCTCTATAAAATGTTCCCTCTACTACTATAAATTTATTCTGAAGGGCAAAATGTGGAAAAATCTCAAAATATTTCAAATAGAACTGAAAAATTTTTTGAGGGGAGACAATGAAAGAACCAAAAGTTAGCCCACAACTTTGTAATGATTAATATTTCTTTCAGAAGAAAATATACATTTAATCCAATTGTACATTATATATTGTTTATGCAGAGTTTCAAATTTCTTACCTGAAGTTTCCAGCAGGAACTTTAAAAGCAATTGTTTACCACCAGGGAGAAGTTGAACTTAAATAAACAACTGGGAAAGTGTAATACGATGAGGAATATAGAATGTGATCTTAAAGTGAGAAAAGATTATTTAGATTTTTTTACACTTAACATTCTCTGCCCACTGCATTATAAAACAGATTAACATTTGGCACCACTGGCAACTATTTGCACTGCTTATTAACTTTGTTATCATGGTCGTCTCTCCACCTCTCCCAGGGGCCAGTATGTCTGTAAATATCTGAAATAATGGCTAGGAATGATTACTAACTTAATATTGGGATATTATTAAGAAGTATGTAAAATTAACATCACTCAATCTCAAGTAATAATATATTATTATAAAAGGAATTTTTTAAATCGAAGAGTCATTTTTTATGCTGGATCCTATGATAATGGGAGAATGCATGTTAATTCTTAGGTAGGAGCCAGGGCAAAGCTGAATTGCCCTGTGCAGTGAAGAAGAGAGGCATTTGAAACATCCCTGGAAAATCCTGGTGGTTTGATTAATCTTTGCCATTTATAAAAACATTTAGTAATTTAGATCATTAAATAAGTGTTTTAAAGCCTCACACCTTCATTATGTAACTTTTTTGGCAATTGAAATTACCATTACTGTGTGCAATATATATGAAACAGGATAAAATTTTTAAAATATATTTATTTAATATGAGCAATGACGTAGGTTAAAATTATGTCATATTTAGTAAAAACCAAGTGATGGGATAGAACAACACCACCCATATTAATTAGTGAAGAAATGTAACAATAAATTTCATACAGATTGTAAATTAGGCAGAGACAGACTCCATGTAAGCAAAGGAGAACTGTGAAGGTATACAGGCCTTCACATCTATGTCTACTGTGCAGCACATACCTGACTACAAATATTCTTTATCAGTCATGGATTCCAGGTTTAATCTAGATAAAAGAAAATCAGGGCATGTTTTATAGCATGATTTCTTCATCTTGAATTGTTAATGTAATTCACCAATCAGCTAAATAAAATAAGTCTTCAAGTAAAGTTTTCAGGATGAGCTCTGAGATAAAAAACTTTTCTTAGTCTTTATATACCTAATCATATAACTTCTGCCTTCACAAATGGAAGACAACATGAGTGCTAAATAATTGCTCTGATCCCATATTATCCACTAAAAATCCCTTAGACTGTGTTCTATTTTCTTTTTAAACATCCCATTACAAAAGGTAATATTGAAGTTAACAACTTTTTTCTTCCAAAATGCTATGTGTGTGTGTATAGTTACTAAATGTTTGATAAACTTTATTCCTACAAATTATTTGGTCATAATATGTTAAGGTAATGAGTTCTTTCAATATATACATGTCCTTTATAAACCAAGAATTTATATCTTCATAATTTTGATTAAAAGAAAAAAATGTTCTTGATTTTGTTGGTTATAAGTATTGTTTAATTCATTTTTTAAAAAACATTTTTCTTATCATTTTTACCACTGAGTTCTATTTTTCCAATATGTATGTTATCTATTGCTGTGAAACAAATCACTCCAAAATTTAGCAGCTTCAAACAACAATCATTTTTTTTGTTACCAATTCTGTGAATCAGCATTTTGGACTGTACTTATTGGGCAGTTCTACTGATCTTGCTGTGTTTCCCTCATGCAGTGAAAGACATTTAGTGGCTCTGCTCAAGTAAGATCGCCTCACTCATATGACCAACAGTGCTGGCTGTTGGCTGCTTAGGTCCAGGGGCCAGCTAAGCTGGAACTTCTTTATGTGACAGGTTCAGAGTAGTGTTCCAAGACAGAGGGCAAAAGCAGTTGAGCTTCTTGAGGCCTGTGCTTGGAGGTCATATTTTACTTCTCAAAACTGCTACTGGTCAAAGTAAGTTACCTGGCTAACCCTAGATTCACAATAGAAGTGAAATTATGATAGCCATTTTACAAATGTCTACCACACATTGCATTCTCATCAATGGTGGGGTTCATTGCAGTAGTGATTCACTAATAGGAAATGCATGAAAATAATGAATCTAATAATTGACATAAGTAATTAAAATAATTGATATAATTATTTCCATATATGGAAAAAAAGACAGGTGACAAAATTTGACATTCAATTCTAACTGACAAAAATGGTATTCAAATAAAGAGGAATTAATTGATATTTAATTAATATGACTCATAAATCAGCACCTTAATTCATCAGATATTTTAGCTATTTCCACAATATTTAAAAATAAGACATGAAGGCAACTATTTTTTTTTATTTTAACAATTTTTTTAATTTTTTAAAAAAGATACTTGGATTACATAAATATTACACAAAAAGTATAGGAATTCCGATATACCTCACCTCCCTAACCCTCCCAAACTCCCACATAAACATCTTTCATTAGTGTGGCACATCACCTACAGTGGATATACACATCCTGGGGCTTTGTCACTAAGCATGGACCATAGTTCACATTGTAGACCACACTCTCTCCCACACAGTTCTGCATGTTATATGCTAATGTAAAATGGCCTATATCTGTCATTGCAATGTCACTCAAGATAATTCCCAATTCCCAAAAAAGCCCCTGTATTACAACTGCTTTTCCCTCTCCCTGCCCCCAGAGCACCCAGTGGCCACTGGCTCCACATTAATGTTGTAATTTCTCCCATTGCTTGAATCACAATATATCCATAACAGAATACCAGTAAGTCCACTCTAGTTCATAGCTCTTCCCCCAATCCTGAGGAGTCTGGGATGGTGATGTCTACTCCACCTCCAAGTGAGAGGGGGCTTATATCCCATGAAGATGGGTGGGATTATCCTGCCTGCAGCTGCAGACTCTCTCCATTCCCTGGGATGGCTGTTGTCCATCATCATCTCCTTGCCAGGTGTTCTGGGTGAGCCCATTGAGCTGTAGAGTAGGAGTTGCAGCTCCACTGAGATTCTGGGTCCAGCAGGCACATGGACAGTCTAAAGACTACAGTCACTGTATATACACCTACAAACTCCAGCACCATGTATAGGTTTGAATAGAAGGGACAGATGAAGCATGTACAGGGAAGACATATTTGAGTCCAACTCTGTCACTCTCAGGAGCACAGATTCCAAAGTAGTGTCCACTGATAAGGCACAAAACTCCAGAGCTATCCACCATGACATAAGACCTGGGTGTCTCCAGAGACCTCAGGAGCCCCTCTATTTAGGGTGATATCCACTTTGGAAACCTATGAGATGTTACTGAGATGTGCATAAGCATTATCTCTAGGATGACCTCCTGACACACTTTGAAGTCTCTTAGCCATGTGAACTCATTTCCCCCTTTTATTTGAGGTCTTTTTGCAGTCATATTGCCAGTTGGCACTTGGTAGTAATCCCTCGGTGCCAGGGAGGCTTATCCCCAGGAGTCATGTCCCATGCTGGGAGGAAGGTAATGCATTCATATGCTGGGTTTGCCTTAGAGAGAGGCCACATTTGAGCAACAAGGAAGCTCTCAGGAGGCAACCCTTAAGCACTGCATAACAATAGGCTAAGTTTCAATTTCAAGAGCAAAGACTCATAAGGCTAGTCATCAATAACAAGGGCCCGTCAGTGGATCATCTTCCTTTGCCAGGCACTCTGCCCCTGCATTTGGGGGACTGTTGCTGTTCCCTTGGAGAATGTGGCAGAGCTCTCCAAGATGGGAATTCAGTATTCTTTCATTTATTGAGTGATTCTTCACCCACTGTGACCATGCCCTGTGAATAAGTAAACATCTACTGGATCAAATTACAAATATCTCCTTATTAGAACACATGTCCTAAATAGTTCAAAGAATAAATACATACATAACATGCAACAAGGTAAAATCCACAATAAAAAGTTACAAGGCACCCAACAAAGCATAAAAATGTGACAAATAACCAGGATAAATATCATTTATAAAATGAAGTCACAGTAATGGCATAGCAGAGAGAATTAAGAGACAGGAGTTTAAAACAGCTATTATAAATAACTTCTGTTCAAGAAGATATAGGAAATCATGAGAATGATAAGGAGAGAATTGAAAGATTTCAAAAGTGATCCATATTAAATGTATAGAGACAAAAATTTCAATAACTAAAATAATTAATTTGGGTAGAATTAACAGAAGGTTAGAAACAATATTGAAAAAACTAACAAGCTTGAAGTTATAGTAATGGAAACTATATAAAATGAAACACATAGAAAAAATAATCACTTCCCTAGGGGGGAAAAAACAACAACAGAAATGCCTAGTTTACATATCATTAGAGTCTTTGAAGGAGCACTCATAGTCAGAAACAAATACTGAAATAAAGAGTGGCCAAATTTTTCAAATTTGATGATTCCCATACATATACACATAGATCCTAAAGTTCAACTAATCTGAAAGAAAAAGAGAGAGAGAGAGAGAGAGAAGAAGGAGAGAGAGAGAGAGAGAGAGAGAGAGAGGGAGAGAGAGAGGGAGAGAGAGAGAAACAAAAGAAAAAGAGAAGAAAGAAAGAAAGAAAGAAAGAAAGAAAGAAAGAAAGAAAGAAAGAAAGAAAGAAAGAAAGAGAAAGAAAGAAGAAAGAAAGAAAGAAAGAAAGAAAGAAAGAAAGAAAGAAAGAAAGAAAGAAAGAAAGAAAGAAAGAAAGAAAGAAAGAAAGAAAAAGAAAGAGAGAGAGAAAGAAAGAGGGAGGGAGGGAGGGAAGGAAGGAGGAAGGAAGGAAGGAAGGAAGGAAGGAAGGAAGGAAGGAAGGAAGGAAGGAAGAAAGGAAGGAAGGAAGGAAGGAAGGAAGGAAGGAAGGAAGGAAGGAAGGGAGGGAGGGAGGGAGGGAGGGAGGGAGGGAGGGAGGGAGGAAGGAAGGAAGGAAGGAAGGAGAAGGAAGGAAGGAAGGGAAAGAAAGAAAGATGGAGAGAGAGAGAGAAGGAAGGAGGGAGGAAGGAAAGAAGGAAAAGAAGGAGGAAGGGAGAAACCAATCACCCCTGGGCACACCATAATCAATACATCTATTATGTCCATGCATAGACTTCGTTGCTCCCACCTTGGCTATTCTGTTCATGACACTAGTATGCAAGCCAAAGCCTGGCTGATATCTACTAGATGAATCTTCCTCTCCACGTGATAGTATATCATCCTCTTCAGGGAATGCTCTTTGATGGCATTGACATAAGACACAAAAATCTGCACACTTTTTACTACTTTCTTTAGTCCAACTATCCAAATGCCTCTTCTACAGGTCTCTTTGTCTCTAATCTTACAATCTTGCTCCTTTCAGGGCCCTAACAAATCAATAAGTCAAGCCTGCCTGGGAATCCATGTGTGTCTTTCTCAGGTCACTCTTCCCTCCAGACTAAATTGTACATTTTGAATCTCTAACCTTTGGGAGGATTTCAGGACATATTAGTGGTATATTGGTTAGGTACTATAATATGTTTAGTTTAGTAGGTAGTAGTATATTTTTAATTTGCACCTATCAATTGAGCCAGTACATTGTAAATCTGTCATAGTTTGGCCCTCCTGCATCATGGGGAAATGCCCATAGGTCATAAGTTTCAGCTGAGTGAAAAAATCTGGACCACATATTTGTGTAACTTAGTTATGCCCTCTGGACTTATTTAGGTATGCTCCTGAATGGGTCATTCCATTACTGCTGTGTTCGCCTAACTTTAGGACTTAGTATATCTTTGTGAGATGTGGCACCCCTGCCATACTGGCCCCAGGATATCCCATCAGTCCAGGTTTCTGAATCTGTTTTTCTTCCCTCTGAGTCATTCTTTCATTTCATCCCATCTCTGCCCCTTTCAGTTCAGCCTGTTTCTGTTGGTATGAAAATCACAAGGGTCCAAGTCATGAGACAAAAGGGTCCTCCACAAATCTTTCCTGAAAAGTTGTATCTCTACTGCTGGCTTCTTGAGTTGGACTCTTTAGGGCTTTGTAACTGTAAGTTTCTCCCCAAAATTAATACCCTTTATAAAAGCCAACAAATTTCTGGTACTTTGCATCAGCACCCCTTTGGCAGACAAATACAATTATACTTTTTAAATTTTCAAAAATAACATATTAATGGATCTTATATGTAGCTAAATTTGCTGAAACATTTAATGTACTTTTGTCATTTTAACTATCTAAAAACGCTAGCCCTAACCTGAAATGATAAAAGATCTTTCATGCTATATAATAAGGAAATGAATGATTGGATATAGCCATCATGAAATTACCTATTAAATATGTTGTTTTGTGTGTGTTCATCTTGTATGTACATACATAGACATAAGAACACACATATATATGCATATACATATACACATACATTTTTACATATATACATATAATTTGTTGTTAATTACATACTATATTTTCTTTATATTATTTGTGAATAAATATATTCATATACTTATATGTGTTATATATTCATATAAATATGACAAAATATGCATATGCACATCTAAGTGAATTTATGTTTATTACATTATATAAAAATTCTAATTTGGACTCCTCTTACCTGGTCAGCACTATCAACCACATGGGGGCAGCACATCCTAATGGCAGAAAAACTACTTGAAGCAAAAAAACTCATGAAAGCCATCCAGATATAAACTTAAAACCTGACGATTCACAGCTGTCAAACACCACAAACTTTTTTAAAAAATTTGTTTTGAAATACTTTCAAATTTCGGAACAGTTACAAAAATATTACAAATCTCATACAGAAAACTCCAGCATACATCTTTCCAACAACCCTAGATACCCAGATCCACCAACTGTAACATTTTGCCACATTGCCATATCATTCTATCTACTCATCAGTCTATCAATCCATCTATCTATCCATCCAGCTATCTATCTGTCTATCAATCCATTTTCTGAACACTTGAGTGCAGGTTTTACATACCATGCTCCTTGAACACTTAATTCTCCCAGGTACATTTTCTAAGAACAATAAAATTCACTAATGTAGCCACCTTAAGCACAGTTATCAATCTAAAAAAATTTAACATTGATATAAAGCTTACAGACTGTATTCCAATTTTTTCATATTCCCCAAAATGTCCTATTAAGACTTTTCTCCTCTCTTATTAGATCCTATCCAAGGATCATGTATTGCATTTAATTGTCAGTGTCTCTTTAGCTGCTCATTCTTTTCTTTAAATTGTGGAAACACACATATAACATAAACTTTCCCATCTCAACCCCTACCAAGTATATAATTCAGTGGGATTGCTCATATTTACACCACCTTCCATTACTAAAACTTTCTCATCTCCCCAAACAGAAACCTTACACTCATTATAAATTAAATCCCTGTAGCAGTTTGGCATTGTTTATGAATTCCAGACATAGATATTAGATTATGTTTGTAAACTAGTCTGTTCCTCTGGGTAAATTAAATTATGATTAGGGCTTTGATTGAGCCAAGTCAGTAGGACTCACAGAAAAAACTACATGGCAGAGAAAAGAGTGAGAGTTTTTGATCCTGGAGCCCAGGAGGTGGACACGCAGGGGGGGCAGGGGGGGACTCGGAGGAGTGGAGATGGCTCCACAGACCCGGCGGAGGCCCAGGGGAGAAGGGTGAGCCATTCGCCTGGTGGTCTGTAGCTGACTTGGTGGAGAGAAGCAGACCTGAGCCCAGAGGGAGTCGAGCCCCAAGGAGAGAGACAAAACCTAGAAAGCCTGATGTCCTACAGGTGATACTGGAAGAAGCTGGAACCACAGAGCCTTAAGAGGAAGAGGAAGGCTGAACGTGGGTGGCCATTTCGCTCCAGCTCATGATGGTGGACTTTGGTGAGGGGGGTGGCTTGTGCTTTGTGGCCTGGTGGCTGTGGGGTTCTGTTCCAAAGACTTACCCTTTATAGAGGCCAATGGATTTCTGCATCGGTACTTTGCATCGGTACCTCTCTGGCTGACTAGTATAATCCTCATTCCCTCTGCACTCCCCCATGACCCCTAGCAACTTATACTCTAATTTGTCTCCATGAGCTTCCATATTTTCCAATATTTTCTTTGTAGTTACCATAGGGCTTAAATTCAACATCCTAAATGTTAAATTTAACACTCTCATTTGCTTAACACCAACTTACTTCAATTGTATATACAAACTATGTTCCTATTCCCCTCCAAACCTCTCCCAACATTATGTAGTTCTTGTCACAAATTGCATGTTTATGCATTATGAGTCCAGACCACTAATTTATCATTACATTTTAGGCATTTGCCTTTTAGATGCTGTGGGAAGTAAAAAATGGAATTACAAGCCAAAAATACAATAGTACTGGCATTTATATTAATCCATGTCATTAGCCCTACTGGAAATTCTTATTTCTTCAAGTGGTTTTAATCTATTGCCTAGTGTCCTTTAGCATCTCTTGTATGGCCAGTCTAGTGGTGATGAACTCCCTCAGCTTTTATTTGCCTGGGAATGTTTTAATCTCTCCTTCATTTTTGAAAGAGTTTTGCCAAATATAGAATTCTTGGTTGGCAATTTTTTTTTGCTTTCAGCACTTTAAATATGTCATCCCAGTGCTGTCTTGTCTCTGTGGTTTTTGATGAAAAATCTGTACTTAATCTTACTAAGTCTCCCATGTATGTGACATGCTACTCATTACTTCAGCTCTGTTTGTTCCCTTTTCATAATTTCCATGTCTCTATTTATATGCTCTTTGTGCTTATCTATCATTTTCCTGATTTCCTTTAGTTCTTTGTCCATGTTTTCCTTTAACTTGTTGATCATATTTAGGAATAAAAATATAATCTTTGTCTTGTATGTCCCAAGTCTGTTCTTTCTCATTGATGACTTCTAATGCTTTTTCTCTTTCACTTCCTGTTTCTTTGTATATTTTGCAACCTTTTGTTGAAACATGTATATTTTTATATTTTAATGTGTTTTTGCTGGAATTTAGACTCTGAGGTGTCTGTTCCTTATGCTTGTATCTAACTAGTGTTATGACAGAGTTTTACTTAAATCCAAGAAGCTAACCAAAAAAAAAAAAAAAAAAAAAAGGAAATAAAAAAGAAAACACCTTTCCCAGTCTATGCAGATTGACCTGTGGAAGTGCTTTCCTTTGGAATTTATCCAGACAATAAGTTTAGAGAATAGCTCCAGGCCAAAGTGTAGGGGCCTTCCTTATCATTTCTGCACAGGTCTCTTATCTTGGGCATATGCATGTGACCCTAAAATTCCCCTGTTCTCTAAGAAATAGCTTCCTCATGGTTGTTGGCAAGGCACTGTAAAGCCTACAACCAGCAATCCCTTGCCCCAGGCAGCCACTTGACCATTCTCCCACAAAGTTCTAATAGGAGAGCTCTGTGAATTGCTTTCTATATGAAGGCCAAATTCTGGGACTATGAACACTCAGGTACCAATAGACAGATTGGGACAGAAATATATGCTCCCAGTATGTGCATGAGGGTTACTCTGTTCCCCAGGACTGGGACCAGGGATCCACACTCAAGTGAAGGCCAGCTCCACATCCAGCTGGTGAGGGTTGGAGGAGGGGTCAAATAGAATACCAGGACATTCTACCACTTTTAAGCAGCCTTTTTATTTATTCATTTTTAAACAAATCAATTTTATTGATACATATTAATAAAGCATACAGGTCATCAAAAGTGTACATCAATGGTATTTGGTATAATCACATACTTGTACATTTATCTCTTCAATCATTATTAGAGCATTTTCATTATTTCAGTAATAATAATAAACAAAAACAGACAAACAAGAAAATTCTTCACTTCTCAATTTCTCTGTTTCCCCTGTTATACATAGCGGCTATTTCTGGCTATTCTTGCACAATTATTTATTTGTTTATTAAGCAATTTTATTGAGATATATTCATATAATATATGCTCTATCCAAAGTGTATAATCAATGGTTTTAGTATAATCATAATGTTATGTATTCATCATCTCAAAAATTTTAGAACCATTTCATTACTCCAAAAAGAAAGACTCCATACCCCTTAGCATTCCTTCCTCAACCCTACATAACCACAAATCTAATTTCATCTTTATAAATTGATTTATACTTACATTTTAATACATGAAATCATACAGTAGGTAGTATTCTATGTCTCGTTTCCTTCACTTAGTATAACGTTGGGTTTTTTGTTTTTTTTTCTGATATTAACATTTTGTAGTATTAACCTACATTTGTTCAGCTTCAAAGAAAAATGGTCATATATGCAATTCTACCCATATTCATATTTCATATAATATATTTATATTTCACATAATATATTGAGTTCATAATAGGGCAATCTTACAGTATTTGTCCTTTTGTGTCTGGCTTGCTTCACTCAACATAATGTCCTCCAGTTTCATCTATGTTGTCATATGTTTCAAGACTTCATTTCTTCTTACTGCTCCATCGCATGTATACTCCACAATTTGTTTATCCATTCAGCCATTGTTATTCACATTGGCTATTGTGAATAATGCTGTTATGAACATCAGTGTGCAGATGTATATTCTTGTTACTGCTCTCAGATCTTCTAGGTATATACTTAGCAATGGTATTGCTGGGTCCCATGGAAAGTCTATATTTAACTTCCTTAGGAACTGCCAAACAGTTCTCCACAGTGGCTGTACCATTCTACATTCCCACCAACAGTGAATAAGCATTCCTATCTCTCCACATCCTCTCCAACATTTACAGTTTTCTGACTTTTTAATAGCAGCCAGTTTGATAGTTGTGAAAGGATATCTCATAGTAGTTTTTATTTGCATTTCCCTAATTGCTAGTGATATTAGACATTTTTTCATGTGTTTCCTCACCATTTGTATTTCTTCTTTAGGCAGCTGTCTTTCCAAATCTTTTGCCCATTTTTTAATTAAATAATTTGTCTTTTTATTGTTGAGTTGTATGATCTCCTTATATATAATGGATATTAAACCCTTATCAGATATGTGATTGCCAAATATTTTCTCCCATTGAGTCAGCTGCCTTTTCGCCCTTTTGACAAAGTCCTTTGAGGTGCAAAAGTGTTGAATTTTGAGGAGGTCCCATTTATCTATTTTTTCTTTTGTTGTTCATGCTTTGTATTTAAGATTCAAGAAACTACTGCCTACCACAAGATCTTGAAGATGTTTCCTTACATTTTCTTCTAGGAATTTTATGGTTTTTGCTTTTATATTTCGGCCCTTGGTCCATTTTGAGTTGATTTTTATATAAGGTGTGAGATAGGGGACTTCTTTCTTTCTTTTGGATTTAGATATCCAGTTCTCCCAGCATTATTTGTTGAATAGACTATTCTGGCCCAGCTTAGTGGACTGAACAGCCTTTTCAAATATCATTTGACTATAGATGTGAGGGTCAAGTTCTGAGGTCTTGATTCTGTTCCATTGGTCAGTGTGTCCTGATGCCAGTAGCATGCTTTTTTTTTTTTTTTTTAACCACAGTAGCTAGGTAATATGCTTTAAAGTCAGGAGGGCCTGTAAGATGATATCTCATTGTAAGGGAGAAGGAAAAGTAGTTGTAATATGGAGGCATTTTGGGGACATTGGAATTGTCCTGAATGATGTGAAATGGCAGATAAAGGCCATTATATATCTTGTCATAACTTACAAAATTGTGTGGGAGAGAGTTTAAACTATAATGTAAACTATAATACACACTTAGTGGCAATGCTGCAATATGTGTTCATCAATTGTAATAAATGTACCATACTAATGAAGGATGTTGTTAATGTGGAAAAGTTTGGTAGGGGTAGGGAATGGTACATATGGGAATCCCCTACATTTTTTATCTCACATTTATGTAATCTAAGTATCCTTAAAAATTAAAAAGAAAATAAAGTCAGGAAGTGAGAGTCCTCAAACTAGATTCTTCTTTTTTAAAACATTTTTGCCTATCGGAGCCCAGTACCCTTCTAAATAAATTTGATTATTGGCTTTTCCATTTCTGCAAAAAAAGGCTGTTTGGGTTTTTATTGAGATTGAGTTGAATCTATAAAACAGTTTGGGTAGAATTGACATTGTAATGATATTTAGTCTTTCAGTCCATGAACATGAATGTCCTTCCATTTATTTAAGCCTTCTTCAGCTTCTTTTAGCAATGTTTTGTAGTTTTCTGAATACAGGTCCTTTATGTCCTTGGTTAAGATTATTTCTAAATATTTGATTGTTTTAGTCTCTGTTATAAATGGATTTTTTTTCTGACTTCCTCCTCAGACTGCATATCATTAGTGTATAAAAACGCTATTGATTTTTGCCTATTAATCTTGTATCCCACAACTTTGTTGAACTCATCTATTTAATTCTCGTTGCTTTGTTGTGGATTTTTCAGATATAGGATTATGTCTTCAGTGAATAGTGAAAGTTTCACTTCTTCCTTTCCTGTTTGGATGCCTTTTATTTCTTGGTCTAGCCTTATTGCTCTAGCTAGAACTTCTAGCACAATATTGAATAATAATGGTGACAATGGGCATCTTTTTTTTGTTCCTGATCTCAGTGAGAAAGCTTTCAGCCTTTCACCATTGAGTACAAGGCTAGCTGTAGGTTTATCACATATGTACTTTACCATATTGAGAAAGCATCCTTCTATTCCTATCTTTTGGAATGTTTTTATCAAGAAAGGGTGCTATATTTTATCAAATGCCTTTTTTACATCAATAAAGAGGATCATATGATTTTTCTTCTTCAATTTATTAATGTACTTTATTACACTAATTGATTTTCTTGTGTTGAACTACCCTTGCATACCTGGAATAAAACCCACTTGATCATTGTGTGTAATTCTTTAAATGTGCTTTTGGATTCTGTTTGCAAGTATTTTTTCGAGGATTTTTGCATCTATATTCATTAGAGATTGGTCTGTAATTTTTGTTTTTCATAGTATCTTTATCTGGTTTTGGTATAAAGGTGATATTGGCTTCATAGAATGAATTTGGTATCATTCTTTCTTGCTCAACTTTTTGGAAGAGGTTGAGTAAGATTGGTATTAGGTCATCTTTGAGTGATTGGCAGAATTCACATGTGAAGCCTTCTGGTTCTGGGCCTTTCATCTTTGGGAGGTTTTTGATGACTGTGTCAGTCTCTTTACTTGTGATTGGGTTGTTGAGTTCTTCTATTCTTCTAGGGTCATTGTAGGTAGTTTGTGTGTTTCTAGGAATTTGTTCATCTACATTTTCTAGTTTTTTGGCATTCATTTGTTCATAGTATCCTCTTATGATCTCATTTCCGTGGGGTCAGTGATACTGTCCCCCTCTCATTTCTGATTTTATTTATTTGTGTCTCTCTCTTTTCTTCTTTGTCAGTCTAGCTAAGGGTTTGTCGTTTTGTTGATCTTCTCAAAAAACCAACTTCTGGTTTTGTTGATTCTATCATTTTTGGTTGTTTGTTTCTGATTTCATTTATTTCTGCTCTGATCTTTACTATTTCTTACCTTCGGCTTCTTTTGGGATCAGTTTGCTGTCTTTTTTTAGTTCCTCCAGGTGGGCAGTTAGATCTTAAATTTTAGCTCCTTCTTCTTTTTTAATGTAAGAACTTGAGTGCTATAAATTTCCTTCTCAGCATGGCCTTTGCAGTGTTCTGTAAGTTTTGGTATGTTGTGTTCTCATTTTCATTCATCAAATATTTGTTGAATTCTCTTTCAATTTCTTCTCTGACCCACTGATTATTTAATAGTGTGCTGTTTCAGTAAATATTGCCTCAAATAGTGGGGCTCCTCAGGGCTCTGGAGACATCCAGACTCTATAGGCAGGGCTGACATCTCAGATTGGTGCCCAGTCAGGAGACCCTACTGTGGAATTTATGCTCCCGAGTGTGACAGAGTTGGACTCATCCCTTATAACAGTTTTGTCTTTGTCTTGAGCATTGGACAGTTTGACAAGTATATGTCTTGGGACAAGCCTGTTGCAATTTAAACTGTTTGGGGTGCACTGTGCTTCCTAGACATGTACATCCATCTACTTCATTAGGGTTGGGAAGTTTTCAACCATCATTCCTCCAATACTCTTTCTGTCCCCTTTCCTTCTCTTCTCCTTCTGGGAAGCCTATAATGCATATGTTTGTGCATTTTGTGTTTTCATTCAAATCTCTAAGTCCATTCTGGATTTTTTCTATCTTTTTATCTATCTGTTCTACTATCTGTTTGATTTCAGATGTACTGTTTTCTACATCGCTGATTCTTTCCTCTGCCTACTGAAATCTGCTGTTATGTGCTCCCAGTGTCTTTTTGATTTCTTAGATTGTGCCGTTCATCACCATGATATCTGTTATCTTTTTATGTATGTTTACAATTTCTTCAGTATGTTCTCCCAGTGTCTTCTTAATATCTTTAATCTCTTCCTGCACTTTATTAAGTTGGTACATGATATTTGTTTGGACATATTTGATTAGTTGTTCGATGTCTGCATCTCTTCGTGGTTTTTAGTTTGCTCATTGGACTGGGCCATGCTTCCTGTTTCTTAGCTAGGTCTGTAATTTTTTATTGCTGCCAGGTCATCTTTTTATCTTGATGGATTTATTCAGTTGATTAGCTTTACTCTCTATTCTAGGGTTTTATTTAGTTGCTGTTTTTGTGTTTGTGTTAAGTTTTCTATTTGACACTTTGTTCCTCTTATTCTATTTCCTAAGTGTTGTCTATGCTCCCTTGAAGGATAAAGCTTAGGGACAAAGAAAATGAAAGAGATAAGAAAAGAAAAAGGATAATAGTAATAATAGTAGTAAAAGTTAGAAGAGGAACTGTATAAGACCTTAGAAAATGAATATTTAACCCATGTAAGCTATGTAGAATAATAGGAATAAAAAAGTGGAGTACCAACAATGAAATGGGAAACCAAATAGAGAAAAATATATTGAATGAATTAATAAGAGAGAATAATGAGGAGAGAGAGAAAGAGAAAAGACAAAAAGAAAGAAATTAATAAAAGAAAACAAGATAGACAAGATAGAAGTAAAAATTAGAAAATCTGACGAAAAACAAAGAGGTGAAATGTAAGAACAGCAACAGAAAGCAGAACATAGAAAGATGAAGGAAGGAAAAGAGCTTTGGTAGACAAAATTGGTATACACAGAAAAAGGGAAATCAAGGAAGAGGAAACACAGCAAACAAGAAACAAGCCAGTAGCACCTTGAGCAATATATCTTTGTCCAGCTCCCTCCATATTGTTGCCCCGAAACCTCCTGCTCCAAGAGCTCCCAGAACAGCTCACTCAGGCAGGATCTTGCCCCCACTCAGCCATTTTTTGCAAGAGAGATGGTGAGCACCTACTTAAACTGACACCATCTTGTTTCCATCTCTGTAGAGACAAGGCCTCACTTGGTTATTCCACAGGAACCTTCTGAGCTCAGATGGAAGGATTTCAGGTAGTGTAGCACTGGTTCCCAGAGGTGGCTCTGACCAAGATCTGTTAGTTATTTGTGAATGTTTTCTTGTAGATGACTTCGAGCTTGGTTCATCATTTAAGATGCAATCCTGAGCCTTTTCCCTTCATTTTTGATTGCCGGATACATAATTCTTGGCTGGCAGCTTTTCTCTTTCAGTGCCTTAAATACATCATACCACTTTCTTCTCTCCTCCTTGGTTTCTTATGAGAGGTCCACACTTAATTTTATCAAGTTTCCCTTGTATGTGATGCTTTGCTTTTCCACTGCTGCTTTCAGAATCTTCATCTCTGATATTTGTCATTCTAAATAATAGATGCTAGGGAAAGCATAGCCCAATGATAAGCCTCCACCATCGGCTGAGGGACTGCCCCCAGCCTAAAGAGTATATATGCACTGTACTTCCTCAATAAAGCTCTCTCTCTCTTTGCTTCTTCCCCTGCAAAAAAAAAAAATAAATAAATAAAATAAATAAATAAATAAATAAATAAATAAATAATAGATGTCTCAGGGTAAGATTAGGATTTAACCTGTTTTATGTGCATTGTTTTTCTTGGATATTGATATTTTATGTCTTTTATAAGGGTAGGGAAGTTTTCAGTCATTATTTCCTCAAATATTCTTTCTGCTGCTTTTCCATTTTCTTCTCCTTCTGGTACACTGATAATGCATATGTTTTTGTGTTTCATATTGTCAGTCAATTCTCTGATATCCTATTCCATTTTTCCATTCTCTTCTCTTTCTTTTCTCTTTCCTTTGTCAGTTCAGTTGCTTTTTCTTCAAAATCACTAATTCAGTCTTCAAATAATTCAAATCTGCTCTGATGTGCCTCTAATGTATCTCATGCATCTCATTCATTCCCATAAGTTCTGTTATTTTTTTTTTGCAGACTTTCAAATTGTTCTTTATGCTCACCTAGTGTCTCCTTAATATCCATTACCTATTTAGTCACATTTTTTTCAATTCTTTAAAATGATTTAGGAGAGTTGTATGATTTTCATTGATTAATTGTCTTAAACCCTGTATCTCTTCAAGATATTTAGACTGTTCCTTTGGCTGGGCCATCTCTTCTTGTTTCCTAGTATGGCTTGTAATTTTTTCCTGATGCCTAGGCATCTGAATATTTTGGTGAATTTATTCTGATGGCCAATTTCTCTCTCTCACCTATTGTTATTTTTCACAGCTCTTCTTTGATTTTGTTTCATCTTATCCTAAGTCTTCAAAATTTCCCAGCTTAAATTATCAAAATCATGTCAGGGTCTCACTAATGGGCTGCAGATTTTCTCCCAGAAGTTAGAGAATGGAGAGACCCAATTGCAGTTTTGGTCCATACAATTTCCAGACTGGCCAACAGATGGCACTCATTGACACACCTTTCCATGAAGGTGTATTTCTCTAGGCTTTCCTATGTTTTGTTCTGACCAGAGCCCAGATTCAAATTGGGCTTTGCTAGCCAAATTCACTGAAGACCCCCCACACACCCCGATTCCCCCACCTTTTCCCCTTGTAACAGCTGACAGGGAGGAAGATGTCTGCTCCCCTCTCAGTCAGCTTCAATGAGCTAGGTGTTTTACCGTAGTTTAATATATTTGGGATGGGGAAGGGGAACCCTTCCAGGGTGGTCAGAAGATTTAGTAACTGAAATTTCATTGTCTCAGGTTCTTCATCTCTCTGTCCCTCACCTTCCTGGGAGTTGTGAAGCACCGTCTTGTTCCACTGATCACCAGAGTAGGTCTCTCAGACAGCTTTTGACTCTCTATTATTTTTGTGAGAGAGCTGAGCCTTGTTTGCTTAATCTGTTGCCTTATTCCCACAATCCCTCAGACTTTTTTTTTTCAGCACTTTCCTTTTTACTGCTGTCTTTTAACTGTTTACTTGTGCTTTGAGAAACCTGTTTCTGCCACTTCTTGCTATTTGTTCAAAAAACTACAATTAACTTTTGATTTCTGTTGTAATTGCACTTACTATCCCAGAAAAATGGAAGAGTTTATAGCTTGCACTTAATCTCCATTAATAAACTGTTTCATGTCCCAGTTAGAATAGAAAGATAAGCTTTCTATTTTCTAAATTCTCTCCCAAACTCATTGCTGATGGTGTTCCAGGAAATGTCAAACTGGAATTTCTAAACTCTTGAAATAAGATAGGTCCCTTTGCAACTGAGAATTTTCACCAACTTTTGGCTAAAAATAGTATCACTTAGGTATTATGGTTTTTTGTTTGTTTGTTTCTGTTTTTTTTTTAGGTACCGTAGCCAGAGATTGAACCTGGACCCCGTATGTGGGAAGTCGGTGTTCAACCACTGAGCCACATCGGCTCCCCTGAGTTAGTTTTTGTCATTTGTTTGCTTGTTGTTTGTTTTTGTATTTAGTAGGCACTGAACACCGAACCCCAGACCTCCCATGTGGGAAGCAGGCGCTCAACTGCTTGAGCTACATCTACTCCCAGCATTATGTATTTTGATGTTATGTAAGTTCCACTTATATAAATCAAGATGATGCACACCTATTAGAATGTATAAAACCCCCCAAACTGACAATATCGAATGCTGTCAAGAATGTGAAGCAACAAGAACTCTCATTTGCTGCCAGGAAAGCAAAAATGCATAGCCACTTTGGAAGACAACCTAGCAGTTTCTTACAAAGTTAAACATAGACTTATGACATTCCAGCAATTGGGTTCCTAAGTCTTTACCCAACTGAGCTGAAAACTTATGTCCACACAAAAATCTGCATATGAATGTTTATAGCAGCTTTATTCAAAATTGCCAAAACTTGGAATCAACAAAGACATCCTTCAGTAGATTAATGGATAAATAAACTGTGGCACATCCATCCAAAGAATTATTATTCAGGGATAAATAAAAAGAACTATCAAGTCATGAAAAGATAAGGAGTAACCTTAAATGTGTACTGTTAGGTGAAAGAAGCAATTCTGAAATAACAAAACACTGTATGATTCCAACTATGACATTCTGGAAAAGATAAAACTGTATTAGACAGTAAAAAAAAGTTGATTCTGGAGTGGGAGGGAGATGAACAGGTGGAACACAGGGAATTTTTAGAGTACTGTAGCTATTCTGTATGATACTGTAAGAGTGGGTGCAAGACATAATTTGTTGAAAGCTGTAGAACTGTAAATACAGAGTAAACCCTAATACAAACTATGGACTTTATTTAACAATAGTGTACCAATATTGATTCATCAGTTATAACAAATATGTCACACTAATACAAAGTTAACAATAAGAAAAACTGTGCTCAAGTAGGGGCAGGAGGTATAAAGGAACTTTCTGTATAATTTTTTTGTAAACCTAAAACTCTTCTAATAAATAAAATACTATTTAAAATAAAATCAAGATAATGATTATTGCCAGCAGTTCTTATGAAAACAAACCTTAAAATGTACGAAGTAATTGTTCTACCTAAGAATCTTCTTACTGGGAATAATTTTCTTATGGAAAACCAGGTTTGAAGGTTATTTTCAAGTCATTTAAGAGAAAACATGAAGCTTCTTTCTATTATTAATAAATTTATTAGGGTATTTTCTGCCAAAAATCTTATTTTTTTCCTGTGAATATAATAATGGCTATAGTACTTACAAAGTCTTGAATCCATTTTATTTTCCTTTTTTTTAAAGATTTATTTTATTTATTTATTTCTCCCCACCCTTCGTTGTTTACATTCATAGTGTCTGTTTGTTGTGTGCTGGTTTTCTCTTTTTTGGGAGGCACTGGGAACAGAACCCGGGACCACCCATGTGGGAGGGAGACAATGCCTAATCACCTGAGCAACCTCTGCTCCTTGCTTTGTTGGGTCTCTCATTGTGTTTCCTTGCCGTGTCTCTTGGTTGCATCATCTCACTGCATCATTTTACTGCGTTAGCTCACTACACCAGCCCGTCACGTCGTCTCACTGTCTTGCACATCTTCTGCAGGAGGCACTAGAACCGAACCCGATCCCCATGTGGTAAGCAGGAGCACAGATGCCTGAGCCACATCTGCTTCCCTCCATTTTTCTTATACATTCCAGAAAAAAATTCTCCTGGGCATTGAATATGGATAAATATTTATGAAAAATAATGACATTTGAAAGTTAGTATTGAGAGGCTTGGATATCTTAAAAAAAGATTTTGGAAGAGAGAGTCACTTTTTATTTTGTTTCCACTTTTAATAATTAAGTTCCAATGTTATTGCACTTGATCAGAAAAACGTAGTCTTTCTTCAATTCCTCTAATACCTAATCTTGTCATTCATATTTTTCTTTTCTTGATATTTTTGCTTATAGTATAATTTTAAATTTAGCTATTAATATAATTCACATTTCATCAATGTCCACTTCTGTTCCACTACCAAAATTTTTAATTTGGAAATACGAGTTTTTAACTGTTCTCTTCAAATTTCTAAGAATTTTCATTATATTTTAAAATCTCTCATTAAATCTCTTTAAATTGGATCTTCCTTTTTTGTAGGTTCTTTCAGTAATAATTAAATAGGATTTTTCCTGTTTGCGTATTTATATGTGGGCTTTCTGCTTGAAGAGACTAAATCTCCTTTCCCCATATGTACTCTAATGACAACCTATCGTGCAGATCAGGCTGCCCATTTTCTGCTAGTCCTTTCAACAATCATTGGCTTACTGGTTCCAAAGGTTTTTTCTCTATTTTAATATTGTACCCTAAGTATGGCTGTATTTTCTATTTTCCAAACCTTTGATAAATTCTATCTTCTCCAATCCCAAAATGTTTTTCTTATCTATTGTAGTTATACAGTCTTGGTTACATCCTACATCTACATCTTTACAGGTTTTTATGACCATGCTATATTTAGTATGTTAGTGGCTGAGATACAAAGTCTTGGCACTACCAATTAATAATTAGGGTATTTAATTGCTCATTCCCTTCACTTAAAATAGGAGATAATGGTAACTATTTAAAAAGGGTTTTTATTAATATTTAAATGAAACAATACAAGATTGGAACAGTCCTTGGCACACAGAAAGTATTAATTACATTATATCTATGATTTTTAATGACCTTGTCCTAGAGACTTTATTCAGTAAATCTTTCATGACAGATCATTCTAATCACTTCCTTTTGTACTAACTCAGCTTTCTTGCCTCTCTCAGCCCTCATCATACCCATTTTTCAAAATCCCATCCCTGGTTAAATTCAACATTCCACCTATTTTGTACCCAAACATGACTAAGGAAAAATATACTACCATGCCTACTGGTCTCACTTTAAATTCAGGTCATGTCCTCAGGTGTTTTCCTGTATTTTCCTGTCCATCAGTCTCCTACTTTTCCAGAAAACCACTTCATATCATCTTCTTTGCTATTTTCCCTTTTTCTACCTTTCTTTTAACATTTTTAGTTCTTTGCTCTTGATCTTCCTTTTTGTTAAATCCATTAACTCATGCTATTCAGAGTATGCTAGGGAGGTGAAATAAATTATATATTCCATCAACTCAGAAATGTGGTAAATGTATTTACACAGCTTCCATGGTGAACTTACCCGTGTAAGTAAAATTTGAGGGGCTTCATGAAAATGTAAAATAACTATTCCCATTGGAGATATTGGTCATTACTTTGAATAAGACTTCTTATCTATCAAGGGACCAAAAATTTTTTTAAAAAAGCCTTTTAACACTCCAGGAATATATGTTATGACCAAGGCACTCATTCATCCTGGCAGCAGGTAAGGTTGCCTAACTTTATTCAAGATTGTCAAGGGACTATTGAGAGTAATTCATTGCAGCAACCCTCATTTAGACTTCAAGCCCCATCCCTTTTGAAAAAGCACCAGAGTCCTAAGTAAATTAGTTAAAATAAAATAATCATATGAATAAAGCTGGTACCACCTGAGAATCTGAAGGAAAATGAGAGGAAAGAGAAATAGTTACATTGTTGTATCGTGTACCCTATATAAATGATGTAAGAGTGTATTTCTTCCCATTGCTTCCAATGGGAAAAAAGCACTTTTGTTTTCAAGTTAAGATTGTCCTGTAAAGTAACTAGTTCAAGAGATATGCAAACTGCCCAAATCTCAATTTGCTGCCCTTCATTTTTCATCCTTTAGCAAGGGGACACAGTATGTCTTCAATAATTTTGTTTCTCAGACTTAGCTCTAGAATTTTGTACAAAGTATGTGATTTTAGATGACACAAAGATAAGTCTTTCATCAATTCTCTAAAACAAGTAGTGATAATAAATTTTGAAATCCATGAGTTTTCTGCCTTTGGGATTCTGACTCTTAAAGAAGACCCCCATAGAGCTCACAGGCATTTGGAACAAAACTTAAACTGGCTGGCTTAACCCTAATATTACTGTTCTGTTCTTTAATTTTGTGCTTTAGCTGTCTGAAATGTTTTTATATATAGATTAATTCAGGTTAAATGGCACTATTTTATTCAGGAGAATTTTAAATGGCAAACTTGTTTTGCTCTCATTTCAGTGTAATTGACCTATGGGCAATCTTCCATTTATAAATCATTCATAGTACAGAAATTCATTTGTAAATCACATCATTCGGAACACATTTTCCAGTTTTATTTATTCTAAAATTCTCAGGTCAGCCTAAATATTTTTTTTTTTTCTAGAAAACATTTACTCCATGAAGTGATATAACAATATCTCTCTGGAAACTGAACTCAGACTTCCAACTTGCATGCCAAGAATAAGTGCTTCTGTTGGTGACTGTACACCCTATACCTTTTAGTCAGACAAATAGTAATACATATAGGGGCAAATAAATTGTTTCCATCTCTACTGACTCACATGTCAGGACCGTTTGAAGAGAGAATAGGGAAGAAGAAGTACTTTATATTTTACCACTTATTTTCTTAACCAAATGAAAAACAGCCTGAATATTTGTGAGGTCAGGGACAGATGTACAAGGAGGGGCCATAGCCCACAGCCCTACCCAATCCCATTTACTAACCTAAGGAGCTTAAATAAATATATTTGGACAACACAATCTACAATTTCAAGCTCCATCCACACCTCCTTCTTCCAAGCAAAAACCAACCCTTGACCATCCTTCAAACCTCTACTGCATGGAGGTCTGCCCTTGGGAAGATAAACCTAGGAAAAAGCCTTTATAGATCTGATAGTAGCTTGGGTAGGGGATCCTGGGTTGTGGCACCTGAAGAATGGTCTAGAAGTTGAGATAGACTTGCTTGCTCCTTGATTCCTTGGCTCGTATAAGTATAGATATAGCAAGAAAAGGGCCAGAATATAGCCCTCTGAGCTTGTGGTTCTGAGAAGGTAATAACCAGTTATATTTGTTCCATTTAAAGTAAGACTAACCATAAGAATGGGATTCCAGAGAGATAAACATATAAAGAGATGAAAAGTAAAGAACTGTAACATCATGGATGTCCAGTCTGATAGGCAATGGGAAGAGGGGGCTGAGCAGTGAAGGATAGTTTTCACTTTTGTGGCATCTCATAGCTCTTTGATTTTTTTTTTTGTATTTGGCTTATATAGGTTGGTCCTCTTGCTCCCATTTTTACACTGGAAACCAGTGCTTTCAACAAGGACTTCCTCTTTCCTTTACCCACAGAAAAACTAAGCTGTCTTAATTTGTCTTAACTGTAAATTCTTCTCTCTTAGGGAAGCTCACAACATTGGGCAATTTTATTATTGTATAAACATAGGAGGAGTAATCAATATGCTTTTCAAGAGACCCTAATTATCTTCTTTTATGTAGAATCTTTAGGAAAAGCCAGTTATAATCAAAATCTAATGGCATTTTTTTTATTCAAATGAATGAAATAAAGGGCAACCAACACTTCACTGTAAAAGGAAATATTGTTCAAATAGTCAACATTAACACTATATGTGCTGGCTTAAAAAAAAAAGGTGGTACAATTTTTAACACTCTTCCCAATGAGATGGATCTGTGTCACCTCCTCTTAAATTGAGGCAGATTTGTGACTGCTTTCACCAACAGAATATATCAAAAAATACACTATTTAACGTCTGATGCCAAGACATAAAATGCAATGAAGTTATCGTCTTATTTGCTAGAACACTTTCTCTTGGAATTCCAGGAAGTCAGACTACACTGAGGCCACAATGCTATAAAACTGGGTAGCACTCTGATCTCCATTCCCAATTAAGCACAGTCTTCAAGTCATCACAGCTGAGGTTCCAAACCTGTGACTAAAGAATCCTCCAGAATATTTTAACACCCAGACATTTTTGAGTCCTCCCAGTTGAGTCACCAGATACTGCGGAGCAGAAATAAACCAAGAAATAAAACTCTTGGTTTACAGCATCTTTGAGGATAATGTATTTTTTTTTTTTTTTTTTTTTTTACATAATTAAGTTCTGGGGTGGTTTGCTACATAAAAATAGATTACCAAAATTACTATTCAACATTTGCCTGTGTGTATGTTTATTCTGTCTATATATAAATATATGCTAAAGGAGAAATTCTCAAATATAACCATAAGTGATAAAGCTGTTGTCTTAGTTTCCTGGCTGCTATGACAAATACCACACAATAGGTTGGCTTAACAACAGAAATTTATTGGCTCACAGTCTCAAGCTAGAATATTTGCCTCCTCCCAAGGTAGGTAGTATTCCGGCTGCTCGGCAATCCTTGGATTCCTTGGCTTTTCCTTCTTATTGCAATTTCCTCTCCTTTCTCTTTCTAACATAAATTTCTTGTATTAGAAATATGATCATAAGTTCTACAGAGGAAAAGAAGGCCATGGAGGATGTGGGGATTGTTGCTTTATAGTTGTACCTGCCTGGGACCATTTAGAAATAAATTCTAATTATGGAAATCAAATGTTAAGGTTTCTGAATTGACGAACAACAAAAAACCTCTTCTTCCCCAAATTTATGATTAATTTGAGAAAGAACACAAAACATAAAGATAGAAGCCAAAATAACTTTATTATTGATTGAAGCCAAATCAGAGGGCAAAGTTTTATGCTTCTTAGACAAATGAGCACGTTAATACTGTCTTCACAGTTTGGCAGACTTATTTGTAGGTAATTCTGAAGTGAGGCAGGTCCATATGGGGGCTCTACTTACACCAGAAGGAACAGATCAGCATATCTTAATGGCCAGAATTGCCATTAGGAGGAAAAAAGTTCAGTTGAGCCAAGGTGACCAGTTATTTTACCTAAATTTACCAATCAGATACATGACTTTACCTTGCCAGTGTCAGAGTGGGTAAAGCAGAGAAAACCTTGGAAGAGAAATTCCACATTCCTACACTTATTCCAATAAATTATATTTCTTTTATTTTTACAATACATTATCATCATCCAATTATCTAGATTATATACTAATGGGTTCTCTGACATTTCAGCTAAAGTTGTACGTATGTTCATTTCTGTTATCTATGTAGTTAGGGATTAAGTAAGTACCTAACGTTCTATCTTCCCCACGCTGGGCTGGTTATCTGTATACCTTTTATTTCTGTGGGTGTTTGATCTGCTCCAAGCATATCCACACTCCTCTTTGAGACTGGGGTTTTGCCTGAAATTTGTTGTGTTCTCTTAAAATCTTCCAATTTTATATCAATTTCCTTTATCTGGTACTGTGATATCAAAGTTCCTATGTAATCCCAATAGGCATTGCAAATGATTCTTGCTTCTGCAGTTCTGCTTAACTGGTAGGCTATATGGTTCTTTTATATATATATATATGCCGCTTTGTTCCCGGGCCTGAGGGTGATCAGCCCTGCTGCAGCCCGGGGGGCGACACTGGCTAGTTATGGGCCGTCCGGTGCGCACTCCGGGAACGGCGAGAGTGAGGAGGTTCTCAGGGAGCGGCGTCGGGTTGGGGGCTCCCTGGTCTCCACGGCTCAGGTGTGGGGGGTATCTGGTAAGGACCGCGCGTGAAAGAAAGACTCGAGACATTGAGTGTGGGGGAAGAAGCAAAAGGAGAGAGAGAGAGAGCTTTATTGAGGAAGTACAGTGCATATATACTCTTCAGGCTGGGGGCAGTCCCTCAGCCGATGGTGGAGGCTTATCATTGGGCAGTAGTTAGGGTCAGGGGTTGCTAGGGAAAGGGGCAGAATTGGGGGCGGCAAGGGGCGAAGCAAGGTTGTCCAAATAAGGCAATAACTGGGGCGAGAGCTCCGATTGGTGAGAAGGAACAAGGAAGAGGGAGAGAGGGAAAAAGGGGAACGGGGAAGGGGGTTATGCCGCGCGGGCGAGGCCATGGCAAGGCTTGAGGCTTGCAGATATGGCAAGGCCTGTGACTTGCAGATACTGCATATATATATATATAAATATATTTTAAGTGGTGCTTAGATTACCGAAAATATTACTCAGAACCCCTTGGGTTCTTGAAAGTATTTACTACATATTGGTGCTCTCACACTAGCCATAAATTCTCTTTTATTAAATTTTAAGGTGTATGCTACTATAGTAAGATCAACTATGACACATATCTTTTGTAAGTAAAGTTCTCAGATTCTAGGAGTTGAAATAATTGGTGCCATCTGGTAACCTGCAGTATACTGCCAGCATAATATTCTGTATAATAATCCTTATTCTGTGTTGTTCCTCTATCTACTTTACATGGTTCACCTGTTATAACAAAATAAGGACATAAACCCTCCAGGGCTGTGAGGGTTATAATGTGATATGTCATGCTTCCAGTGATTTAATTTTGTTCACTGAACTGTGCCTGTATGTCTTTAGAGTGAGTGTGTAAAATTATCAAATCAAATGAGGTTATGGAATTTTCAGCTATAGCATTTTTCAAAATCTTGTTCTTATTAATCCAGTCTGTAAACTCATTGCTAAAAGACATAGGACTTTTTGTGATGTCACCAATCCTGACATGGCTATTTTAGCTATTTGTTTTGGCTTTCTAGGTTGTAAATAATCACTATTAGGTGCCCAATAATTAAGAGTAATGTATTCCCAACTGTCTAGTTCTATTAAGTTAGTTTGATGATTCCACTTGCTGCTTGGCATATTGGCAATACCATCATATTGGTTTTTTGTTGTTGTTGCAAATTTGTTCATAACCTGTTTCATTCACCAGTTTTGTAGTATTAATGTGAATCTTCTTACATAGCATAACTACATATTGGTGGTCATTCAAAAATGGATCCTATCAAGTCTGGTCCTGCAGAGATGTTAGCTGTTGCTACTTTCCAGCATGTATTTTCACATACAGATAATTCTTATCCTAATTCTTGTTCTTTATATAATTCTCTTCATCCTGTACTTAGTTTACTATTTCTTACTAAGTAGGTGTCTGTTATGCATTTGTATGCATAATGGCAAAGAATTTTTAAAAATTATCAGTGATTGTCTGATGGGTGTGGTAAACTTGTAAATCCTAGTCTAAATTTAGAAAAGTCTTATAATCTGCAAAACTGTGTTTAACACTAAAGAAAATATCCTATGTCACCAACTAATTCTGCATAAGCAAGCTCATTATCTAAGTGCTTCCAGAACACTTTTGGCTTAAAGAATTCAGTCTTTTATGTGGCTAATTTAGTTTCATGTATAATCTTATATCCATAATGGAACGTATTTGGTCATTCTGTGACCTTAAATGTTATATGAGTATCATTTGTGGTATCATAGCTCCAGGGTAACCCTATTCTCATTACCTTATTGTATGGTAATAGAAGTAATTTCACATTAACCCTAGACCATTCTTTTGTAGAATTTAACAGTTGTTGCTCTATGAGAGTTATAGGTATGATACTTAGTTGTGGTGTGGTAATGGGTATAGTGTTATTTCTCTCATCTTTTTCTTTAGCATCTTTGTCTCTTTTTTCTTTCTCATCATAATCATCATTAACAAATTTCCTTAATATCCATTATGTCATAGCCAAATAGTATAAACCTCTTGCTGACAATTTCCCAACACCAAATCATTTGTAAGGCTTGCCATATATTTACCTACAAGATTATAGTAACTATTTATAGCACATCCCAGAATTGTTTCACAATTTCCCAGTGCTATTCTAGTACTTTTAAATATATATATATTTTATTTTTTAAAAGATATTTAGATTACATAAATGTTACATAAAAAATATAGGGGATTCCCACATGCCTCACTCCCCACACTGCCCACATTTTCCCACATTAACAACATCCTTCATTAGTGTGGTACATTCATTGGAATTGAACACATTTTGGAGCACTGCCATAAGCATAGATTATAGTTTACATTGTAGTTTCCACCCTCTCCCACACAATTCTGTAGGTTATGGCAAGACATATAATGGCCTGTATCTGTTGTTGCAATGTCATTCAGGACAATTCCCAAGTCCTGACAAAGCCCCTGTATTACACCTGTTTTCCTTCTCCTTGTCCTCATAACCTCTAGTGGCCACTGCCTCCACATCAATGATATAATTTCTTCCATTGTTAGAATCACAATGTCTATAGTAGAATACCAGTAAATCTACTCTAGTCCACTGTTCATTCCCCAATCCTGAGGATTCTGGGATGGTGATGCCCACTCCAACTCTAATTGAGAGGGGGCTTCAGTCCCATATGGCTGTTGGGTGGGACTTTCTTGCTTGCAGTAGTAGACTCTCTTGGTTCCTTGATATGGTGGTTGTCCATCATCACCTACTTCCTTGTTAATTGTCCTGGGTGAGTCCAATGAACTGGAGAGTAAGTGTTGCAACTCCATTGAGGCTCAGGGCCCAGCTGGCCCATGGACAGCCCTAAGATTCAAGTCTCTTGAACTTATATCTACCAACTGCAGCACCAACTATAAGTTCAAATAGAAGGGACAGAAGAGCCATGTGTAGGGAAACCACAACTGAGTCCAACTCTGTCACACTGGGAAGCACAAACTCCAAAGTAGGGCCCACTGGCAAGGCACCAAACTCCTGAGCTATTTGCACTGACCATAGTGTCTGGATGACACTGGAGTCCCCAGGAGCCCCAGTGCTTGGGGTAGTGTCTAATTTGGCAGTCAATGAGATCCTGCTGAGATGAGCATAAGTGTAACCTCTGGAATGACCTCCCAACTCACTTTGAAGTCTTTTAGCCATATAAACTCATTTGTCTTTACATTTTCCCTCTTTTGGCCAGGGTCTTTCTCCAGTTGCATTGCTAGTTGGTGCTTGGTAATAATCCCTCGGTGCCAGGGAAGCTCATCCAAGAGAGTCATGTCCCACACTGGGGGGAAGATATTAGTATATGTAGTGCAATGGCAGTTGTTTTGCTTTGCCTATGTGGTTAGATTATGTACTCTAATATGCTTATGGTGGTGATCTCCATACTTACTTAAATATCTAAAAGTATAACATTTCCACTGGAAATGTTGGTTAAGGCTATCTGCGGAAGCATGAGAAAATAATTATTCCAATTTTTATGTTTTCATATGCTCATATAGGTATCCTGGGGTGTGAAGGCGACTTGTTTCTGCCAGCCAGTATAGCTAGCAGGTAATTAAATATTTTCCTTTAATTTGCATAATTGAGTCTTTGCTAGTTGTGACTATGGTTTTACTTTCATTACCAGAGTTACCAGTTACACTTTTCCTAAATCTCCCATTGGCAATATCACTTGCAATGTGCATAGCATGGTAAGCGTAACACTAAACAATAACCGCAAGGTATATAGCCCTTTAGAGCAATTAGATGGTATTTCCCATGGATATACTACTGATTTCCCTAAATGGAAGCTAATTTGCCAGCAAACAAGCTTCTTAGAACCCTTTAGGCTGCCTCTGTTATTGGTTCTATCAGTTCTAAAAATACCAAGAGCTCATTGTGTGTAATATGCACTTGCTCTTTCACTATAGTATGTGAGTACAGAAACCAAATGGATATCAAATTTGGATTTCCTTCACTCAAGCTTTAAGAAGTGCCTAAACTTGCATCTAGCTCAATCAGAAAATTTTCAGGAAAGTCAGTCTTATTAGCTTCAGTAGTGGAATTATCAAAGTCTTCAGTGCCCCAGGTTGGCACTGGGTGTTCCCAGTCATTCCATTCAAGGCCCTGGAATTCCTCCTCATAGTAGATGCTTTGCTACACTCTTTCTTTATACTCTTTGAAAGTGCTGAAAATACTGAGGTGTATGGCTGGTGCAGTAGGACATATGGGTGTTACTTCAGATCCAATAGAGGTAAAATTGTTCAGAGATAGTAATGGTGTGGAAGTCAAAGAATGGAACTATTACTACTGGGTTCTCTTCCTTTTTTGCAGTGAATTTGGCTTCCACCCAGGATGCAGATCAAAACAATGAATAGTTCAACCAGGACTGCAGCAATGAGTACCTTGCAACACACCTTGTAAACTAGATAGGTATGATATTAGTATGTTTAATCCGAACTAAATATCCTTTTCATAGTGTTAGCCCGTAAATCTTTCACGAGGCTTGTTCTGTAACTTCTCCAATCTCTAAAGTTCCAACTGTGCATCTAATCACTTTCCCTCTATTCCTTTTCTAATCTATCTTTCTGAATTACCTAATTTTTTTATTTCATTAGGTCTTGTCCTATTCATGTCTATGGGCTAGATAATTTTAACTTTTCCCCATGATTTAAGGCTTTAGCAGACTTCCAACCTTGTTTCAACTAACCTTTCAGGTCTTCATTTTTTGTGAGTATTCTGTTTTTCTTTTAATAACCCATTTTCTTTGAATAATTTATGCTTCCTGCTGCTGTGGGTTTGTATTCTAAATGAAAATCCCACAACTTCTTTAATAAAGGAAATTTCATTCTCTGCACATTTTTTTACTTTCTTTCCTATAAAATGACTGCCTTGATCCGATTCTGTGATTAGAAGGTTTCTATAGCATGCTATCCATATTTCAAGAGCTTTAATAGTTGATTTCTGATCATTCTTTATATAAAGAAAAGACATTCCAATTCCTGACTATATGTCTCTACATTACAAGAATATGGTTTATTTTCTGCTATTGGCATTTGACCTATAGTCTGAATTATGTAGTCAATTTGTAGTATTTGAAATGTTATGCCTGTTTTTTTTTTCAGATATAATGTTTTTATGTTTTAAATTTTTTACAAAACTCACATTTGTGAACAGTGTCTCTCATAATGTGGCAAAGTTTCTCTTTTGTATCCATTTAATTGTGCCATGTAATCCTTTGTGTCTTGTCCATATACTCATTTATAAATATATTCATCCATAGAGTTAGTCATCTTGCTGTATTTCCCACTCTCCCTTTTCTTTCTTTATTATTACCTTAGGTATGTCCTTTTTTTAGTCTACTTAACCTGTCGACTGCATTATTATGTTCTATTGTCCCAGCTTTGTCCTTTTGATGTGCTGATACATGTGTGATCATAATATCTATTTTTGAGTTAGCTGTTTAATTCCATATTTCTTTGCACAATGTGCCATGGTTATTAATTTGCCAATTATTCAGTTTCTATGATCCAGGTCATATTACTATCCATTAGCAATTGTCCATGGATCTGTAAATATTTAAGTAGATTGTATCTAATACAAAATACATATTTTTCTTTTAGTTTTGTTCAATTGCCAGCCTGGTTGCTATTAATTCTGCATATTGCACTGAATGCCCTGTTCCCTCACCAGTTGGGGTTTTTGCATCTTTGAGTCTCAAGGCCACAGTCTTCCAATGTACTCCAGAGGAAGTCATGATAGCTCCACTATCTGTAAACCATGCATTCTTTAGTACCTTGGACCAACATAGTCCCCATTATCCAACTGCTTGCTCTTGGATTGACTCACCCCTTAGACCCTTAGAAATTCCAGCAAGCCAAAATTGGCAATGTTGAAATTTCTTCAGTTAATGAAGAGGATCAACCATCCATGTGAATGTCCTATTCAAAAATATATCATTTCCAGTTGAGAACCCATTAATTAGGCACAATTCCTTTCTGTTCATTTGGTGTTTACTTAGCTCATGTCAGTATGTACTGTGAGATTCTTAACAATATGTGTTTTTTTGTTTTTTTTTTTCTGTTAATGGCTGTGTATGTTTTAGTGCTTCATACATTTCCCAGACATTCTTTTCTAATGGAGAGTATCTGGTCTTAGCCCACAGAAATGTTTTATTCCAGAAACCTGATGGATAGAATTTAGAGTCTTTTGGTGCCTTGTTCCATAATGAGTATGTGGCAAAGCCTTGTGTGAATGTACATTCAAGTCTAAATTTAGAAGGCAATTAACTTTTAACAAACATGGGACACATGTCTGACTTGGCATCAGTGTAGGATCTTATAGTGAGAAGCACTAGTCTCTCCCTAGGAAGTCATTGAAAATGGCAGCAAATCTCACAGCATGGACACCATAGTCAGGAGTCCGAGACCTGAGACCAATCTGCCTCAACCTGACACTGGATTTTTGTAAGTGCCCATCTGGCTGGTACTAAGCCAATCTATATCATTTCTTGGCACAAATGCATGGTTATTATGTATTACAAAAACATGTATTCCTCAATTTGTTTACATTCTATTTGTGGTCAAATGTTTACAGGTTTCTGGGTAATCAAACTCATTAATATCATTTCAATACATAATAGAGTTCCTTTCCCAGGAAGGAAACTTGAACCACGAGGAAGAAGCATTCCCCACTAATACTCTTTCAGTTTCTGTTTTCTTAATTCAGGTGCTTAATCATTAAAGTGTAGTCAGCTAGCAGTAGGGGAATTCCCCTTGGGTAATCAGGACTGTCCTGCTATCAATTTTGTAGGTCCTTATCCATTCCCAGCCTCTGCTTCTTTGGGTTTCTTCCTGGGAATGCTGGTGGGCAGGTAGTTTTGTACATAGAAAACTATGAAATGACACAAAATAGCACATTAATTAAACCAACTCAAAGGCCATTATATAATTTACTCTCTATTCTATTTGTTGATCAAATTATATCCAACCCTGTTCATCAAAACAGTTTCTCAGAGATTCTGCAATGAAATTAAAGGTATTATTAAGATAAAATACAAAATAATTCAAATAATTAAATGCCAACAATGTAAAGATACCCCTAATTTGAATAAGATATCACTTCGTTTATCAAATTACTAGGGGAAAAGTCAAACATTAAATCTCCTTGCAAGTTCAAGTCCAGAGAAACTAAAAGCTAAAATCAAATTTGTTTGACTTTCTGAATTAGAAGTCCATATTCCAAATTTCCTAAGATATCTTAATATGCTAAATATTTCCCTCAGCTTTCTAATTATCTTCACAGCCAAATGGGTTTTTTATAATTAAGTAGAATAAGGGGTTCTTTCACATCCTGTCTCCTATACTTTTACTCATTAGAATGAACCTGGTTCCTTCTAGATCTCAAAAATTCTAAGAAAAGTTTCTGATGTTCTTTACAGTAAAAAAGCAACAGTAAATGCATAACATTGTGAATGCAATTAACAGCACCAAAATATATATCTGAATATGATTCAAAGGGGAAATGTAAGATTGTATATATAGCAACAGAATAAGATTTTTTTAAAAAATCCAGTAAACTAAATTACACTAACAGTGAATACTATATTAAACCATGAGCTATAATTAATAGTACAATTATAAAAATGTGCTGTCATCAATTGTAACAAATGCTTCACACCAAAGCAAGGTGTTGATAATGGGGTAGTACATGGGAATCCTGTATTTTATGCATGATTGGTCTGTAAACCCACAATTTCTCTAATAAAGGAAAATATATGTGTGTGTATATATATATATATACACATATATACAAATATATATATACATGTTGAAAGAGTAAGCAAGACCAAAAAAATCACAATCCTACTACTACCCCCACTACATTTAGAAAAGAAACCATTCCCTAAAGGACTAAGTTATGTTTCCCCAAATCCAACAATTAGTGCTCAAGTCTATAGAAGAAACTCATTGCATCTGAGGAAAGGAGAAATTAAAGACAGTTTTATCATTTAAAAATTTTTTTTTATTTTGGTAACGTATATACAACTTGAAATTTTCCATTTTAACCACTTTGAAGTATAAAACTCGGTTTTAATTACTTTTACAATGTTGTGCTACCATTACCACCATTCATTAGCAAAACTTTTCCATCACCCCAAACAGAAACCCTGTACCCATTATGCCTTGACTCTGCATTCCCCACCCCCATCCAATTCTAATTTCTGATTCTATAAATTTGTATATGCTAATTGTTTCATATAAGAAAGATCATATTTGTCAATATTTGTTCTTTTGTGTCTGACTTATTTCATTCAACATAATGTCTTCGAGGTTCATTCATGTTGTAGCATCTATCAGAACTCTATTCCTTCTTATGGCTGAATAATATTCCATTGTATATATGTATCACATTTTGTTTATCCATTCTTCTACTGATGGATACTTGGGTTGTTCCATTTTGGCAATTGTAATCAATGCTGCTATGAACATGAGTGTAAACATATCTGTTTGAGTCCCTGCTTTCAATTGTTTGGAGTATATACCCAGAAGTGGTATTGCCGGGTTGGATTCCTTTACTTAACTTCAATTTCTTTGTTTCCTTCTTCTGTAGTGTCTAATCTATGTTTAAGTCTATCCAATGCTAACTTTTTAATTTCAGATTTTTTATTTTTTCAGCTCTAGGATTTTTGTTTGGTCAGTTGTAGTTTGAAAACTTCTCCTGAAATGCCACATTTCATTACCAAGTATATTGTTCTTTCCTTATAAATTCATTAGCTTATTTATAATGTTTATTTCTATGTCTTTCTGTAATTATTAAGTCTGGAACTATGTTGACAAGTGAAGTGCTTAGTGCACAAAATTTAAGGAAACACTCATTCTCAGAAGTGTGCAAGGGCCAACTCTATACTTGCCCAACACTGAGAGTGTTTTTCTTCTTAAATTTTGCATGCTGACTAAACCTGGCACTGATGTTAATTCCAAAATCTGAGATATCTGTGGGACTCTTTATTTTGCCTGCTTTTCCTTTTGATCATGGGTCTACTTTTCATACTTCAACGTCTAGTAATAATTTATTGGTATACCAAATTAAGGAGATACAAATATAGAGATTTTGCATTGTTAATATCTTTTGCAAGGGATTGAGTTTTGCTATAACTGGAAGTTAAATTGTTTTCAGAGCTCCTTGATCCTGTGGAGGCTTCAATACAGGTTTTGTTATGGTTTGTAATTTCAGTTTTTCTTTCAGTCTAAAATCTATAGATAAAATGCAATTCCTATCCAAATCATAGCTGTGTATTTTTATGGAAATTGATAAGGCAATTATAAAAGTTATCTGGAAATGTAAAAGGCCAATAATAGATGAGGGGATCTTGATGAAAACTGAAACTAAAGAATGTATACATTCACCTCTACTATTAAGCTATTGTAATTAAAGCAGTATGGTGTAGATGTAAGAATAGAAAAGTACAACAATGAGATAAAATAGAAAATCCTGGAAAGAGACCCAAGACAACTGGATATCTCTAAGGGCAAATGACATATCTGAAGTCCTCCCATTAAATATTCTTTCCAGATGGGTTGTAGATTTACACCTGAAAACTAAGCAGTAAATTCTTCAGAAAAAAATCAAAACATCTTAATAACCAAGGACTAAGTAAAGATTTCTTAAACAAAATACAAAGTGCTTACAATATAGGGAAAATATAAATTGGACTATATCAAGACTAAGAATATCAAAAGACACAATTGAGAGATCAAAAAATCAAATCAGAGTCAAGGAAGATATTTGAAATACATATTAAAAATGAAGAACTTGTAACCAGAATACACACACATGCACACAAATATGCACACCCATACATATCATTCAAATTAATGAGAAAGAGACAATGCATAGAAAATTAGGCAAAATATTTGCACAGGTATTTCACAAAAAAAAAAGGACATCAACATGACCAATTACTTGAAAAGTTGTTTAATTTCATTAGTACAAATTATAAGTATGAGCAATACATACTCACCAGGATGGTTAAAATGAAAATTATATATAACATATTAAATGATGGTGTATGTGGAACTGGAACACTAATAGATTGCTAGTATAGTTGTAAACTGGTATAACCACTTTGGAAAACTCTTTGTTGATATCTCCTAAACCTATGTATTTTCTATGATCTGGTAATTCAACTCTTAAGTATATGTCTAAAGAAAATGCACCAAAAATATGCCCACCAAAACCAAGAACAAGAATGTTTGTTCATAAGAGTATATTTGTAAAAACCAAACTTGAAACACTTCAAATAGCTATCAAGAGAAGAATGTATGAATAAATTTTTGTATATTCTCACACTAGCATATTTTAATGTAATTTAAATAAAAGAACCACAACTTCATGCAACAAATATGAGACTCTCCCCTAAGTACCAGGGCAGTGACTAGTGAAGGGACGATGGACCATTGATGGGCACTTGTTATTGACAACTGTACTTATGAACCTTTACTTTTGAAATTGAAACTTATCCTAGTATTATAGGGTGCCCAAAAGTTACCTCCTGAAAGCCCTTTTGTTGCTCAAATGTGACCTCTCTCTAAGCCAAACTCGGCATATAAATGCATTACCTTCCCCCCAACCCCCGTGTGGGACATGACTCCTGGGGATGAGCCTCCCTGGCACCGAGAGATTACTACCAAGCACCAGAAAGTTATGAGGAAATATTTTGTTTTTTCTTCTCATCTTTCTCCCATATTCAATATTGCATAGAAATTTTCTCCATAAGATTTATGGTAACTTGTTCTCTTCCTCCCTGAATAGGAGAGAACAGGGCAGAGTACAGTCAGTCCCCATCTTATGAATAGGCTGCATTGCAAAAACTATCTTATTAGTCATTTGTTTGGGACTTTATGCATTTTACCATAGACATCACTTTCTATTTAGTAAGTTTTTAAATGAATACCCCAAACCAAATTTAACTTAGATAAATCTGAGTCATGCTATTGCAATTGTTATTTAAATTGTAAACAAGCACCATTTATGATAGAGTTTATGAGGAAAAAAAAATATTCAAAAATCTAACCTTCTCAGGTTCTTAGTCAGTGTCCCTGTGGCAATAGTGCTCCAAGAGTGAACAGAGCTAGGACGTTTACATTGCCAGCTTAAGTACCATTACCTAATTATTTCTATAACAATGTTTGAGATGTTCTATAACTAATATCTGAAGGAGCTTATTTATATATAATTCTGTATAGTACAGTGTAGTGGTTAAGAATGACACTTTGGAATCAAATAAACTTAGGTATCGAATCCTACTTCTAAGTCTCAATTTACTCACTTTAAAATGAGTACACTAACATTTTTATAAGATTTTTTGACATCTAATAAATGATCAGTAAAAATAATAAAATGATATAAATTAATAATTACTATGTTATATATTATTTTGTGTACTTATTAATGTGTAATTTTTAATTACACTATTGATATATATGCTATTTTATTATCAAATACTACACTTATTAAGAATATTATTTTTTCTTATAAATTGATGAGAGCAGGCTGGGGTCAACAAGAGGTATGGCCATCTCACTTAGGGGAGACAAGAAAATAAAGACTTTCCTGTTTAGCCATTTCCCGAACCCACACCACAAAATTTGTGATTGTCACAGGGCAAAGAAAATTTTCAGTTAAGACTTCCAAGAATTTAAAAAAATTATTTTATGTATATTCACTGAAATTTTCTATAAATCACTAAGACATGATATTGTCAAATGTCACCAAGATGATTCTAAAGTTATAGGTATGAGTATCCTCTCCAAAGGCTACGTTTAAAAATATAGACTCCTTCATATAATCAGCACATTTCCATAAACAAGAAATGAACAGCTGGAAGAAGAAATCAAGAAAAAAATTCCATTTACAAATGCACCAGAAATAATCAAATATCTAGGAATAAATCTAACCAAAGTTTTTAAGGACTTGTACACAGAAAACTAAAAAACATTTTTAAAAGAAATTAAAGAAGATCTAAATAAATGGAAGGATATTGCATGCTTATGGATTGGAAAATTAAATATTGTTAAGATGTCAATTCTACCCAAAGCAATTTTCAGATTCAACATAATCCCAATACAAATTCCAACAACGTTCTTTGCAGAAATGGAAAAGCAAATCATCAAATTTATATAGAAGGGTCCATATAAATAGCCAAAGCCATCTTGAAAAAGAAGAAGAAAGTTGGCAGACTCACACTTTCCAATCTTAAATTTTATTACAAAGCTACAATAATCAAAACAGCATGGTACTGGCACATGGACAAGCATATAGACAATAGGATTGAATTGAGAGCACCGAAGCCAATCCCCTCACATTTATGACCAACTGCTTTTGGAAAGGGGCAAAGACCGTTTAATAGGGAAAGAATGGTCTCTTGAAGAAATAGTGCTGGGAAGACTGGATCTCCAAAAGTAAAGAAATGAAGGAAGACCCCTACCTCACACTTTATACAAAAATAAACTCAAAATGGATCAAAGACCGAAGTATAATAGCCAGAACTATCAAACTACTAGAAGAAAATGTAGGGAAGCATCTTCAGGACCTTGTGTTAGGCAGTGGTTTCTTAGATGCTACACCCAAAACACAAGGACAATCAAAATTTAAAACCTTGGGCCTCAAAGGACTTTATCAAGAATGTAAAAAGGCAACATATACAATAGGAGAATATACTTGGAAACCAAGTATCTGATAGGGTTTAATGTCCAGATTTATAAAGAAATCCTACAACTCAACAACAAAAAGACCAAAAAAATAAATAAAATAAAATAAAAATGGGCAAAAGACTTGAATAGACATTTCTCCAAAGAAGATATGAAAATGGTCACAAAACACATGAAAAAAATGCTCAAGATCATTAACCATTGGGGAAATGCAAATCAAAATCACAATGAGGTACAATTTCACACCCACTAGAATAGCTATAATTAAAAAAATCAAAACAGAAAATGACAAGTGTTGGAAAGGATGCAGAGAAATACAACCACTCATTCACTGCTGGTGGCAGTGTAAAATGGTGCAACTGCTGTAGAAAACAGTTTGACCGTTCCTCAGAAAGTTAAGTAAAAAATTGCTGTTGTCACTTGCCATTCCCACTTCTAGGCATATACCCAAAAGAATTGAAAGCAGTGAGTTGAAGAAATATTTGCATACTAATGTTCATAGCAGCATTATGCACAAGTGCTAAAGATGGAAGCAACCCAGTGTCCATCAACTGATGAGTGGATAAATAATACATGTAAATATATATGCAATGGAGTATTATTCAACCATGAAAAGGAATGGAGTCCTGATATACATGACAACATGGATGAACCTTGAAGACATTGTGTTGAGTGAAATAAGCCACACACAAGGACAAATATTGTATGATCTCACTGATTTGAAATAATTAGAATAAGCAAACTCATAGAGTCAGAATCTAGAATATAGGTGACCAGAGGATGGGGTAGGAATATGGAATAAAGAGTTAAGTCTTAAAATATACAGTTTATATTTGTGAATGTTTTGGTAATGGATGGTGGTGATAGTAGCACAAACTTGTGAACATAATTAACAGCACTGAAATATATGTCTGAATGTGGTTAAAGGGGAAATAATAGGTTGTTTATATTGCATTAGAATAAGTTTCTTTTATTCCATGGAACTGTGCAAAACAAATAGTGAATTTTAAATTAAATCATGGACCATAGTTGACAGTAGAAGTAAAAAAATATGCTTTCATCAACTGTAACAAATTTACCACACCAATGCAAGATGTTAATAATGGGGTGGTATATGGGAATGTTGTATTGTATGCATGACTGTTCCGCAAACCCACAACTTTTCTAATAACAAAAGTAAAGGAGAAATAAATACTTTACACACAAACAAAAACTGAGGGAATGCATTGCCAGAAACCTGTCCTGTAATAAATGTTGAGATTTTTTCATGCAGAAAAAAAATTATATGTCATAAACTTGTATCTACATAAAGAAAGGAAGAGCATCAGAGAAGGAATAAATGAAGGTAAAATAAACTCCTTTATTTTCCTTATCCTTAATCGATCTAAAAGATAAATGTTTATAGTAGTAATAGTAACAGTATATTGGTTGATTAATTCATATGGAAATAATAGCAATGTTACTAGAGTTTGCAACATATGTGTTTACTAATCTAAGTCCACCTTCAAATAGCACTAATTACTTCATGTAAATTTATAATGCTTAGTGAAAGAAGCCAGTTTTAAAAGGCTGTATATGGCACACTTTCAATTATATGACATTCTGGAATAGGCAAAACTCTAGGGAGGGTAACCTGATCAGTGGTTGACAGATTTTTAAGGACAATAAAGTATTCTGCATAATTCTGTAATGGTGAATATAAAATATTAAGTATTTGTCAAAAAACATAAAACAGCTTCACAAAGTAAAATTTAATATATATAAAATAATAAAAAATATTTAGGAGAGCAGAGATCTTGGATGGAATGCAGAACGTGACAAAAGAAATTAAATATATTACAAATGAAATAACCTCTCTGCAGGGGGTGAGGAATAAGATGCTGACTGTAATCGGTAAAGGCAAAAGTAACTGCACATAAGCACTGTACTCTAGATGATAAAAGGTCCCCCCCCCATGAAAATATGGATTAACAATTCTGAAACTACTAAATATGTGTAATGAAATTGAAAAAGTAATAAATGATGACAGATGGTAGAAGTCAGGTTTCTCGTGGTTGCTGTGGGAAGTTGCAAATAAGCAAGTAGAAGAGACTAGTATGATTCATGTAGTAATGGCCTAGATTTGGAGATGTCATTTTAGCTTAATAGAAACACAGATAGCTAGAAACAAAAATATTAAAAGTATGTGTCTACACACAGATAAATATATACACATATATAACTCCTTCTTCTGTCAGCTGTAAGGGCCTAGAATCAATTTACATCCCAGTAGCAATGTGCACATCTAGGACCCAGATTTTGGTTTCTAATACAATTCTCCAGTAAAAGGAATCAGGTCTCTTTTGGAAAATGGCTCATTCTAAGACTGGGATAGAGAGTATACAAGATGGGCCTGGAGCATTTTGTAGTGTCAGAAAGTAAGGAAGGGCTCCCTAAAATAAAAACAAAAGCAACTCACAATGATGAGAACATGTCAAAGGGATATAGGAACCAACTTAAAGAGTTCCTAATGACCAAAACTAGAAAAATTTGAGGAAGAAAATAGCATAATACTGCATTATAACCACATTTATGAAATAAATAGCCATAATTCCATACTGATAAAAATAAATGATTAAATATATAAATAAATGGTGGCAAATAGACGAATCTCCTGTGCAGAGTAACTCTAAATAATTTATACAAATACCTTTCCCTTCAATAAGTAGAATGTAACTCTCCATTTGTTGAGTGTGGACGGCACACAGTAATTTAATTCCTAAGTGTCCAATATGGAAAAGGAGAGAAAAATAAAGAGTAACTTTGCAGCAGAGAAATCTGACAAACACTACCTCAAGCCAGGTGATCAAGGTTAACATCAAGAGTGTTAAGTCATAGTTAGTATGTACTCTTGATACGATGTGATGAGAATGGCACTTTACTCCGTGGTCTTTTTCTCCCCAAAATACATTACTCCAGTATCTTCAGAAGAAAAAAAATATTGTTAAATAAATTAGCAAAGACCTGGAGGCAACTTGTTCATACATATCTAAAGCAAAGGCCAACTTACCTGTACATGACTAAAGTAAAATCTAACTTTTTTTATACATGCTGAAATCACCCACACAAGCCTAACACAAGTTAACTGTGACACCATTTACCTGGGACTCTCAGATCTTGCACAACTGCTAGCTTTGATTTCCCTGAAACAAGGACTTTCTCAGAAACAGGCTGGGGCAGAGGACAAATAAGTTTCATCAGTCACCCGTTAGCATTGCATCACCTTATAAAGCTTGCTTTTCATTCTTTCTTTTTTTACCTAAGCATTCATATTTTTCTTGTGTAACTTCCTTGTATTTACTGTATAAGCTGCCTCTTTCTCAGGGAAGAATGGAGTACTTTTGTTTCAGCATTAAGCATTCATAAATTTGCAATTTATCTCCTTGTGATAAACATACATATTCTCTTTCCTAGGTTTTATTTGACAGTTTGATGCAAGCAGGATCCGAAGGTTGCAGATTAACTAGGTGAAGGTACCCACAAGAGCTCTTTGTGCTGGCTACTCAATTCTCTGGCTCTAGGAATTCACAGGTAAACACCTAATCTGAAATTCCACAATTGTGTTGAGCTTTAGGAAACCTTTATCTCTCTTGCTTGAACTAGGTCCTCTTGATAAAACCGTATTTGTTTTCTGATTTTACTGTTCCCTTTGTGTTAGTTCCTTATATCCTTCTTTGTATGACTTTTAAAATTCTGCAAATGCTCTGTAAGACCAGACCTTATGAAATTTTGGGAATGGCACCATTGGCAACTTTTAGACCCTGGTCAAGAGCAGAGTTGAGGGCTATTGTTAAGGAATTTCCTCATCCTAAAATGGATCTTTGATGATTTATAGCTATGTACCCTAGAAAAACATGTTCTTAAAGTTCCATTCCATGTTCCATTCCTGTGGGTATGAACCCATTGTACGTAGGACCTTTTGATGAGGTTGTTTCAGTTAAATTGTGGCCCAACTCAATCGGGTTGAGTCTTAAGCCTATTATTAGAGTCTCTCTCTTTAAGACAAAGAGAGAGCGAGCCATGGAAAGCAAGAAGCTGAAATTTTACTAAAGGGAGAGGCCAGGAGAGGCTGACATATGCATTGCCATGTGACAGAAGAGCCCAAGACCAAGACTTCCAGCCAACCCTAGAATGCTAGTCTTCAGGAAGAAAGCATTGCCTTGATGCCTTGATTTGGACTTTATCTAGCCTCAAAACCGTGAGCCAGTAAGTTTCCATTGTTTAAGCCAACCCATTGCACGGTATTTGCTTGAACAGCCAAGAGAACTAAAGCAGGATCCAAAAGAATTTTATGAAGAATATAACTCTAATTAGAGTTTATAACCCAGAATTGCCTGATCTTTTTCAATTCATACATATGGCTTTGAGTTGGATGAGACAAAAAATGTAGATCGAGGTAGCTAAGTAGGAAAAGCCAGGAGATGATATAAGGGACCCTACCAAAGTTAAGGTAGGAATTGCTACAAAAAAGGCCATTCAAGTTCCTAAGAACTTATTAAAAGCCATACCAAAGGAGTTCCCTTAAAGACTAATTGGTCAATAATTTAATTCTATAAACAAAAATAAATAAATAAATAAAAGGATGAATCCATCTGGGATTATAAAGAGAAATTATCTCAGATGTTCACTGCTCATTCAGGTCTTTCATCTTTTACTGACAGACTTGCAGGGGCACTGTTTCATTATTTTTCAGTGGACTTAAACCAGATATTGGGGACTTGGTTAGAAAACATAAACTTGAGTGGGAAGCTGCTCATTTAGATGAACTTGTTAAACAAGCTAAACATTTTGGAAGAAATCTGGATCAGGATAAAAATAAAAAGACAAATAAAAACAGCTTTGTAACTTCAGCAAATTCAAAGGAATAGAATAAAAATTACAAAGGAGTCCATGATTTCCACTTTAATGGCAATCAATACAAAAATAGAAGTCTCTTCAAGGGAAAAAATGTAAAGGACAGTAGCTCTCTATTTTGCACACAGGAAGGACATTGAATGTGAGTTTCTCAGGGAAAAAAAAAGCCAGTGCTGGGTGCTTAAAAGAGCCAATTTAAAATGGATTCCTCATGTGCTTGCTTTTAAAAAAAAAAAAAAAAAGTGTTTTAAATAAAAGACTAAAACAAAACAAAACAAAAAAAGTGTTTTATTCTAAAGATACTTAGTGCTACAGTGGCTGCAATAGGGAAGTTTTACTTTAGACAAGGTTATAGAATTCAGAGCTGCACTTGAAAAAAAGCTGTTCCCAGACTCCACCAAGGAGTGAAGTGCACTCTTTGATTGACTGTCAAAAGCTTCTAAAAGATATGACTCTAAAATAGCCTCTTTACCAGAAACACAAACAATCCTGATTTTAAAATTTTTAAAAAGCAGGGCAAGGACAGAAAGCCAGCTCTTTCACGTAAACTAATGAGTTTTAATTCTCCGTGTTTTGTCTTTCTGTGTTTCTGAGTCCATTCTGACTCATGGCTGAAAATTTTAAGTTATAAGTCCTCTATTTGTATCCTAATTTAATATTGTTAATTTAAAAGAAAAACAACTATGTCTTCTGAGTTGTCAATATTAAGTACAAAAACAAACATGCATTTTTAGAGATGTTTTTCCTAAAGTACACAGGTTTACTGATCAAAAAACTATATTACATCTACCAGATATTTAAAATGAAACATATGTATATATTATGTGAATTTACATTTAACTAAATTAAGTCATTATTCTGACAAGTTTTATCTTGACAGAAAAACTTGTGTTTTTTTTTGTAGGATGTCACCTTGAAGACAGTTTCCAAGATCATTTCGGTAACTTAAATATGTAATGTATACAGGATGTGTTTTTTAAAATTAAGTAAAAAGAGAGTAGTTTTGCCCTAAAGGAAAATGACTAGTTGCTGCAGAATAAGGACGAGAAAAACAGGATAAAATCTGATGGATGTAGAAAATTGTAGAAGGCTTAAGGAAAAGGAATTTTACTTCTTGTGCTTAAAGTTGGGTAAGATTTACTTCACCTATTTATTAAAAAATTAAGAATCTTAGTATAAGATAGTATACTGGTACAGAACTAGAATTTAATTTTCTCCCTTTTAAAGTGATAAAGTTTCTTTGAATTATTGGTCAGTTCTTACTAAGAGGTTGTAAAAGTTTTGTTTTGTTTTGTTTTGTTTTTTTCCTGAATCATCAGTGTAAAAGGTAGAGTCTGTGTTTTATCAGAATAACTTCTTGTGCTTCATATTGGTTTTACCATGTCTTTGATTATTTAAAAGAAACAAGTATTGTCACTTTGGAAAAAAGAATAAAACTAGGTTTCTTTTTTTAACCATCATGTTATCTCCTATATTTACGTTTAAAATCTTTTATTATCACTTTGGTTAAATAGAGAGCCAAGTTTGTTTTCACAGTGACCCATAATCTTATTTAACCTGTGTTGAAACCTCCTGACACTTTTGACATTTTGTCTTCTCAAATCAAAAACCAAATTATATATATGTATATTTCACACCATCATTGGGATTCCAGAGGGTCTCTGAAAAATGACAAATGATTTGTTCCTTCATCTGTAAAAAGAGAGGTGCTGGAAGTAGGTTTATTTATGTTATGAATTGCATGGGAAGTGTAGTCAAATTAGAAGGGATTTTTTAAAATCTTCTATTGGTTGGATTTGTACTATTGGTTGGATTTTTAAACCTTTTATTGGTTGGATTTGTAAAATGTTGTTGATATAAATTCCAGAAATTATATGAAGTTCCTAGACATTTTTCAATGTCCTCATTGTCCATCAAAATATTAGATAACAGTATAATGATATCATAATTTCAATTATCTTAGAAATGTGTAACATGCCACAGACACAACCAAATTTCCTTCTCAATTACATAATTTTGTAATGAACTCTCATTATATTTTTCACTTTTGTAAAACAGTAATGAGTTAAACTTGGCCATTCTTTGTCTTGTGGGTCTTAAGTCTTTTGTGACCCACAGATAGTTTCTTGTTTTATTTTGATGCTTTTCTAAAACACTTATAATCAGCAACAGGCCAAAGCACTTCATCTTCAACAAAAAAGGTCTGTTTGAGAGAGCCATGGAAAGGACTGTGCCAGGTACTTTGGGGCACCTACTTCTAATGACATTACTTAAGAAACTTTGAGATCATACCGTGGTACTGACTCAAGATTTCCAAAAATCTAGCAGACAGTTGATAGGTTCATGAAATTGCTAGCACAAGATAGAACAGAATAATAAATAATAACTTAAGATTAAATGACTTGATGGAGAATGATTATGGATTTTGTTTGGAATATTACTGATATTTTAATGCTTTAATAGAACATAGTTGGAGACACTAGTTATATAATCAAAGATTTGCACAACTCTGTGATGAAAGTGAGAGCCACAGAGTGTACAATTTAGATAAGAGTGTACAAGGCAAGGGACTGTATAACACAGTGAACTGTGTGGTAGAAGATGGACTTTAGTTAAAACTACAAATATGAGAGAGTTCTCTCAAGAACCATAACAAATGTTCAATACTAATACATGGTGTTAATAATAGGGGGTGTATAGAAAAAAATATACCAAATTTGAACCATTTTTATTGGTAATAGTCTGGTAATGTTCTTTTATAATCTGTAACAAATATTCCACAACAATGTAAGGTGTTGCTGGAGAGATGATGTATGGGAATTCTGCAAATTATGCATGATTGTTTTGTAAGCTCACAACTTCTCTAATAAAAAATATATATTAAAGAAGTGGGGAAAAAAAGGCTAAATGTTTTTTTTATACCTGATAAAGAAGCTGAGGTCACTCAACCATTTCTAAAAACATTTAAAACTAATAGAGATGCTGAGAGATGATTCTTTGTGATTTTCAATCAATACTTGGTTTAATGGAACATAGGAACAAATACTCAGTTTTAAAATAATGATTCTTTTTGTCATTGTTAGCTTGTGTCTCTCTATTGTATTAATTATGTTTCAAAAGCGTGCTCAACTGTTCTGACAACCTCGAGATAGCACACCCTAAAACATTTTTAACAATTTTTAATATTCATACCTAGATTCATGAACTAAGTGAAAAAATAATCTTAATCTAGCTCATTAAATGAGGCATTTCTCATAAAAATTTACCTTGGAAATTTATGATCACAGGACATTTTAAAATTAAAACTTCAATTTATATTCATGTTGTTGCAGAGAAGTATGATAGAGTGATAAACAAAAGGACTTCAGTATAAAATAAGAATATAGTTTTATGATAAAATTCCAGAGAGAAAATGACAATGAAATATAATTTTAAAAAGAAAAACAGTGATGCAACTTTCTAATGGTAAAATACTTTCCCATGCATTTTACATGAATAATGGTGGGCATCAAATTGCTGTAGCATCTGAATTCTATTGGAAACATTTTTGAAATGATGTAAAGTTTTATTTTAAAACATACCACTTTCAGAACACTGTAAATTGCCTTCTCTGCAATTATTTAAGCTTACAATGAAAGCATTTATCTGTCAATTTAAATATGTGAGATGGAACATGTTTTCTTTAAAACTCTTTTAGGGGAACTGCAAGTAAAAGTTTTAAGACCACAGACTGTACTTTTTGGAATGGTGCCCTAGAATTGTTATTCTGAACTTGTCACCTGATTCCAATTAGTGTTAAGTGCATTTTTACATCTAACTCAGGGGCATCTTCCATGAAATGTATTTTAAAGTATACCTAAAAGGACAGAGAACCAGGATGTCATTGGGATTACAAAATAGATTGTATGGCTGTATTTTTCCCTAGTTTCTAATAGCTGCTTGCATGTGAGATAGAATATTTGGTGATATTTTTCACACATCCTGATATAACAGTGATGAAGGACTCATATAGCCCTAAAATGCTTTTCACCAAGTGGAGGTTCACAACATTTATCAAAAGAACTTAATAACTATGAATGATCAAATGACTTGGGCAAAACTTTAACCCAGCATGAAATGGTAAATAACATCGACATTTTTACCAACCTAAATGATATATTGATAATTCAATATATCAATATAGTGTTGTGTTAAGAGGCAGTCTGAGGTTATAATTTAACCCAGCAGGAAAAAGTGTCTTGATCTATTAGTGCAATGTATAGGTTGTGTTTGCTCAGTTTGTATCATTTAATATCTGTTGAAATACAATGATTGTGAATTTTCAAAAAATACTTTATTGAGTGAGATAAATACCTATCCTCCTATACCTGACATTATTTGGAAAAATAGAACCAATTGTCTACAATTCTTATCTTAAGCATTCCCAAGAGCACTAAAAGGTAAAAGCCAGTCTTTGTCTTCAATGAACATAGCTTGATTTAGTAATAGTTAAGTAGCTACAAAGAAATAATAGTGCTTTAGGGTAAAAAAAAAAAAAGAGAGAGATTTCATAGACTAGCAACTGTCAGATAAACCATCCAGAGAACAGATGCTAGGCGACTTGGGTGAAATGAGACATTACCTTTAGAGAGGGTGGCAAGAGAAGCCTTCATTAAAGTGAATTTATAACTGGGCTATCAAGGTAGGTAAGTGGATATGGGATATTCTGGTTGTAGGTGGGAATGGGATTGTGAAGAAAAGGGCATAACAGAACAAAAGCAGAGGTGTAAGAAACACAAGAAATATTCAAGCACTGATGTAAACCGTTTGATTATAGAAGCATGAGACAATGACCAAAAAATTTTAGAATATGGAAGAAATGCAATCCAATTATCTAATTTTACAGATGACAAAATTTTAGTTATTTGTTTTTCTCAAGTTCAAGTATCTCACTGAAGACCAAGCCAAGATTAAAATACTGGTTCCCCAGAGTCTTTATTGTGCTTGTCCTTTTTTCAGTAATGATGAAAGTTTCAAAGTACGCACCAACATTGAACAAGTGCTAGTGTGGGCTTTGCATGCTGTGATGAAAAGATTTTTGAGCCATATTTGGCTTCTTGGAAAACTGTACTTGAATTGATTAATGATGCTATCCATTAACCATGGATGAGCAAATAATCACATCATTGCCAGGTATTTGCTATCATTGTCCTTACATGTGGTACTTTGGTTGCAGTAAAACATCAGAATGAGATCATTGTAATTTATTTTTGCTCAACAATTGTGTTGATTGTTAATAAGAGAAATAATGATAAAAGTATTGTCTTTTAAATGAATATGGTAGTAGTTCTCTGGATGATTTCAAAGGGTATAAAGTACTTTTGAAGCTGGAATTCTAGTAGAAGTGCTACTATGTGTCATGCATGAGCTGATAAGTGAGTAAGTCGGGGTGATGGCATTTGAATCATAGAACAAATAATGGATGAAAGGAAACAATCTGTAAGAAAGGTAAAAGAAAAGTTAAGTTCTAATTCTTTCTCCACTAATCTCCAATGCTTAGAAAAATACCTGAGAGATAGTTAAAATTTATAAAATGTTGTTGGATGAAGTCCAGTTACAGAGACTTATTTCTACAGTGGAAAACTAGGAAGAGTAGAAATTATGTCACCTTGCTAGTGAAGACAGTTAGTGTAGTCAATCTATTAAACAGATTAAAGACTAGTTCAGGGATATATAATTTTTTCAAATAATAGACCATAGTTTAAGTCCATATGTATTCAGGCCACTTAATTTTTAAAATAATGGTGATAAAGTAAATAGATACATGATTGCCTTAGTTTATTTCCTAGTTGGCAAGTGTATTCTATTAAGTAGGGACTAGCTCTCACTACTTCTAAGTATTCAAGAGAAGAAACTAAACATGTTTCTAAGAAGCATAAACATAAGTTTCATAATCTGTAATAACATAACTAATATTATGTTAAACTTATAAAAGTAATTATCTCCAGAACAATAGATATCAAACACCAAGGGGTTTTATAGGGGAATAAGTTGGCACTAGGACAATACCCTGCTGGAGCTGGAAGGAATTATTGCAGCTGCAAGGCTTGATTACAGAGATTCACCTTTGAACCCAGTTATCATAACTGCCGGGGAAGTCATAGACACATGCTCAGCAGCCATCTCCATACCTTCACCTACCTCCTACCCTTGCCACCTTTTCTATTATGCACTGATGCTTCAGTCTGTTTCTATTCCATATCACTGGGGAGATGGTAGGTCTAACAAAAAAGTCTGATCAGAGCTTAAACTTGTAAACAAGCAGCCTCAGCTGCTTATCAAGGCAATAAATGTCAGTGTCAGGGTCCCCTCCCTCTGGGTCACATAAATAACCCACCCTTAGCAGCACAGCTTTGTCTCTCCCAGAGTGAAGTGGGGCATGTGAAACTGCCATCCACAGACCCTGACTGGAGAAGTTGGTCTCCCTGGGAGACTGGCCACAGTCGCTTCCCTTGCTTTTTTTTGGACTCTTTGTGCTGTGTGTGTGTGTGTAAGAAAGAAAAAAAAAAAAGCAGTCATTTGCTGAAACTTTCTGTTATGCCTGTGTTCCCACGATGTACCATGTAGCAACTCCCACCATAGATTTTGGTGCAATGAACAGGGTGCACAGAGAAGTATGCAATGGCTTAATTCTTTGGTGGTTTTTTTTTTTTTTTTTTTTTTTTTTTGGTCAATCTTAGATTTCTTTTTTCTTATGGGAGTGCCATGGGCAGCACAGGTGTCAGGGCTTTGCGGGCTAAACTGAAGAGTTGCTCCTGCCCTAACAACCTGGGTAGAAGCACTGACCATGGCTAGGGGACCTGAGGCATGCTATGTCCATCCTCTGGGGAAAAGGCAGCAATAAATGATACTTTTAACCACCCCGTCCCCAGGAATGCCAGGGAATTGGCTAGCTGGTTCCACACTGAGATTAATGAGGTTGGGATTCCACCATTCAGCATACACACCCCTGAATCATGCGTCTTATATCTGCTTTCATACTGGAGCCAGGCACAACCACACTCAAGCCACCCAGATTGATACTGAGGCTAGTGTGAGGCCTGTCATTATTCAGGAGAATATTAGAACTGAAGATGGGGAAAAGAGTTGAAAATGGAAGTGCAAGCTTTTACGGAGAAGGAGGGAGGGGATATAAAAGATGGATATGGGCAGAAGCAGGGAGAGGATCTCCTCTCATGGCTGTGCCAACTTTACCAAGAGGGAAATCTCCTTGAATTCCAACTAAGCCTTGGAATAATGAAGAGGAAGTTTTAGTCATTCTGTGACACTGATAATTCTATCAGAAAGGCCTCTTGAGTGGGGTGATGAGCTGATTTTGCTCCTCACCCCAGGACTTCCCTTGGGAGGTATGAGTGAATGGGTTTATCATGTTCTTGCAGCTTAGGACAGGGACTCCCATACTGGGAAAATGGCCACTATGGTGACTGGCAGGGAAGCAGGGCTGGCAGGCAGTGGGTACATGCCTGTTAACCTGGTGAGGTTAGGGCATGTCAGATGGGTCAGTGGCCACCCCTTCCTCTCAGGGCCCCCATTCACAGAGCTATGTTCTTGTGACTACTAGAGCAAGATCCCAAAGGACACCATAGATGTGATCACCAACAAAGAACTTTGAGAAAAACATAAAATGGAAGGAGGGCCACTTCTCCACAGGGACAATCTGCCCCTGTCCAATACCCTCCCCACAATCCTCAGACACAGGCAGTGGAGGAAGAGGAGTCTACAGAGCTCTGGCTTCTCCCTTCTACTGGCTGCCTATAGTCAGTAAGGGCTTAAATTCAGAAGTGACTCCACTGACCCCCACAGTCATAGACGTTCCGCTATCTGCATATTGGTGCCAGCATATTCCCCATCTTGATATCCTTATATCAGATGAAACTAAAAGCCAAGTGTTTTCCACAGGGGAATGGAGAAAGACTGGGTCCTGCAGAAGGTAAAGGCAGTTGTTTCTGCTGCTCTGCCTCTGGAGCCTCTGGAGCCTCTGGAGCCTCTGGAGCATGAGTCTCCATTCAAGCTACAGATTTCTGACACCCAGACCCATGCTGACTGGTCCTTCTGGCAGAAGGAGGGATCACCAGGAATTCATAGACCCCAGTTTTGGGCCAAAGTTCCCAAACACAGCCTAGTATTACTATGCCTTCAAGACACAAGTTTCTGGTGTGCTTTTGAGCCTTGGTGGAAATGGAAAGGATTAGTGACAGAACGTGAGTCCTACTGGGACAGAAATCCCCATCATGCCCTGGATCCTGGGTAATCAAGCAGTGCCCAACAACAAAGCATAATCAAATGAGAACGGTGTATTTAGGATCCTGCTTGCCTGGGCCCCTAGGGAGCAACACTCTTGTATGAGCGGTTGGCAGAGAGCCCATAAACAATGATCTTGTTTCAGGGAGGACCTTTCCTGCATTGGCATCTTGGGAATTCCAACACAAAGATGCCCCACCAGATGCTCAGTTCTAGTTCACTGATATATTGCCATAGCTGAAGCCATCTGGCATCCATTGGGTAGCAGCCTCTGTTTCCCTTGTCTCTGGCAGACTACATAGCATCTAAGGTACCAGAAAAAGTGCCCAATGATCTGAATTGCAAATGGTCCTCTTTGCTCTGGAACACTCAGACCCAAGCACCCCTGTGTGTCCCTATTGCCATTGGCTTAGCTGTCTGGTCAATTCATGGAGGGAATGCAATTGGATGCTCAAGTTTCCCTGTCCAGGAAAGAGACCCTTGGAAACAACTGGGGCATGGAAAGGCACTTTCTATGCTACTGTTGATACACATGACAAGAACCCATATCATGATGAACATCATTGGAATGACCTAGCTGATAAAGGAGGCACCAAGCTGCTTTGCATACCTGCAAGGCTGGAGATCTTCCTGGGAAAGAGGCAGAGGATGAGCCTTGCCTTATATGTGAGAATAATGAACTCACCCTCAGTGACATCAGTGAATTTGACATCAGTTGAATTTCCCATGGCTACTTTTGCCATTGGGTGGATTCGCCATTGAAGTGGACATGGAAATTCCAATATCCGGAAATTATGGATCCAGAGACAGAGTTCCTCTCATTAAAAGAAGCCCAAGCTGTCATTTACCAATGTGACAGATGTCAACTACAAACCACACCCCAAAAAGGGCATTTAGGAGCTATTTGAAGAGGGGTTGCACTGGGCTGCTCATGGCAAGTGGCCTATATTGGCTATCTTCTGCCATCCCAAGGTATATTCTATGCTTTGGTCATTACAGACACTTATTCAGACACCTATTCAAACTAAGCCTTGCCTTTTCAGTTCATTGTGCAGATTCAGTGCATGCATGGGATCCATGTAAAAGTGGCTTTGCCATCACTTCTGGTACCCAGATGACATCTCTGACCAAGGATCCCACTTTACTTCACAATCCACTCAATTATGGGCCCAGTCTCATAGTTAGATGGACCTTCTACATCATCCACCACACAGTCAGCCAGCATTGTGAAGAACTTTAATGGTCTTTTGAAAAAGGAACTTTGGTTTCTACATGCTGACAGTTCTCTGGCTGGATGGACTGTGCCTTATTTGGTCCCTCTGGAAGCTGAACTCAGAAGTTCCCCAGAAGGAATACATGGTCTTATCAAGCTTCCTGGCACAGAGAGATGATGAGATTGGAGGAGGAACCAAGGCTTTGCTGTATGTCTGCCTTTACACCTTTCAAGATGAGTATTGGCCCTGAAAGGGAGAACAAGGACACATCACTTATGACTCTTCTTTTCAGCCACTGTGAGAGGATCATTCTGCTTTTTACCCCATTATGCCCTCCACATGATTCCCAGGATGGTGGGCAATTAGAGCTGCCAGGTGGAGGGGTGAGATGACAGCATGGGCCTAGAAGTGTATAATAGACACATAAGATGACAACCCAGTAGGCGAGAACTGTAGGGACTGACACATGCATACTGCAGTTTAGTGGGTGGCGCCAACCACTAGTTGATCCACCAGTCCCCTTAGGAACGGTCATGGGACACTTCGAGGAGGCCTGACAATGCCCATCTATCAGAAAGGGATGAAAGTGAGCTGGAAGATATAGGTAAGGAACTCAGATCAATGGAGATAAGGGAAATGATAGCTCAGGGAAAGGGGCAGACTGATGAACTCAGAGGAAAATAATGTTACAGCCAATAGGCTAAAAATGGTGTCTATGATGGGAAGTGGTTGTACAACCACCTTGTCAGGGCTAATTACTGCTCCCCTCTCCTATTTTCTACTGCTCTGACGAGGCAGCAACCTGGAAGGAAAACACTTAGTCCATCTGAGACTGGCCATCTTGGTAGCAGGGAACCTGACTGACTGTTGGGTCCGCTACCTGATCCTTTGTTCTCTCTCTCTCTCTCCTCTTTGCCAAGTGTAGATGGACACTAAAAGAGCTAATTTTCCCTATATTACAGTTGAACTAACACAAAGAAGTCCTTCACTTATGCCTTGTAAAAAAAGATAATTGCACAATCATTAGCTGTATACTCTTCTTCTTCATCTCTGGGCAACTTGTTAGGATGATAATCACATTGCTTAGACTCTACTAGCCCAATGAGGATGTTTATGTGCTATTGCTAACACCTCCTGCTATACGTAGTTAATATCTCAGGAAGGTGGAACAGGAGGTGACTAAAATCCAATGGCCAGCTCACTGGTTTCAAAGTGAAATATTCTATGTGGAACCTCTTCAGCTGGCTCCAGGGGGGTGGGAAGGGAGTATGGATTCAACCATTGCTTCAGACAGGCCTGATGATGCTTCTTGGAGTAATGGTATGCATAGGTGAAACCCTTCTAATGTGCTGCAGCTGCTGGTGCTCCCAAACCTTTACTGTCAACACTGTTGAGAGGCAATGGCTATCAGGCCCAACTCATCTCTGCCTTTGTGTCTGAGGTAGGCAGTGGTTTATGTTGTGAAAGCTAATTTGGAGGAGTAGGCTGGTCCTGGTCAAGAAGCCGAAGGTAGACTGCTGGAGAAGTCACAGACAGATACTCAGCAGCCATCTCCCAGCCCTACCCCCCCCACCCCCCCACCTTCTTTTCTACTTTACAAAGATGCTTTAGTGAGTGAACATTCCACAACCCGAGGGGATGTTAGGTCTAATGAAAAGGACTGACCAGACCTTAAACTTGGAAACTGGGAACAAGCAGTCCCAGCTACTTGTCAGTTCAGGAAATATCAGTGGCAATGCCCCCTCTCCCCAGTCATATAGATAACCCATCCTTGGCAGCACAGATTTGTTCCCCTGATGTGAAGTGGTGCATGTGGAGCTGCCATCCACCAACCCTGGCTGGAGCAGTTGGCCTCTCTGGTCATCTGGCCATGGTGAGATCTTTTCTCCTCCTCTTTTGAAGCTTTTGAACTATTTAAGCAATAAAGCAGTCATTTGTTAAAAGTTTCTGCTGTGTCTGAGTTTGTGCTCCCACGAGGCACCATACAGCAACTCACTCCATGATTACTATCTCCAGTTATGGCTCAAGGAGCCTATAAGCTATCAGAATTCCCCTCCAGCACGAGAAGGGAACTCTAGTCATGCTTGAGTTAGAGAATTGGGATTTGGCATGTAATTTGGCACATGCCAATATAGTGTACAGGCAAAAGATTTTGCTGCACCTGGAGATATAAATAACTGTTTCTAAGGCAAACTTGGAGTTTGAGAAAAAAATGTTCCAAGAAAAATCTATCAAGGAAATCAAGTAGATAGAGATAATTATAGGACAACTAGACAGTAAATGGGGGAAAATTAGGTCAGGAAGGCAGAGTGGAGATTCAGCCTGGAAAATCTCCCTAAGGCACCAGACTGGAAATATTTTAGCAGCAGCTATGGTCTTCTGGGACATTCAAGGAGTAACTAGGGAGTCCAAATCTGTTCATGCTCAAGGTGGTTTAACTGAAGTTCCCAAATGGTGACCAGGCTATGGCCATAGGAGAATTTCAGAAATTCACAGGGGTCTGTTGTGACCTGGGAAGGATCTCCTCAGGGAGCAGGTCCTAGATTTCAGTCCTGGCTCTCAGAGCAGGGTTCCAGTTCCCAGGAAAAAGTCCTAGAGAGACTAATTACAGTCTATCCCCTTTGGAGACTGGGAAGTTAGATGGGGTATAGAAGCATTTCTGAAATCTGATCCACATGACCTAAGACAGGCACTGTGTTATCCACATAGAGGCATTGCAAAAAGATGAGCTATGACTCAGGGAACAGCTTGAAACCCAGCAGACAGCAGTGGAACACAGTGTCTTGGGTCAAGATTTCAGCTAAGGTCAATCTGTGGCCGCGTGTGAGAAGCAGTTCTTGGGCCATATTAACAGGGAGGGGGACTTAATTCTAAACCATATTATATAGGAGATAGAGTAGGATGAGCGTTTCCTCCCTCTTTGACACTATTCTAGGAAAATATGGGAATAGCTTGGGAAGAGGTAACAATTGGCCCTAGCTCTGGAGAAGTTGGAAATTGAGAGCCAGAGGAACCAAAGTGGAACTGATTAATGACATCGAAAAAATATCAAAGTTTTAAAACCATATTTTCTCTTTTACAAATCAGTTTGCTTGCCCAAATCATGCCATAACTGTCCATGTTTCAACAAACTGCAGGTCATCTGTTCTCTTTTTCAGATTTATGACTTAGTCCCTTTAAATCTCTGTGCGGAACTGAAGTAAGGCTCCAGACATTTCCTTCTTATAAATGGTATCGAATTTCTCATTTTGGGCCACTGTGAAATAATTCTTCCAGTCACCTGCAACCCCTAAAATTAATAAATAAGAAAACATATGAAAGAATATATTTCCATTTTGAAGGAAAAGTTAATATACACCAAGAAGACTAGGTTACAAGACCTTTAAAAAAAGGTTTTTCTTGTATTTGAATCTTATTAGATGCTATGCTTATACATTTTTTCCATTTTAGGTAAAAGGAATAACACTGAAATAAAACATTATATAACATATCTGAACCATCTTTTTAAAAGTAAAACTTTGGGATATAAACTTACATTTAATCACTCATACTTGGATGCTTATAAATATTTATTTGAAAAATGAATAACTTTTAATGTAATGCCAAAGTGATTAGAGAGAAATGTTTATTTTTTGATATTTTGTGAAATATTAAATATAGCTTATTAAGCCATATTAATCCATGATGGTTGGATGAAGCTTCTAAATTCTTTCAATTAAAAACATTCACCTAAGACCCTGGTTATTATACTTTTTTCTACGTTCACCAGATTCAACAATTCTATGTAATGTATGTGAGGGATTGGCATAAACATATTCAGATGTAATTAAAGACAGAGGAAAACACAGGTTATAAAAGAGAATTATATATAAAAACTTTTCAATGATATTGTATTTTTATTATAAAGTACACAATATAACAAACACGTTTGTTTCACAGGAGTAAGAAAAGTAAGAAAAATTCTTTTGATAAAATAAATGCTGGCCAAAGCCAAGAGTTTTCTGTTTTGTTATATTCTGGGACAACCCTTATTATTTTGTGACTAAATGATGACATTGATTTATCCAACTCAGCATCATTCAAGACTGCATGTATCTGGCTCTTTGTTCATACTTCACTTTGCACTCTCATCAGCCTCCATTTAACATGCATGCTTCTTGCGCAAGGGTGTGAGCTTTCTGAGGAAGATATATGTGTCATTCCTATTTGCATATTATATAGAATATGTGCTATATATTCTATATATATGTGTGTTCATGAAGAGCTTTATCAATAGGTGAATTAATGCATAAATGTATATTCTTCAATGTTTAGTAAATATTTGAATAACTGAATGGATGGGTAAATCTTCATCTATTTAGACTAATACTATTTGCTACTTCTTTATGCATTATTTATGGCCAGAAAATATCCTAAATACTTACATATTTTTTAACATAATCCTGCCCTAAAACTTGTGACATAGGTGTTATAATTTTCTTCATTTTTTCACTGATCTACCTGAAGCTTTGGAGGGTTAATTAATGTAGTCATGGTCATAGATTTGCAAGTGGAGTACCAGGGAACTGGATACATCCTGGATTTGTCTAACCATAAAGGTCATGTTCTCTGTCACCTCCAGAGATAATGGAAAACCCGCATCCATTATTAGACTAGAATATATTATTTTCTGCTATAATTGAAGCAGCCACAAAATCCAAATACTAAACTTATTTTATTTCTACCTCTACAGCCTAACGAGTTGTCATAGAATGGCATCAATTTTCATATGATTGGAGACGAAAGTCTCTTAGAAGTTACATTCAATGATCTGGAATAATGGAAATTTGCTTTGTAATTTGATAAAGGAGAGATTTTTTTCTTGTTGTTACAGCAGAAAAACAATTTATATACACACACACATATACATACATGCATATACACATGTAAGTTTCCTTTGTTCAATTTTATAATGTATCATTTACAAATAAATTTTTGCCTTGCCTTCTAGCATTAGAAGCTGTTTTTGAAAAGCTCAATGCAATTCTGTTGGGGATAAAGAAGAGACATAATTTCAATACACTAGGAAAGTTTACTGTTTTAATAAATTGTGGAGAAAAAGCTTTTAGAAACAAATTGACCATATAAATCTTTTCAAAATTGAAGCTTTTGGTCCATATGTTCAACACATTCTCAGGGTTAGTTTACTTCCCAGTACACTAACAGAAATTCTATTCTTTTCTCTCCAACTCAATAAAGACTATTGAAAATCTTACAGTGGCATTATTAAACAGGTAACTTCCCAAATTTGTCTAAGTTAATAATTTGTTAAATACATTGTTTTAATTGTTAATAACACATTTTTGACACACACCATATACTATAAAACACTGTACAGGTTTTGCTTAAATGGAGACAAACCTGTATTTTAATAGTGAATGTCATATTTCTCTATTGTCATCTTCCTGAGTTAAATTGGATTGTATGTTTCCTATAATGCAGATGGTTTTTTAGGGAACAAAATCTTCTTAGGGTGAAAAAACATGTCTCTACTTTTTGATGGTCTTTAACAAAATAGCCAATTCTTTCTAAATAATGTGGAGAATTTAAAGGAGATGGTGCTGTATTGAGTGACATTAACTATCACAGCAGAGGAGCAGAAGGCCCATGCCAATTCGGACAGAGCTTTAAGAGAGTAGGATTGACAAATTTGGAATGGTTCACATCAGAATTGCCAAAACTACTCTCTCAGAAAAAAATAGTAAAATGGAGAGGAGAAATATTTCTCAAACACTTAAGGCACTCTCTGTCAGCAGCTGTACATGTATTATATCATCTGATAATTTCTAATCTAATTTAGTAACTTGTTGCAGAAGGTATTTTTGGTGTCCTTATTTTACAGATGAAGAAATTGATGCTAGACAGGTTAAGAGTCTTGGCGGCAACCACCCAGCTATCTTTATTTCCTGGTAATTTGTAAGAAAGTAAAGAGAGAAATTAAACTCAGAAAAGTATTCACCTTTGCGCATAAAAGAGGATTTGCTGTGATCCATCACTGTACTTGGTAGGTGTGTGTAATTCACCAGAGGGTTTTCCTTCATCATTTCAAATGAGGTGTAATGGGTAATGCTATCCAAGATTTCATCACTCAGATTTTTCTCTAGAAATGTAATAATCTTCTTGACTTCCTGCTTTGGATTCTGTCAGTGGTTAAAAAGATATAATGAAGAAAATGGTAAACAAAAAATCATTAACACAATGTAAAAATTATAAAACATTTATAGTCTCTTTTCTTAAGTGTTGACCCTGAATATTAAGGGAAATTCATATTTGATTGGATCCATTCCTCATAACTTTTAAAGGTATTAGTAATAAAAATTAAAATAAATAATTTGTGTTTATCCAAAACAGAGTAGAAATATCTTGTTTATTCCAACTCTCATATTTTTAGTTCACACTGAAAGCACTGTGCCAAATTTTAACAGTATTTAGAGAAAAAAAAATTCACAGTAATTTTAAACTCAATTTGGAGTCATATTTGAATTATGAATATTTTAGGGACCCAGCATCTTTTTATTCTCTCTGCCTTTATATTTCTGTTCTTAATAAAAATTTCTTTCTTTCTTGTTTGTTTATGACAATATTTTTAAAGAAAGTAAATAAATTCATGGACAATTTCATAAAAATTTTTTTGAAGTATCAAGACTGTTTTTGCTTGGACACAAACTATTTTTTAAAAAAAAGACTCCAATGAAAATGCTAAGACATCAAGGACTAATTTATTCATTAACCATTGAAAAGAAAAAGAAAAAATCTGGAAAGTGGCTTTTTTTAATAGATTCTAATGAGAAAATTTAATAATATAAGTTTTTAGAAAGTAACTTTTTACATGGAATGTCTAGAAAGATATTTGGGGAATTGACATCTAACCTGAGTTGAGGAGGAGTCAGAATTTACCAGGATGTATGGTATGCTGAGGTGTTGGAGAGTGAATATCTATTAGAGGAAGTTGCAGTTAAAATGCTTGGAAGTACAGGTCTCAGTGTTGTTAAGGAAGAAGAATAGCATAGTTAAGATTGAGTCATTCATAGGAGTGGCAGAGGTTATAAAAGTAGAGAGATAAGTTAGGGCAAAATTGAGACCAGTAGAAAATAAACCAGTGAATGCTGGTGTTTGTTGAATATTTTTGCACTGCATTCTCTGTCACCTCATGGAATAAGAATTTATACAGATAATCATAAACCTGATATAAATTATTATAATTCTTTATGAATTTTTTTCTGGATTTGAATTTTGGTCTAGTATAATTGCAGTTGTTATTTAAACCTCTTTATAAAAGATTTTTTATTTATTGTCTAAAAATAAATTTATTGTCTAAAATCTGTTATGTATGACAGGAGAAAAACATTGCCTATCAGTGTGATGTAAGTAGCTGATTTGAGTGGGATTCAACAAATCAGGATATGTTGATAAAACTGGTTGGGTTAGACCACAAATCAATGAGAAGGAGTTGATTTTAAAAAGGAATTTGGCTGAATATGAAGACAACTGGACAGTGTTATGTGGAGGACAGCATGATATCTGCCTTAGAATACAGATACTAGTTCCACCTAGGAAATTTATTTTTCAGCCCTATGGAGAAAAGAGGCTATAATCAGAATATGCAATTGCTCTTTTCATAAGGCAAATAAGTATTGTGCTGGTGTCCAGGAAAAGAAATACTTGTAGAGAGGAGCAGACAATTCCTCTTATGAAGAATTTGCAACATAACTCTAGTTAACCAGATACCCAAGGAGCATTACCACTTTGTTAATGTGATTTCACAGAGCCACTATGTTTTGCAGCTGTGTAGTGCCAGGAGATTGATATTGTTTTTAACCAAGCCCTCAGTAGAGGATAAATGGCAAGTTTTATACTACAGAATTTCTCTGGGCTGCAAATAACTGTGATGGAGGATGGTAATTTGGGCAGAGCAGAAGAACTCAGAGCACAATTTTTTATAAGATGTGAGAAAAGCCCTTGGCATTTCTCAGAAATACTTGGAGCAAGTATAATTTACATGGGGCACAATTTCTATATTATGTAAAGTGAAATTGATGCCACTAATTCAATCAATCAATTAATTAACTGAATCAATTAATGATTCTTGCAATAAATCACTATTAAATCCCTATTTATGTAGTAGGTGCTGCATTAGGTACTAAGAAGAATTAACAAAGAGAATGGAACTGGTAGTTTCAATTAAGGCTGAAAGTCTAAGAGGTATCCACATTTAAATGCCCATGCATTTAAAACTGGAAGAACTTGGTGTCCACATATTTTCCCAGATTTTTTTGTTGTTGGCTGCTTTTAGTCAATTTAAATAAAATAGCCCCAACATCAGTTTGGAACATTGTGGTAGTAATGAATTAATATTAGTTCATACAGCTAACTAGATGAATGATTATGAGTCCCTGATCTAAGAGAAAGGCGGTGTGAAAGTTAAGGAGGGAACACAACTATATAATAAATAGGACATGTGTATCAATTGGATGCAGGAAACAGGAGAGGAAGCCAATGAGGACAACTTACTTTCACATTTTGAAAAACTGAATGGAGCAAATAACATCATTAATTAAGACAAATTAAAAGAAAAAAATATATCACATGTTGAAGTGAGAAAAACAAAATAAGTTTAGTTTTGAACATGTTAAATTTGATGGTTGTTTTAATACAAGCATGAATTTGAAATTCATGATAGAAGTCAGAATGTCAAAGTATAGATTTGGGGGGATATTAGCTTTTAGGTGGTTGTGGAAACAGTAAACAAGGAAGTGATCACCCAAAATGTAGCAAACAATTCAAAAAGAAAATGACTAAGGGAATGGGTACAGATCTCCAGGAGAACCATGAGAGTATGACAGTCTGGTAAATAATGTAGGAGAGAATTCCAGAAAGAAAGGGTGGTCAAAATACAACAGAGCAGTTAAGGGAGAAGAGGAATAAAATTGTAATTGATTTAACAATTAGGAAGGCATTAATGACCTTAGCAAGATTTAAGTAAGTAGGCCTAGAAACTGGTCACACCAATTACATCATTTTTGATGCAAACAATTAAAATTAAAAATGAATGTTAATGGGTTTCCAGAAAGATGGTGTTAGAATAATTAAACAAAGCTCAACTCTAACAAAATCAATGGAGGAAGCTGTCTGGTGGAGCTGCTTTGGGGTTATTTAGATCAGGAGATTGCTGTACAGACATCTTCCTCACTGGGAAGAGGGAAGGTGTGGCAGAGGGCAGAGGGTGGTTTTTCTTCAGTGAGTTTGGCCAGCAAAGCCCACTTTGAATCTCAGCTCTGGTCAGACCAGAATCACAGGCACATAAAGGTTGAAGGAGACACCTCTGTGGAAATATTTGCCGACAGGCAAGATCTGCTGGCTGACTGGAAAACTGCAGGGAGAAAAAACCATCAGATCAGTGCTGTACCTGTTAGCGAGTCCTAGACCTATTTTGATAACTTAAGCTGGGCAATTTAAAGACAAAATAAGCTGAACCAAAAATCAAAGAAGAGCCATGAAACAAAACCACTAGGCAAGAGAGAGAAACTGACTGCCAGTGTAAATTCACCAACATATTCAGATGTCTAGACATTGGTAAAAAATTACAAGCCATACATAGAAACAGGAAGAGATGGCCTAGCCAAAAGAACAAACCAAAAATCCTGATGAGACAAAGGATTTACGACAACTAATCAATGATAATCACACAATCTCCTAAATCAATTCAAGGAGTTGAAGGAAAATATGACTAAAGAGTTAAAGGATATTAAAAGGACACTTGGTGAACATAAAAACAATTCTAAAGCTTGAAAAGAAAATTAACAGAACTTATGGGAATTAAAGTCATAATGGAGGACATTACAAATACATTAAAGGCATATAACAGCAGATTTGAGTTGATGGAAGACAGAATTAGTGACTTGGAGGACTGAGTATCTGGACTTGAAAAGAGAGGAGAATAAAAAGAGAAAAAAAATGAAAAAAATGAAACAGGGTGTCAGGGAATTTAATGACTGTGTGAAATATACAAGCATATGGGTCTTTTGGTGTCTCAGAAGGAGAAGGGAGCAGAAAAGGGGCAGAAAGAATATTTGAGGAAAAATGACTGAAAACTATGTAACCCTTATGAAAGACATAAATATCAATATCCAAGAAGGAAAACACACCACAAAAAGAATAAATCTGAAAAGACCTTCCCAAGACACCTACTATTCAGAATGACAAATATCAAAGATAAGAAGAGAATTCTGAAAGCAGCAAGAGAAATGTAATGCATCACATGCAAAAGAAACTCAATAATTGCAATGACTAATGGATCATAAAATCATGACTCAATACCCCCATGACATAAATTGAAGAAAGGCAGCCTTCAGCCATAATCTACAATCTTTGTGATCAATTGAGCAAGCCATAGCCTATGGGCTTGGAGGTAGCCCATCCCCTCCCAAGAATGAGAAAAGGAGCCATATAGCAGTGGAGCAGATAAAGGCTTTCACCCCTTTCAGGCCCAGGCACCACCAACCCCTACCACATTCCAAGAATACCCTACCTCCTAGCCCACTACCCCCTAGCCATATAAGGGAAGAATTCGCTTTTACAACCCCTTATTGGCCCCAGGTTGTACTCGGTTTCCCCGCCTATTGATGTACTATATAAAGTCATATCCACCACCTTCCAGGGGCAGGCTGAAGCCTAATCTTCAGACCCCCTCTGCTGGGAGAGCTTCTCAATAAACTTCCTGCCCGCAAAAAAAAAAAAAAAGAAAGAAAAAAAAAGGACCTCAATAAAACTATTTGTCACTCTCTCATCAGAAACCATGGAGATGAAAAGAAAGTGGTATGATTTATTTAACATGGTGAAAGAGAAAAATTTCCAGCCAATAATTCTGGATCCTGTAAACTGTCTTTCCAAAATGAGGGTGAGTTTAAAGTCTTCAGACGAACAAAAACTGAGAGAGTATGTTAATAAAAGACCAGATTTATTAGACATACTGAAAGGAGGGCTATAGCCTGAAAGGGTAAGACAAGGGTGAGTGACTTGAAGAAGAGTGTAGTAATGAACATTACTAGTAAAGGTAATTTATAGGGTAAAAACATATGAAAGCCAAAGGATAAATTGGTTGAAGTAAGTAATGTCTTTACAGTAATAACATTGAACATTAAAGGATTTAACTCCCCAATAAAAAGATATAGACTGACAGAATGGGTGAAAAAATATATGAGCACCTATATACTGTCCACAAGAGACTAAACTCAGATATAAGGGCACAATCAGATTGAAAGTGAAGGGTTAAATAAGATATTCCACACAAATTGCAACCAGAAAAGACATGGAGTAGCGATACTAATATCAGGCAAAATAGATTTAAAATGCAAAACTGTTATAAGAGATGAAGAAGGTCATTATATATTAATAAAAGGTGCAATTCACCAAGAAGAAATACCTGTAATAAATATGGATACACCTACCCCTGGGAGTCCCAAGATACATGAGACACAATGGCAAAACTGGAGGAAGAAAGTGTTGTCTCTAAAATAATAGTTGCAGACTTCAATACACCACTCTCAGCATTGTATAGAACATCTGGACAGAGGATAAATAAAATAACGACACAGAAAGCTTGAATAATATGATAAATGAAATAGACCTAACAGACATTTATAGGTTGTTACACCTCAATATAACAGGATATACACACTTTTCAAGTACTAATGGATCCTTCTCCAGTATATGTTGATTCACAAGACAGGTCTCAAAAAATTAAAAAGATTGAAACTTTACAAAGCAATTTCTCTGATCATAATGGAATGAAGCTGGAAATCAATAATGGACAGAAAAAGTGAAAATTCACAAATATATGGAGATTAAACAATATACTCTTAAATAGTGGGTCAAAGAAGAAATTGTAAGTGAAGTGGAAGTGACTCAAGCAATTGGGCTCCCATTTACCATGTGAGAGGTCCAGGTTTCTATTCTCAGGACCTTCTGGTGAAGTTGAGCTGGCCCGAGCAGAGAGCTGGCCCATGCAGGAAAGCTGGCGCAACAAGATGATGCAACAAAAAGAAACACAGAAGAGAGACAATAAGAGACACAGCAGACCAGGGGGCAGACCATTGAGCGCCTCTCTCCCACTCCAGAAGGTCCCAGGATCATTTCCCAGTGCCACCTAAAGAGAAGACAAGCAGACACAGAAGAACACACAGTGAATGGACACAGAGAGCAGACAGCAGGGGTGGGGGTGGGGAATAAATTTTAAAAAAAGAAGAAATTGTAAGAAAAATCAGTAAAATTCTCAAGATGAGTGAAAATGAGAATAAAGCATATAAAAACCTATGGGACACAGCAAATGCAGTCTGAGATGGAAATTTATAGCCCTCAATGTTTACATTAAAAAAGAGGAAACTGCTGAAATTGAAGACCTAACTGCACACCAGGAGGAACTAGAAAAAGAAAAGCAAACTAATCCCAAACCAAGTCAAAGGAAAGAAATAATAAAGATCAGAACTGAAATAAATGAAATCGAGAACAAAAAAACAATAGAGAGAATCAACAAAATCAAAAGTTGGTTCTCCTAGAAGATCAACAAAATTGACAAACCCTTAACTAGACTGACAAGGAAAAAAAGATAAAATATGCAAATAAATAAAACCAGAAATGAGAGGGAGGCCATTACAACTGGCCCTAGAGAAATAAGAGAGATCATAAAAGGATACTATGAGCAATGATACAAATACAAACTAGGCAACATAGAGGAAATGGACAAATTTCTAGAAATACACCAACAACCTACAATGACCCTAGAAGGAATAGAAGACCTAAACACACCAATCATGAGTAAAGAAATTGAAAGTCATCAAAAACCTTTCAAAATTGAAAAGCCCAGGATAAGACGGCTTCACAAGTGAATTCTACCAATCATTAAAAGATGATCTAATACCAATCTTGCTTAAGCTCTTCCAAAAAAATTGAACAGGAAGGAATGCTACAAAATTCATTCTATGAACCAACATCATCCTAATACCAAAACCATATAAAGATTCTATGGACAAAAGAAAGTTACAGAATAATTTCACTAGTGAATATAGACATAAAAATCCTCAACAAAATACTTGCAAACTGAATCCAAAAGTACATAAAAAGAATTATACACCAAGATCAGGTAGGTTTTATCTAAGATATGCAAGGGTGGTTCAACACAAGAAAATCAATTAGTGTAATAAATCACATTAATAAATTGAGAAAGAAAAATCACATGATCCCCTTGATTGATGCATAAAAGGCATCTGACAAAATACAGCATCCTTTCTTAATAAAACCTCACCAAAAGACAGGAATAGAAGGAAGCTTTTTTCACATGGTAAAGTGCATATATGAAAAACCTACAGCCAACATTGTACTCAATGGTGAAAGACTGAAAGCTTTCCCAATGAGTTACCAAACAAGACAAAGATGCCCACTGTCACCACTGTGATTCAATGTTGTGCTGGAAGTTCTAGCTAGAGCAATTAGGCAAGATAAAGAAATAAAAAACAACCATATAGGAAAGGAAGAAGTAAAATTTTTGCTATCTGATGACAATATAATCTTCTATCTAGAAAATGCCAAAAAATCCACCAAAAAAGCTACTAAAACTAATAATGAGTTCAGCATAAATCAGTATCATTTCTGTACACTACTGATGAGCAATCTGAGGAGAAAGTCAAAAAAAAAATTCCATTTATAATAGTGAATGAACGAATCAAATATTTAGGAATAAACTTAACCAAAGGCATAAAGGACTTGTTCAGAAAACTATAAAACATTGCTAAAAGAAACCAAAGAAGACCTAAATAAATGCAAAGACATTCTATGTTCATGGATTGGAAGACTAAATATTGTTAAAATGTCAATTCTATCTAATGTGATTTACAGTTCAATGCAATTCCTATAATATCCCAAAGGCCTTTTTTGCAGAAATGGAAAAGCAAATTATCAAATTTATTTGGAAGGGTAAGGGACCCTAAATAGCCCAAAATGTCTTAAAAATGAAGAACCAAGGTGAAGGTCTTTAAATTCTTGACTTTAAATCAAATTACTTGGCTATAGTGGTAAAAACAGCATGGTACTGGCATAAAAAAAGACATATTGATCAATAGAACTGAGTTGGGAACTTATAAATAAACCCTCACATGTATGGTCAAGTGATTTTTGACAAAGCTGTCAAGTGCATCCAGCTGGGTAAGAACAGTCTATTCAATAAATTGTGCTCAGAAAACTAGATATCCATATCCAAAAGAAAGAGGACACCTATTTCATACCTTATACAAAAATTAACTCAGAATGGATTAAGGTCCTAAGTATAAAAGCTACAACCATGAAACTTCTAGAAGAAAATTTAAGGAAATATCTTCAAGAGCTAGTGGTAGGCAATAGTTTCTTAAACCTTACTCCCAAAACACAAGCAATGAAACAAAAAAATATGTAAATGGAACCTCCTCAAAATTAAAGTCTTTTGTTCTTCAAAAGACTTTGTCAAGAAAGTAAAAAGGCACCCTCCTCAGAGGGAGAAAATATTTGGAAACTACATATCCGATAAGCATTTGATATCCATGTTATATAAAGATATACAATTCAACAATAAAAAGGCAAATAACTCAATTTAAAAATGGGCAAAAGATTTGAATAGACATTTTTCAAGGAGGAAATACAAATGGCTAGAAAGCACATGAAAAAAAAATGTTCAACATCACTAAGAGAGAAGTGTAGATCAAGACTACAATGAGATACCATTTCATACCTTACAGAATGGCCATTATTTTTTAAAAAAAGAAAAAACAGAAAAGTGCCGGAGAGGATGTGGAGAAACAGGAACACTTCTTCACTGTTGGTGGGAATGTAGATTGGTATAGCCTCTGGGAAAGACAGTTTGTCAGACCTCAAGAAGCTGGATATAGAGCTGCTATATGATCCAGCAATCCTATTACTAGCAACATATTCAGAGAAACTGAAAGCAAGGAGACAAACTAACATTTTCACAACAATGTCCATAGTAGCAGTATTCACAGTTGCTAAAATATGGAACCAGACCAAGTGTCCATCAATCAATGAATGGATTAAAAATATGTTATATACATTCAACGGAAATACTATTTAGCTATAAGAACAAATGTAATCAGATGCATATGACAACATTGATGAACCTTGAGGATATTATGTTAAGTGAAATAAGCCAGAGAAAAAAGGACAAATGTGCATGGTCCCACTATTATGAACTAAACAGGATAAATAAACTCAAGAAAGTAAATCTAGAGTATACGTTACTAGGAGATATAATGTAGGTTGAAAAAGGGAGCTGATGCTTAATATGTGTAGAATCTTTAATCAGGTCATTATAAAAGTGTGGAAATGAAGAGAGTTGATGGTGACACATTATAGTGAGTGTAACTAATCCTGCTGACTTATAAATGTGATTGTGGCTGAAAGGGGTAGTCTGTGGATGTAAATGTCAATTGAAAGGAAGCTAGAGAATAATCTAGGTACTGTATAACAGAGTGATTTCAATGGTGGATGAAGAGTGTGGTTACTACTAATATAATTTATGGACAATTAGTTAACAATAATATTGTAATATTTTGATAGCAATGGCAAATATGATATATAAATTCTAAGGGACAGCAATTCTAAAGGGGTATAAGAGGGTATGGGATTTTTCCTTTTGGAGTAATGAAAATATTCTAAAATTGACTTGGGTGATAGCAGAACTCTGTATTGAAAATGAGAGCCACTGAGTGTATACTTTGAATGGATTCTACAAGGTATGGAACTGTATAATATAGGAATCCTGTGGTGGAAGATGGACTGTGGTTAACAGAACAAATACTGTAACATTCTCTCATGAGCTATAACAGATATACAATACTAATACAGGGTGTTAATAATTGAGTGGATTGGGAGAAAAATACACCAAATGTAAGATATGGGCTATAGTTAGTAGCAATATTTTGACAATGTTCTTTCATTGTTTACAACAAATGTTTCACAACAAGGCAAGGTATTGGTGGTGGGGTGATGCATGGGAGCCCTGTATGATGATATACATGTTTGTGTTATAAGTTCATAACTTTTATTATACACTTATTGTTTGTTTATGTTCATGTATGAAAGATACAGTTCAATAAAATTTTTTAAATTAAAAAAAGAATGTTATTTATTTTACCTTAGGATGTAGTAGGGAAGGGGGTATTATCTGGATGTATTTCTACTATTTTTACCTCTTTCATATCTTCATAGTGCAGAAAAAGTATGGGGTGTTCTTCTTTTTTCTTCCACCAGCTCTTAACATGATTAAACCAGGAGCCATAGGCCACTGAAACCAGAGAAAGAATCTATTTCCATAAGCACTGATCAAACTAAGGATGTTTTCTAAACAATAAGTCAAATTGTTAAAAAAAACATTTTGGGAATTTATTAATTATGGGAATTGAGAACTTATGGTCAATTATTAAACAAATAAAATTACCCATTTTTTGAAGTACAACCATCAGATAAAAATGTAAAGTACAGAGGAAGCATTTCAGATGATAATTCATTGACCCCCAATTGATTATAATTAGCTTCACATAGAAAGGCACTAATCTCTTTTATAAAGTACAATATCATGTATTCATCCAAGTACTATAAATTTAGCAAGAGATTTAACCAATGATTTGGGCAAGTTGAACCATGTCTACTGTGAGCAGGAGCTGAAAGTATATTTTAGCAACAGAAAAGGGATTTCGGAATATTTTCATTATACCAATGATTAATACCTGGTTAATGAATGGAACATCACACTAAAACATTAGGTATATTTGACTTAATTTTCTAAAATGATTTTGAACGTACTTTGTACCACCTTGGAAAAATAAGTGTGTTGAAGGGAAAAATCAAACCAGTAATGGTTACCGGTATTATTTAAAAATAAAAATAACCTATTAATTTCATGCCAGGGTTTACGTACCATTTCCAGTCATGAATTTCTCCAGATAGTCTCCCCAGGAGCCAGGAAGAGGTTCTAAATTATTCATTAAGTCAAAATGGTAATATGAGACTGCAACATCCTTGGCATTTCGAGCCATATAAATCATCTGCATGGAGGAGGAGGAAGAAAATCAAATGGAAGTTATTTTATTTAGGCAAAAATAATTGAGCTTTAGCAAAAAAATCCACAATGCACTTTTTTACTTGCAAGTTGTGCACAGTAAAAGCCCTTCCACTAATAACTCAAATATGGAACAATTTTAAGTGATTTTCATTAGTGCAATGATTTTATGAGCTTAGAGATATGGAGATCTGGGAGTCCAAAAACATGTCAGTTTCTGACTCCCTTATGTTGTGAATCAAAAGTAGACAATATTTTCAAAGAGCACTACATGGTCCTAGAATACACCTTATTATCAAGAAGATGACACTATGACTAAAGAAAATGCCAAGAAAATATAAAAGAACAAACATTTTGAAAAAAAAGTCCTTACTTCCATCAAATACCTGGAAAAATATTCTATGTAAAAAAAAAGTCTAGGGGGTAGGTTCCAGTTCTGGATTAAAATGGCATAGATTCCTGCATCTCCCTTCTAAATGTAATCAAATACCTTGTAAATTATTCGACAATGATGAAAATAACTCCTATAGCTATAAAAAAGATGGAGGACTGGATAGGGTCTTTGTGACTTGAGAAATGAGAACATGGTGAGTTCCCTGGGAGTTTGTTTTATCTCCTATATCTCTCAGACTAGGCCAGAACTCATCTGCAACCCTGAATCAACAATCAACATAGACAAAAAAAAAAAAAAAAAAAAAAAAAAACCGAATCTCCAGAAATGCCTGTTCTCACTAGTCCAAAGACTGGGAAAGAAAAAGCCCAGGAGTGACAAGGTGGAGGATCCCAACTTCCACTCTACAACATGTGCCCCTGCAAGCAGTATAATCCACTGATATTAGAGAAAGTAATGCGCTGGGATATCCCAGACCCCAATCCACAACCAGACACCAGTAGGCATTTCCATTTGCCCACAGTGACAGCAGCAGCAAAGTTCTGTTTCTCCTTATCCTCCTCCCAGAGGCATAAGAAGATCCTGTCCCTGAAGCTACTGTTCTCCCACCCCAGAATGTCACCCAGCAACAGTCAGCACCTCAGGAATCACCTTGGACCCCACAGATTCAAAGGGCATCAGCAGAAATGAGGCAGGAGACTCAAGGACACTAGAAGAAAGAAGCAGACAGTGATAACACTGCAGGGGCTCAGAAAACTAAAGTGCCATAGGAACTAAAGCCCAAAGAAGTAGGTCAGAGTCTATATGATAAACCTAAGCAGGGTGACAGTCTGCTAAATTTGATGATTTAGATAGGATCAAGAGTCTCCTAACATAATACCTAAAATATCCAGGATACAATTGAAAATAATCTATCATGACAACAACTAGAAAACCACAATTTAAATGTAAGAATACCATCAATAGACACCAAAATCGAGATGTATAAGATGTTAGAATTTTTGATGAATCAGATATTGGAACTATTAATGCAGCTGTTGTTAAAAAGAGCTTCAATTATAAGTTACAAATTCTCTTTTAAAAAAATGAAAAAAATAGATAATCTTGGCAAAGTAATAGAGGTTATTAAAAAACCTGGGAAATGGATGTGGCTCAAGAGACTGGGCTCCTGTCTACCATATAGGAGGTCCAGGTTCAATTCCCAGGGCCTCCTGGTGGAAGGCAAGCTGGCCCACGCAGTGAGCTCGCCCACGCAGAATGCTGGCCCCCACGGAGTGCTGGTCCACGTGGAGAGCTGGCAAAGCAAGATGATGCAACAAAAAGAGACACAGAAGAGAGACAATAAGAGTTGTAGCAGACCAAGGAGCTGAGGTGGCACAAGAGATTGAGCACCTCTCTCCCATTCCAGAAGGTCCCAGGATTGGTTCCTGGTGCTGCCTAAAGAGAAGACAAGCAGACACAGAAGAGCAGAGAGAGCAGACAGAGAGCCCAAAGCAACAAGGGGAGGGGGAAGAAATAAATAAAATCTTTAAAAAAAAAAAAAACCTGATGGAAATTATAGAAATGAAATATTCAATAACTAATATAGAAAACTTAGTGAATGTACACAATAGTACAATGGTGATGGCAGAGACAGAAATCAGTGAATTTGAAGACAAAGCAGTAGAATATGTTCACTCTGAGGAAAAGAATAAAAATAGACTAAAGAAAAATAAAAATAGGCTAAAGGAAAATTAGAGAAACTCCATTACTCAAATAACACAAAAATTCCATTATTCATACATTTCTGGTTGGGATGTAAAATGGTACAGCCATTCTGGAAAATCATTTAGCAATCCCTTTAACCTCTCCAAACAAAAGAAAATGATAACAAAAGAAAGCTGGAGCCTTTAGAAAAGAAAGAACAAGATAATAGCTAAAAGTAGAAATATACATAATAGACTATCTTTCACCGCATGGGTTTCTTTATCATGTTTTAAGATTGAAGCAAATATTTTAATACCATCTGTTAGAGAAAGTACAAGACAGTTATACTTAAAATGTGGGGAGTGTACAGGGACATAAATGAAAGTAAGCTTTCTACACCAATTCACTTGATGTGGTGGAAAACTGATACCAGTAGGCAGTTACATGAATATGGTAATACCTGGAGCAACTTCTAAGGAAATTATACAAAACAATATACTCAAAACATTATAAATAAATTAAAATAGAACTCAAAAATATTCAAATAAGCCAAAGGAAGGTTAAAAATAAACAGAAGACCAAGAAACAGAGAGAAAAAACAGAAAACAAATAATATATGACAGATATAAACCCAGAACATATCAATAATTATTTTAAACATAAGTGACATCAATGCCACAATTAAAAGCCAGAGATTTGAAGAATGTATTAAAAAAACACAAGCCAACTATATGTTGTCTACAAGAAACTTACTTAAAACTAAATGACATGGGTGGTTGAAAGTAAAAGATGGAATAAGACCATGCAAATATTAATAAAAAAGAATGGGGAGGTGCTATATTAAAATCAGACAAAAAGTAAGACAAAGGTAAACTCCAAAGCAAAGAAAATCTCTAAGGACAATCAATCCACCAAGAATATATAGCAATCTTAAATGTGTATGCACCAAACAACAGAGTTTCAAAACACATGATGCAAAAATCAAGAGGTAAAATTAGCAATAGGCAAATTCACAGTTATGGCTGGATTTGAAGCCACTCTCAGAAATCAATAGAACTGAAGAATACCATTAAACAACAGCATCAAGTTAACATTTATAGAACATTCCACCCTAAAAGAGAAGAATGCATATTCTTCTCAAGTGCCCAAAGAGCATTCACCAAGATAAACCCAGATAGACCAAGATAGACCATAACAAATTGAAAAGAATTGAAACCAGAAAGGGTGTGCTGACCTCAATAATGGTATCACACTAGAAATCCATAACAGAAAGACAACAGAACAGACAAGTTTATCAGGATGGTTAAATTAAAAATAGTAATAACACCAACTATGGGAGAGAAACTCCCTTACTTAAATGACAGAGAAACCCCATTACTCATATATTTCTGGTTGGGATGTAAAATGATACAGCTGTTCTGAAAAATAGTTTATTAGTCCCTTTTAAAACAAACAGACAAAAAAAAATTTACCACATGACCCAACCAAAACAATCTCCAGCATATATCACAGAGAAAGCAAAACATTTTCACACAGAAATTGAACACAAATGTTCATGGTAGCTTTATTTGAATAGCCAATACTTGGAAACTACCCAAAAATCTTTCAGGGGTGAATAGTTAAACAAAATGTGGTACATCCCTACTATGGAATACTACTCAGCAATAAAAAATAATTAGCTGTTGATATATTCATCAACTTAGAAGAACTTAAAGATAATTATTCTGAGTGAAAAAAAATTCCATCCCCAAAGGATACCTACTGCATGATTCCATTTATACACATTCATGACATAACATAATTATAGATATGGAAAATATATTAGACTTATCAGGAGTTATGGATGGGGTGAGGATGGGGTGTGTGCTGCTATAAAGGTGTAGCCTAAAGAAGTTTTGTGATAATGGCACAGTTAAATATCTTGATTATGATATTACACAAAGCTACACACACGATCAAAGTTCACAGAACCACACACATGCAAAAATAGTATATATATAAATGGGAAAATCTGAATAAGCTCTATGGACTATACCAATTTCAACTTTCCTACTTTTGATATTGTCCTATAGTTAGTAGTGTGTTAACTACTTTGGCAGAGGTGAAGTGCTGGGTGAAATTTGCACGGGACCTACCTGTATGTTTTTTTGCAAATTCCTATGAACCTATAATTATTTCAAAACAAAATGTTTAAAACATAAAAATCAAAATGCATATCTTTGTAGACTAATAATTCTTAGCCTATTATCATAATGATTGATGACCAAGTCATGGTTGCAAGATCTCATTATCAAAGTGAAACTAACCACCATATACTATGCCAGCTCAGTACCCTCATATTACCAGATTCCTACTACTTCATCATTTTGCAAATTTAATACCTTGTTTCTCCAGTTCAGTCCTTATGTTTAGGTTTTCAGAGAAGTGCATAGTATCTAGAGGCAGCTGGAAAATTGTGCTGACATGAGGGTTCTGTTGCTACTCAAGTTTTGGAAACCAGGGTATGCAAGGCTTAACCTGAAAAAATATTCTTTTAAAAATGAAGTACTTCTGTAGCTCTGTTCTCATGGTTAAAAGAAACAAAACAATTGGGCATTTACTTACGATGTGAGTGACTAAAGGTATACGGCAGCAATGAATAAGTGACATGCAGTCTAGAGTATACCTTGCAGTTGTTCTTCCAGAAGGATTTAGGAAGAAGATCAATTGGTAAATGTGTCTTCACCAGCCGGGGTGATGGATTCTTTTCTAATTGTTCTATACCTGGGAAAATTTAGTTTGGTATATAGAGATATTAGAGTCTCCAAGGGGTCTGTATTTTCTTTTCTTTCCAGCCAAATTTACCATACATTTTTAGCAATATATAATGCTGCTAAATTTTGAATTAATCAGATGTATAATTTTTCTGTGTTTTAAAGGGTAGAATAATGTAATAGTTATTCAATTATTAAACCAGGGGATTAGCCCTGACTATATCACTCATTGTGAGACAATTGGAAAGTATCTCAGAACCTCTTTGATTCGGCTCCCCATCTCCAGTAACTTCAGTGATTTGGAGTTTTATCATACTTATGCATTACTGTAAATATTCTAAAAATGTTTTCTGTACATCGAATAGATACCAATAACTAGTAATACTAACATCAACTATTCCTGCATCATCTAATTTAGCACAGATGATATTTTTGTACAGCTTCAGCTGTTGGAGCTTATTTTTTTATTATTATTTGCCTTAGGTGTCCATCTCTGTATCATACCTCCTACATTCCAGCAAAGTTGAACTACATAGAAAGGATAAAGAGATTTTTTTTTTTTTTAGGTACCAGGGGCCGGGGATTGAACCTGGGACCTCATTTGTGGAAAGCTAGTACTCAACCACTGAGCCAGATCGGCTCCCTGTTTTGGTTTCTTTCATTTGTTTGGCTTGTTGTTTGTTTTTATTCTTTTTAGGAGGCACTAGGAACCGAACCCATGACCTCCCATGTGAGAAGCAGGCATTCAACTGCTTGAGCCATATCCTCTCCTGAGACTGGGTTTTGAATGTAGGGAGAGTTCAAATGTTCTTCTGAATTCACCATATTTTCTTTGCCCCAAATTCTTAATATTTCCCTGCCCTTCCTAAATACTCTAAATACCATTTACATATAAAAAATTAAAATGTATAATCTTTAGGCATTAGCTGACCTCTCCAAAGTCATACAATTAATGCATAAATAGTAGAACTTGGTTTCAATTTCAGGTCTTTGGATAAGGGATATATGAACATCCCTGAGGCAGGATATATCCATTTATTTTCTACATTTTAGCTAGGAGAACCTCAGGGGCTTGGATCTCACTACATCAGTGATTTGGGCAGTCTGAAGGCACTTTGGTGGTAAAAGCATACTTAAAGAATTTCTGAAACAGACTAGGAAGAGCTGGGCTAACTCTTTAACTTCTTATTCTTTTAATGGATTCAGTAGCTTTTATCATGTCCCAGGTGTATATATTAATGATGCCATATACTTTAGAATTACCAATCCCTTAAATATCAGTCAGTGTTTCCTCCTTCTGATCTCTCATCTAATAAACCTCAAAGTCCCATGTGTTCTTTTAACACAATTTTACTTACATCCACCCTAATGTCTAGATTCCCTGATAAGCTTATATTATCTTTCATAGGAGGGCACATCTGAACAAAATTGTATCTGACTTACCTGCCCAGAACCATCTATACAATCATGAATATATGTATATCTTTCCAAATATTCTGAGGAAAAAAAATTGAGAAATTCTTTCTGTTGGGGAATCAAAATGCTTCATGGAGAAAATTAATTTAATGTTATAATAATTTCTCCTACAAAAATTGGCTATTGTTGATTTGCCTCCTGAGAGTATCTGGGGAAAGGTCAAATTCTAGTTATATTCCACAAGATGGAAGCCACGAAGTCCATGTCCTTGGCAATTCCCTTTTTTGTATGGTTTCATAGCAATGACACAATGGAAAAAGAAAGGTTTTGAGACATTGGGCTACTACAGTGACAAGTCCCTGAGATAGTCTCTCCAGAGCACTGGCCGGGAAACCACTACAGAAGATTCCATTTTGCCAGGTCTAGAAAAATGAAATAGCCAGTGTCCCTTCTCTCTGACTGCTTAAAAATAGAGATATGCTGCCCTAAAGTAATTTGTGTTTTCCAAGCCTGATGTCTTTCCAAGAATATTCTCTTCAGTGGCTTCTTGGCAAAAAATGGAGAAGTTATTATCCATAATGGTTAAAAATATAATCTGGAAAATCACTCAATTACCAACATCAGGATGGGATTAATTTACTAACATCCTTCCATCTTCTTATCCCAGGTTCCAGCAGCATTTGAGAATTCCACATCTCACTCCTTGAATACCTTTCTCTTATGATTCCCTTTTAGCTCACTGACTATTTTTTTAAGGTTTCCTTTGCTAGCTCCTCCTCATCCACCAGACCTCTACTGGTGTTATTCACTGTTTAGCTTTGGTCTTCTCACACTGCTCTGCAGGCTTTCTCTGGGAGATAACATTGATTCCAAGGCTCAGTTGTGCTGACAGTTGCTAATGTATGTCTTGAAACAAACTCAAACACTATATTTCAATATTTGAAATATCCACTGTCACATCTGCCCTAACATTTCCAAAACGGAATTAATACCTCCCTTCCCCAACCTCTTCCAAATGTGTTCCTCCCCAAGTGTTTTTTCTATAAACAAATGGCTCCATAGTCCACATGGCTGATCAAAATAAAACTCTGGGAGTCAAATCTTGATTCATTTCCTTCACGTTTCTTCTACAGTCCATCAACTGGTCCAAAGTATATCCTGTCTAGTATCTTCATTTACATCTCCTCACAGCAGTCATTGGGGTCTTTCTAATAGTAATAATTTTTAAAAGATACTAACTCTTGTCAAAAAACTTTCATTGCCTTTCTCACTGTGCTTAGATTAAAATTGAAGAATCTTTTAAGAACTACAAAGACCTAAATAATCTGCCTCTGCCTAATCTCTCTAATTGTTGTGTATCCCAGTTTTCTCTTCTTTCATTGGTCTCTACTTAGTCCCTGGACTACATACTTCTGCATTTCTGCATCAAGAGACCACACCTAAAACCTCACCTTCCTGGAAAATGCTTTCCTTAAATATGTGTATGGTTTTAGGTCTCATTTCAGAGTATATTTATTTGAACATCTAATCTAAAGTAAACTTTTCCATTTTTCTCTTTCAAAGAGGTCTATTCTTTGGATACATAAGTCTAATAGCATTGCTGTATTTTTAATTCATTAACTTGTTTACTGTCATAATACTGCTCTAAGCTCTTTGGGTTTAGGACATCTAATTTATCAATCATTTCATATCTAGCCCATAGAAGACTGCATAATCCTTAACAAGTGCTCAATAATTATATGCAAAATAAAAGTGAATTGTATTAATAATAAATCCTATGTTTAAGAGAAGTTTGGTACTTCTTTGCTCATTTTTTGAACTGCAGCAATGGTCTAAGTTAGGATCTTATTTCTTATTGCAATCTGTTAAATTTTACACACACAAAAAAAAGTAAAAAAAAATAAGGAACAATCACATGTTCAGGTGTTTTTGGCTATAAAACTCTTTTATCTTTGATTATCAGACTTAGATATGCAATAGACTGCATTTCAATTTCTCCAAATGCCCTGGTCACTGTATTGCTTGCAAACATCCACTTTCTGTTACCAAATCTACTTGTTTCTTAGAATTGGAACCACAAATACAACAAGTTAAGTAAATAAGATTATAAAATTTTAGTTACCTGAAGTTCTTAATCCAGGGGTAGCCATTTCCAACATTGGAACTTTAACAGTAATAAAATCTCGCTTACATTTTTCAACATCTCCATCATTGAGAATCATATCCACAACTTCACTAACCCAGGTAGTACCTGTATCAAAGGCAAAATTTTTATAACCATCAACCAAGTGTGGGGGAAAAATATCAATTGAAAGCCCAGCATCTTAATTATATTCTATTTGTGTAAATTTAATTGTGCAGATCCTCCCTTTCTGTGCTCCAAATATCTATCTCAATATACTAGAGGTAGATGACTTCCCTGAGTCATATGAATACTAACATTGCTTAGGATGATAGTGATTTTATTATAGGTCCATTACCAGGAAACAAGGATAAAGTTAGATCTGCATTTGTCAGGCCACTAAACTCACCTGATTTGGGGTAGGTGACTATCACGATGTCATCTGGTCTGCTATGGAACTGTTCGATTCTTTCCCAGTTGCTTGCAAAAGCATAGATCATAGGAAAGCCATGAACCATCTTCAAATTTTTTCGCAGGACATCGTTTGGGGAAATCATTTTTGTACCAAATTGTACAAATACTTTACAGAATATTTATTAACATTTGAAGCAAGGAGAAATAAGGAGGATAAAAATTAGAATTTGAGTAGCTACTGCTATTCTTAAGGCACTACGACTTCACAGTAAGTATAATCGGCCTTTAAGGCACTGAATTCACAGAGATCGAAATACAAAGGGCATTTTTGTGGATATAAAACTGCAGATTGCAAGAGCAGCAACTGGCTCAGTGACAAAGAGAACAAAGGTCTTTACTGGAAGATTTGGAAAAAGTGGAACCGCCCATCTTCCTTTGAATTAAAAATCACATTTCACAGTAATATGCCAATTAAAAAAAAAAAAAAAAAAAAAAAAAAAAAACAGGACTTACAGAAAAATAAATCCATCACTCCTTATTGGCACTTCAGTTGGACCTCATTTTTCTTCAGAGGGAATCGGCTATCATTCTTAACTTTGTTCTTCTGTATGTAACGTGATTTTTCCCAAAATAGTATTATACTTAACTTGGTGTTGTGTCTTTTCGTATGTTTTGTGTGTATGTGCTTTAAGTTCACTAAGCTTCTTGGATTTGTGGATGTATGGTTTCATCAAATTTGGAATTTTTTTTAGTCATCATTTCTTTAAATATTTTTTCTGCCCCTTCTCCTCCTGCTGAGAATCGAGATACTTGTATACTAGGCTATATGAAATTTTCGGCAGCTTAATGTGCTCTATTAATTTTCAGATTTTTTTCTCTTTGCGTTTCATTTTGAATACCATCTATTACTATATCTTCCTGTTTACTAACTTTTCCTTATGCAATATCTAATCTGTTGTTAATCCCCTTCGGTGTATTTTTTTTAATCATCTCTAGAAGTTGAATTTGAGTCTTTTTAATGTTTTCATGTGTTTACATTTACAACATATGGACAGTAATAACAACTGTTTTCATGTCTTTATCTACTAATAATAACATCGGTGACAATTCTAGGTTGTTTTCCTTGATTAGTTTTTCTTTTCATTAAGGATTGTATAATTGCATCTGCTTATTTGCATCTCTAAATTTTTTTATTGGATTCCAGGTTTTATGAATTTTATTTTGTTGGGTGCTGGATATTGATTCTATAAATAACCTTGAGCTTTGTTCTGGAACACAAGTGAGTTACTTGGTAACATTTTGATTCATTCTGGCCTTGTGTTCAGTCTGGCATAATTTTCCCCTTCTGAGGCAAGACTCTTCTGAGTTCTCCATCCAATGCCTGTCAATTATGAGATTTTCCAGTATGGCTGAGGAAAATAATCACTTTTTCTGCCTCTGTGTGAGCTGACATTATTCTCTATAATCCTGTAATGGTATTTCCCCTGCTTGGAGTAGTTCTATAATATGCATTTTCTGATCATTATTCAGCTGAAGTCTGGAGGGGTCCCATTTGTAAATCTCTGGAACATCCTCTCTGTTCAGCTCTCTGTCCTCCAGTACTTGGTCTTATGAAGTCTTGCTGCCTTTCTCTCCCTGGGCTGTTGGCTCCATCACCTTAATTCAGGGAATCCACCAAACCCTGCCTGGATTTCTCCTCCCTGTGTAGTAAACAGAGAAGTCTGTCAAGGCAGTAAACTGGGGTAATTATAGGACTTCACTTGTTTATTTCCTGTTTCTCAGGGTTCGCTGCCTTTTGTTGCTTGATTTTCATTTTCTTAAAAAATATTGATTCATATATTTGGCCCAGTGTTTTGGTTGCTTCAGACAGGAGAATAAATCCATTTCCTATTATTCTATCTTGCCCAGAAGCAAAAGCCCACTCTCATTTCTAAAATCTAGTAATTTGCAGTATCTCATAACTGCCTTCTCATTGTCAGTGTAGTAAGCATAATTATAAATGAAGTTTTGGCTTATTTTAGAACACACATTTAACTAGGGTATTTTTTTATTAATTGTAATAATACTTCCATATTTATAAATAAGTTGGCCTTACCCAAAGCACTCCTGTTAGTGTCTTTTGTGTGTTCATTCCATTTTACTTTAATATTTGATATAGTCCCCAGTGTATAGTGTGTAGAATACCCAGAGCAAAAACGCTAAGGTTAAGCAACATTTTTTAAGAGGAAACGTTTACTTGATTTTCTCCTTTCTGTGTAGTTAAATCGTGACTGTCATGCTTAAGTAAAATCACTTAGTATGTATGGATTTATCTTTGTCACTATCTTCTCTAACATTATAACTTTATATAAAGTGTACTTGGAGGGATTCTTTAGAAATGGTCATTATAAGGCACTAAAATGGATAATTTAGATTACTGCAACTCATTGAGTAATTAGAACTATACAAAACTACTATACTGTTAATGAGTACATAATAATATATGACACTCTAAAAGATATACAGTGGGATACTGATATAAACTTCTAATTAGTTTCCCACTTAGAAACTGTTGAAACCCCTTCATAAATTTTTACTGAAAAACAGTCCCTTTTCTTCTTATATTCAACAAATCCTCTATCTGCAACCTTACTTTCTATTACTGATCATGCTATTTACTTCTGTTACTGAGTAGCAAAGGTTTCAACTCTGAGAAATTACAATAAGTTAAACAAAGGGATTCTGATATACAGTACTGCATTGCCCCTCTCTATCATGATATATGATACATGTAGCATCTCCTACCTGAGAATTGCTCCTGCTCCTGACCCCCAAGCATCCTTCCTTGTAACTCCCGGAAGCATCCCGAGCTACGGATTCTATAATCGTGAAGGCTGCCTGCTCTGACACATCTTGTTTTGAGAAAAGATCACATACCCAAATGTTTACCCAAAACTTATTTGCAAGTCTGCATTCAGCCATCTTTGTCCCCCGGTCATAGACAATCTGTAGAGTGATTGACATAGGTTTGGAAATCTTTGAGTGTACTTCTTGCCGGTCTCACTGTCAGTGGCAAAGGAGCTGCAGCTCTCTGTATGTAGGTTCGCCTAATAAATGCTTATGAACTGATCACCCCAGTATTCATTGCGTTTTTCTTCAGAATCTCAACACGCCCCATTTTGGGGTGGTTTGGGGCAGTTTTGGCTGGGTCTTCCCCTATTCATTCTTTCAGGGTAAGTCCTGCTGCTAATTCAGTAGGACACAACACATGAATATACGGTATAATTTTTTTTACATACTATATTTGAGCAAGGAAAAAGAACCTCATTTTCTTCCTATTATTTACTAAATCTCTTGAACTAAAGTAAATAGTTCTCTTCTTATTTAAAAAATATTTTAAATCAATGTTTGAAGAAATCTCTTTGCATACTCCTCAATTAATAACTCATAATCATAATTGTAATCACAGTAATACAGATAATAATAAATTTGAATTAGAATCCCATTGACCTGCTTAGCTCCTCCAAAAACAGAGTTGTCTATAATCTTTCTTTCCCCTCATGTCCACTGAAATTTGTAAGTGAAACTGTAGCCTTGCTCTTACTAAACTAAAAATGTTTCTCCTTTAATTTCCTCCCCACAAAGAATGGAAACATCCCAGAACTAGAAGGAAACATAGAATGTGTAAGTTATGAGATCCTTCAAATCTATTGGTCCATTTACTTCTTTTATCTTTCAATAAATAATAAAAATAATAAATACTATTAAATGGAAAGAGAGATTTTGAATTAATTACAATCTGAATTACATCATTTCTCAGGTTCAACTGTATTGCTTCTAACAAAATAACTATAATTAAATGCCAAAGATTGCCACTCAGAGGTTTTCAAAATGATTAATAATGTAATTTTTATCAGGCAAATATTTTGTAAGAATATTAGTGATTCCAAAGTTCCTTGAGTGGGTTTGAAGCAGTGATCATACTGATTAAGCTCTCAATAGCTACCTGTATAAAGGGAGAAATTTTAAAAGTTAGTAACTTAAAAATTAGCTGCACTATATACTCTTCAGTCTAAAATAAATGTTTATGGAAAAAAGTATGTTTTGTATGAGGAAAAATATGTTGATGTAACAGCTTGATGTTTTTTTAAGGTAACTGATTCCTACCTTCTGCCCCCATGCCACCAAAAAAAAAAAAAAAGTTGAGGCAAAAATGTCTACATGTTTTATTCTAATACATGTATTATATGCCATATTTAAGCATATATATGTACTTATATATACACATATACATATATATCACATTTATATATCATAATTAATGGATATGCATACAGAAAGAATGCTTCTTTTTGCTTCCCTCATATAAGTTGTTATGAAATCATAAGCTTGCCTTAAAATCTATGACATTTTGTGCTAGAAATACACTGAAAATAAGATAATAGGAATTTTGGATCTTCATTTATCACTCAATGAATATTTGGATGCAGATTCCCTTATCATACATTTTTCTTACAAATTTACAATCAAATTTGGTCCTGTGTCATAGGTAGTTAATATCATGTTAGTCATTTATGGCATCATTCCTGGTTCTACTTCACATTTTAACTCATTGTTTTCCTTTTCTTTATTCACTTTTAATTTAATTCTCACTATTGTTTTATATTTATATAATTTATTATCAGTTGTTATTCAAAGTGCAGTTCTTGTTCCAGTACCATGTACCACTGGTTTTACCTGAAGCTTATTAGAAATACAGAATCTCAGTCCCCAATCCAAAATCTCTAAGTATTGTGTATGCACAAGAAAGTCTGAGAATCATGGTTTTAAAAGACCTTAATCCAGTATGTAACTATATTGAAAGGAATTCAATGTCTTGTAGCAAATAAAGTGTGTTGATTGTACTTAATAGGTATTGTTTCTAAGCACTACCCAACCTGAAGATAAGGCTTACTTTCATTTTGTAGATGAGATTAGGAAACAGAGCTTTCAGAGAAACTTCTCAAAAACACACAGCAAGTGTGCAACAACCCAAGAATAGACCTCAGATTTGTCTGACTCTGTTCACTTGGTCATACTGCAAATTCACTGTGGGGCTGAACCAGAGTAACAGATGTCCAAGATTTATCTCATTTAAAGAAGAGTGTTCACAGTTTTTAAGGAATTTTTTCTTTGATAAAGCAAACTCCCTTCTTACAAAAACCTCAAGATCCTCATACTGGAAAAATGTTGCCAGAGAAAGATAGAATGAGTAACAAGCTGAAAATAAAGAAATTGATTCCTTACAGTCTAGTCAACTCTGGGAAGAAGGTGTGACCAATGCAAAAACATACAGGATATTATTCATGAATTAGCATTGGCTCATCATGACCAGTGGTTGATGATGAGTTCAAAACTATATAGAGAAGGGCCTCTTTCCCATGGGGCTGAGGTAGGGTCCTTTTTCTCCTCAGCCAGGGTTGGAGGCCAACATCAGCCCTTGAGGATCATTGTCGGAGCTGCCGCAAGCTGGGCAGCCTTGTTTTCCTACCTCAGACATTTGTTGTTGCTGGGGAGCCCCCATTCAAGTCTTTTCCAGGCCAATCCAGAGCCTGATGTAGGCCTTAACTGGCAGCCCTGGGCACGGAGCTTCTGGCTTTCCTTGAGTACTGCCAGGTTTTCTGGTGTACCCATCTGGGCCTGGGTTGCACCAAAAGTAGCTTTGTCCCCTGTTTGCCTCACAGGCAAGGTGGTGCATACCCCACAAGTGGTCATTCCCCACAAAGATGCCTATGAGAGAATGGGGCCTCTCACCTCTAGCTCCTCAAACAATAGCTTTGACTCCAGCAGATGGTAGCCTGAAAGGGTGGGGGAAGTGTTTAGAAGTGGGACTTGTGTTCTAGAAGGGAAGATGAAACATTTTAAAGAAGGGGGATCTGAGGCCTTCTGACTGGGAGGAGAGGAAAGCTCGCCATTTTTCCCTGCCTGGATGAGCACAGGTGCCAGCCAGGCAGCTCTGTCCATCAGCTCACTGTACACGTCTCCTGCACAGGGGAAACAAACAAACAAACAAACTATATGGAGAGAAGGCTGCAGGTGTGAGTCAATGATATACTATAACTAACATCATTGAACCAGCCACTCCAAGAGATGATTCGCAAATTATATTTACCTTAAAATATAAAAATTAGTTCTTAAAAACCTTTTAAACCCTACTGGAAAGTGACAAATGATTTTATATGGTAATAAATTATAGTCTAGATAACACCTCAAAGCTGCCTGTCCAAGTAGTGGTTAAGACAATAGCAAGTTAAGCTATAGGATAAAAATTAAAATGTCTAAAATTGGCTCTAAGGAAGATCAATGGAATAAAAGAGAAAAATGAAAAATAATGTCCCTCTTAGGAGAAACAAACTTTGTTATCTGACATTAAAACTAAATATTTCTTTTAATGTAAAAATGACTATTTCTTCTTTGTTTTACCCTACCAAAGTACAGCCCTATCTGGCAAATTTTGGAGCCTGGATACTGAAATAAATGTTGTAAGCAGCATATGATATATTTTGGAAAATGTTGTAAAGTGGTATGGTGTGTGTGTGTGTGTGTGTGTGTAGCAGTGGAGGTGAGATAGGAACGGAGACGTGATGATTTGAAGCAGACTCACGCTTCCCTTAGTGACCTACAGTTCCATGAGAAGGCCCTGATCCTGGCATGATTCAGAATGTCCCTTTGAACCCAGAAAATGAAAAGTGATTACTGTAAGCCTGAGAGATAATGCACAACATGAACAACACTGAGTTTCCCATGGGAAAAGTGGAATTACCCAAGCAAAAGATATTCGAATTACAAACACATGCTCAAAACAGAAGTCATTCTAAGCACAGTGCACTGTGGACACAAGACAGAAACTTCAATGAAGGGGATTAAAAAAACACAAATTTTACCTCACAGTTTTAGCCCCTTGTTCAGTTCTCCTATTCAGTCAGTGGTGCTGCTGCGAAAGGCATTCCAGAAGCTGGAAGTCATAGAGGAAGGGCTGAAGAAGGCGAGCACAGACAGACTCACTCCTGTTGCTGGATAAAAAACAATTTCAAGGATTTGATCTGAACTTAGAAGTCAGTTACCTCATAGGCAGTAGAGATATTTTGAAAATTTAACACACACACACAGAGGCAGGCCCTGCTATTTCAACAGCTGGCAGAGCCAGGAAGCACTGAGAAGGAAGTAGATCAGGGTGGGGGCCAGGAATAAGCAAAGTGAGAGATCACTTTTAAGGTTTCCATGAGGCTTTAAAGGGTCTGAGTGAAATGCATAGGGAAAGAACTTGAAGGTCAGTGGGTAGAAGCATATTACTTCTGGGCAACATATAAGAATATCTTCGAATAATTCTGACCATAATCACATTCTAAGAAATCTTTTCTGAGAGCCTCCTGGTACTTTCAAGTTAAGAGTCAGTGCATAGTGCACGTGTCAGTGCATCTACACTTTTATAGAGCCAAGAGAAGTGTTTTGTTTTTGCTGCTGCTGTTTGCAGCTAAAAGAAACATGCCTTTCCAACACCATGGGAAGAACCAACATGTACTAATGATGAAATACCCATTTAAGCAGCAGAAATAGAGAGGGTAGTGCTAGCAGTGTCCCAATATACTTGCTTTTGGTTATTCTAATCATTTTCAAAGCCTCTTAACTCTTTTATATGCAGGGCCACATATATACAGAAAAGGAGTTAAGAAGAAGGTACTAGTGTACAAGATGGGGGAGAAAATATGGCCCTGAGATTTGTTCTTGCCCCTGTACCCACTACCTCAACCACCCTATTAGATTTTCTAATGGTACAATTGCTGTAATCAATCCTTTTGCTAAGGGCACTTACCTCAAACTGAGATACTCCTTCAAATGCCAAGTCCTTGTCCTGGTGGTATTATCTGTGTAGACCTGGAGAAGTCAGAAAGCCTAGAGGATTGTGGTTAATAATAGAAATACAAGAATGTTCCTCTATTACAAGGTGTTAAGAATATGGTGATATATGGAAAAAATACAACTAATGTAATTTATAGATAAGAGTTAACAAAAATACTCTAATATTTTATAGTAAAGGCAAAGAAGGTAACATATTGATGCTAAAGATTAAAAAAAAGAATATGGGATTTTGTTTCATGAGATGTGAATATGATCAAGCATTTTTTTTTTTTTTTTCGTTTTCTTCATTAACAAGGAAACCTTGGTCATGTCATTTAACTAATCTGTGCTCGTTTATTCATCACTCGGAAACAATTGAGTTTGTTTTTAGGGTTAAATAAGATAAATGTCCCTGGAAAGGATTTTTTAAAGTAATGTTTCCATAATTTGTTAAGGTGCCTTTTGTCTAATTTATTTTTTGAAGTTTAAATCAGGTTTAAAATTAATAAAATAAAATAATAAAATAAAAAGCTCAGGAAATTTTATTTTCATTAGGAGATCAGATCTGTGATTGAAAATTAACTTTTCCAGTGTAAGTTTAAAGCCAGTAAAATATGCGTGATCATAATGGACATCCAGACGACCTGAAATCAGGCAAAATGCAATCAGATACCCGTGGAATTATACCTCAGGCTCCCTTAAATAACGTTATCAGTGAAATAATTTGCTGTACTACCCCAGCTGCAATTAGCAGAGCTATGGAAAATAGCAGTAGGTACACTAAAATCATTGGAAGGTACCTATTGGCCAAGAGTATGTGCTATAGAACCAGACTGCCTGAGCTTTAAATCCCAAGCTCAGTAAGTTATAACTCTTTTAACTAGGGCAGTTTATTTGACCTCTCTGGCCTCCATCGCCCCATTGGGACTAATAATAGCACCTTCTTTGTATGGTTGTTTTGATTATTAAATGATTAATATAGAAGTGTGCTTAGAACATATTCTGGCCATAGTGCCCTTTTAATGAATTTTAGTCATTATTATTAGAGTACCTGTTAAAAATATGGCTTTCATAATATAGGGATCGAAATGAGCTGAAAACTTGTCATTTGTCCTGTAAAAATTCCCAGAATAATAACTAATATAATCATCCTATTTGCAGCAATAAAGCTTGAAGGTAAAAATTACCTGAATTTTTTGCAATTTAAAAGAGAGAAATCAGGTTTACGATTGATGCAAGGAAAGTCAAATTCTAACAAAAATAGTTTTTAAATGTGTAAGTAGTCTTTCCTGTGATCAATTTTAGAATCATCTTGGAAGATGAGTTCATTATCCTAGGGGAGAAAAAAAATGTGACAAGACCTCATTCGGTAGATACGGACCAGGCTATGGGGGCAGCAAAGGAAGCGGATAAAAGAAAGAAAGACCTACCCTTACGTAAGGACACTATCAAAAACTCAATTGATGTCTCAAATATATGGAATGAAACAGAAAGCACTGACAAAGAAATTTTCCATGCATTTAGCTTTTGTTCTTCTTTATTTTCACAAAGTGTATCAATTAATGGATGTGCATGTATGTATACACAAACAGTGTGAGTGGCAGCCTTCATCACAATATCACACAAAATGTACCAAGAACCACTGCTTAACTAACTTCCAGATGTTGGTCTTCTCAGTGTATTCAACAGATTGCTTTTTTAAGTACATTTTTAAAAAGGACTCTAAACACTTCTTTTTCAAATGAGAAAAACATTGAACACTTTCTTTACTGTATCAATATTAGATTGGTAAAGCTACCAACAAAAAGTTAATAGTTTTTTTCTGGTACCATACATTAAACTAAAATTTCCCATTTTATCCACTTTCAAAATTATACAATTCAGTAGTGTTAATTACATTCACAATGTTGTGCCACCATCCATTAACAAAACTTTTCTATCACCCCAAAATCAAATTCTGTGAGTAAATAGTTTTTTTCATGGAGAAAAAAAAATATCCTAGCAAAGGAAATAATACATTACTTTGTTTTTTAGAGAGTATATTTATTGATCATTTTACTCTTTTAAAAAATAAAATTTCAATCAACTGCTACAATGCAAACTTAAGTGGCTTTATTTTGCATGAGGAAATCACTGCAAAGTCAATTAAAGTTGTGGTGTGCAAATTAGTCTTTGTATAATTGCTTAATACTTATGGATAAGTTTTTATTTTTTGTCGTTTCTCTTATAAGCAGATAAATTCACCGAAGGCAGGGACTGTGTCTTATGCTTTTAAAATTTGCATAGGTAAAGCAAATACAAAGAAATGCTAAGTGCATACTTGCTTTTTTTTTTCCTTAGTTTATGCATTGGTAAGGAAGGGGCCTATAAAAGCTAGCAACACAAGCTTCAAATTATTGCAGTAAATTTATTTTTCATTACACTTTAATAAAAATCATCTCAATTTTGTGAACTATAGAAGAGGACTGAATAACTATTCTCAATATTTCAATGAGCAGATTCAAAAAATAGGAAGTGGGAAGAAAAATTTGCTCTGGACATGTTAATTTTGCTATATTTAACTCAAGGCAAAACTGATGACCTTTTTTTTTTTCAGATTAAGATGGTGTTATTAGTTTCCTTTTAAATTTTGAAGATATTTGTTTTTATATGACAGGTCTAAGAGAATGCATTTAAATATCTTAATACCAACCCAAGTTCTCCAAAAGCCTTTGTTTCTTGTACCAATGGCTTTTGCATATATAATATATTTTATTAGTTTTTTTTTGTTGTCGTTGTTTCTTACGAATATTTAAGTCCAAAGGAGAGGCCAGTATTTTTTTGCTTCCCTGTAAACTCCTGAGCACAGGGTCACCTATTTCCCCTTGTGATAGAAATAATGGTAAGCGTCACACCCTTGAAATACTTGTGTCATCATAGCTCATTTACCTGAGAAGGCAGGGATTAGAATGGGGATGAACATATCTCCTTCTCTGAGGGCAGTTACACAGACAGGTGTCATCAACTGCTTTTTCCTCTTCAGAACTGGAGAAGTCCCTCGTCTGACTATCGACATCCTGGTACACCTCATCATCTTTAATGAGGAAGAAGGATGTTAACAGTAGGGAGACATTATTGGATAAAGTAATATCTGAAAGAAATGAAAAATTCTTGACATGGGGAATTAAGTGAATATGACTGGCAAAATCTGTATCTTCCTTCCTTATATATCTTCAGAAACATAGGAATCTGCTTATTCAATACTAGTTTAAAATCTCTTTATGACATTGGCTGTGGCTTATTCCTCTTTGTAAGCTCTTTTACCTTTCAAGGTTCCACTTAATGACACGCAGGTTGTGTGCTGCAATATGAATGGCACTTCCTGGAATTTGCAGAATGCACAATATGCACAACTGTATTTGCTATTGTTGTAGACTAGCACTGAACCTGGCCCTTAACATGCATTCAGTAAAGGTTTTTTTTTTTTAATTTTTAATTTTTTTGAAGATACTCATATTATACAAATGTCACATAAAATATATAGGGGATTCCCATATGCCCAAATCCCCACACCACCCACATTTTTCCACATTAACAACATCCTTCATTAGTGAACTATATCCATTGTAATTGATGAACACATTTTGAAGCATTGCCACTAAGCATGGATTAAAGTTTACACTGTAGTTTACAGTTTCTCCCACACAATTCTGTAGGTTATGGCAATATTTATAATGGCCTGTATCTGTCATTTCAATGTCATTCAGGACAATTCCCAAGTCTCAAAAATGTCCCCGTATTACTCCTGTTTTTCCCTCTCCCTGCCCTCAGAACTTCCAGTGGCCACTGCCTCCTCATCAATGATAGGATCTCTTCCATCACCAGAATCACAATAAGTCTATAGTAGAATACCAGTAAGTCTACTTTAGTCCATAGTTCATTCCCCAATCCTGAGGATTCTGGGATGGTGATGTTCACTCCACCTCTAATTGAGAGGAGGCTGTGATCCCCCAGGGCCAATGGATGGGACTCTCTTGCTTGCAGTTGTAGACTCTCTCAGTTTCTTGGTATGGTGGTTGTCCATCATCACCTCCATGTTAGTAGTACTGGGTGAGACCAATGAACTGGAGAGTAGGTATTGCAACTCTGATGAGATTCAAGGCCCAGCTGGCACATAGACAACCCAAAGATTTAAGTATCTTGGACGTATACCTACCAACTCTAGTACTATTATAGGTTCAAATAATAGGACAGGAGAGCCATGTATAGTGAAACTGCAACTGAGTCCAACTCTGTCACTCTGGGGGGCATAAATTCAAAAATAGGGCCCACTAGCAAGGCACCAAACTCCTGAGCTATCTACCCTGACTATAGTGTCTGGATGTCTCCAGAGTCCTCAGGAGCCCTGCTGTTTGGGGTAGTATCTACTTTGGCAGTCAAAGAGATACTGCTGAGATGTGCATAAGCATAACCTCTGGAATGACATCCCGACTCACTTTGAATTCTCTGAGCCATATAAACTCATTTGTCTTTTCCCCCTTTTGGTCAAGGTCTTTTTCTAGTTGCATTGCTAGTTCATTTTGATGAATGAAGGGCTTTTAGATTTATATTCATAATCATAGAGATATGTGATATAGTAATAGGAGTTTTAAGCACTAGATATAGGAAATAGATTAATTGTACTTAGTCAAATATGCCTGGTAAAAACTGGCATATAATTAATCTTATAATTGTTTTATTTCTAATTATTAATTTGACCCAAAGGTAATTGGCCTTCAATAAGAACATAGTACAGTGGTAAAATAACAAACTTCAGTATCAGAAAGATAAACTTGAGTTCAAATCCATGTTTTCCCACATTTAGGAAACATTATTTAAACCAAAATGAATGCAAAATAAATCTCATATACACCTGCCAACGAGAAATGTTCTTCTCTTCCTCAAAAAAGGAAAGCATTTATTAAGAAAGACGAGGTTCTTGGAGCTGAGAGTGAGGGCATGTATTCTTTTTACTTTCTTTCTCATTGTTGATAAAAGTGAGCTTAAGAAGCAATAGATAGCCAGTGTCTCAGCACCAAAATTATAGCAGCCTTGGATCATACAAGAGTATATTACTTTTTTAGCTGCCTAAGAGAGTGACCCTGATTGAGAGGTGTGTTTTTTTTTTATTTACTCCTGACCTCTGTCCTGTTCCTGGAGAAGGAAACAATAAATTCTGGTACCTGATGTCCAAACGCCTTCAACTCATATCCACCTCATCCCAGCCTCAATATGCACACGCACACCTACACATGAACAATCCCTTCCTAGGCAGAAAAAAAAATCAGCTGCTTTCCTAGGAACCAGACCAACACACACATTCTGACTCATAGTAATACAGGGAGGGTAACCCCACTCCCGATCAACATTAGAGTTAAAGAGCTTCATTGTGAAACATTACATCTTCTTTATGCCAAGGTAGGAGAAGCAGCAGGTGGATATGCTAGTTTGCTCTTTAATTTCTTGAGTAGCCTTGAGGAAATGTTCAGCTGACTCTACTGTTCATACTTCTTTCTGTCTGTGGTGTCCATTTCTTGAAAAAGAAACAGCAAAAGTTCTCTTAAGGGAGCTCATCTTTGACCTCAGATCTCATAACTTGCCTCATCGAAATGTAAAAAGGGACAATTTTATCAACATGTAATTTGCACTTTATTACCCTTGACCTTTACCCCATCAGTCTTTCCTCCCAGAACTTCATAGCATTCGAGATTCTGGCCCAATCACTAACCTTCACCCATCATCAACTTGATAAAGCCTCTGGTTGAGCAAGGGTTCCTGTTGATTACATTGCTTTGAGTAAGTGTTTTTTAAAGAATCATTAATAGTGTATGTTTTACTATACATACATGAACAACTGAGTCAAAATATGATAGCTAAATTTCTAAAATCTTATTCTGAGAAATGGTGGCTTCAGAGCTGGACTACTCCTTGCATTCCGCTGCATTTATCCAACTTATCTTCTAACTCTTTACCCAAATTGCTTTTGCAGCAATTCATTTACTGCTTTAAAAGAAATTATACTCAATATATTTTAGAATTTTGACTTTCATACCTGGATGAGGTAGAAGCATATCAAGGAGTGAATAGTCTAAATGATTGTTTCTTGACTATTTGAAATACAGAAAAAATGATTACTTTTACTTGTATAAAATAAAATGCATTCTTTCTTTTTAAAAGGTATAATAATACTGTGTTCATTTGGTCTTAATAAAATTAAGAGGATATTCTACATTATAACTACTGAAATTTCCAAAGTTTATATAAAGAGTAACTTGAGGTCTGAGAGACACTTTAAGATTTTTTATATTTTAAAAAGAAATAAAGAGTTGGACTAAAGGTTAATTTCATCTGACGTGGCTATAGAGTATGTTGACTGATATAGTTGATTTCATACACACCCTTTAAATATCTCAATTTAATCATAAGAAAGAAAACTTTAACCAGAAAATAAACACAGAATGGTGGTTCAGACTTCTGTAATTATAGGTGTGCCATGTATTTGCCGTTCTTGTTATCATTTTTAACCTTACCTAAAGAGCTATAACTTTATGACATAGTTTGAATGAACTGAGAAATCCATGAAGGATAAAACTATAGAAAGCATAGAGTGCTGTATTACAACTCTCCTGGCTATGCCATGCCCACACTTCATGTGTCCTTTCTCTAGGATATGATTAGCTGTGTTTTGTTTAACACACGTTCATTTTTGTTGTTGTTGTCACACCTTCATTTTTATATTGCCTACACTTTCTGGTCAGCACCACTTTGTGACAATTATGCTAGAGACTTAGGGTTGAAAGGCAGAGATGACGACCATTTCTAACCTGGTCCTTCCACTTTGCTATGAGGATAGCCTGGGACATAGCCTTAGAATGAAACACATCCATATTCTCCACTGGAGAATTTTAAATTTCTCCACTGTCCAAAGAGGATATAGAAATGGCTAAAAGAAAAGCAAATGAAAAGATGCTCAATATCATTAGCTATTACAGAAATGAAAATGAAAATCAAAGTTATATACCATTTCACATACATTAGAATGGCTGCAATTTTAAAAAATGGAAAATTACAAGTATCAGTGAGGATGAAAAGAAATATAAACACACACATTCATTGCTGGTGGCAATATAAAATAGTGCAGCCACTGTGAAAGACAGTTTTGTGGTTCCTCAGAAAGTTAAGTATAAAATTATCATATGACCTGGCAATTACTTTTTTAGGTATATACCCCAAAGAACTGAAGGCAGAGACTTAAACATCTTTGCATACTGATATTCATGGGGCATTATTCACAATTGCCAAAAGATGGAAGTAACCCAAGTGTCCATCAACCCATAAATGGCTTAACAAAATGTGGTACATACACACAATGGAATATTATTTAGCTATAAAAGGGAATAAGTTCTGATACATACATCAATGTGGATGAAGCTTGAGGACATCATGTTGAGTGAAATAAGCCAGACACAAAAGGACAAATATTGTATGATCTCACTGATATGAAATACAATAAGCATGCGCATAGAGTCAGAATCTAGAATACAGATTACCAAGGGACAGGGTGGGTATAGGGAATTGGGAAGTTAGGCTTAAAATGTACAAGTCTCCTATTGGTAATGATGGAAATGTTTTGGTAATGGATGGTGGTGATAGTAGCGCAACATTGTGAATGCAATTAACAGCACTGAAATATATATCTGAAAGTGGTTAAAGGGGGGGGGAAAGTTCAATTAAATATATGGAAATAGAATGAAATTTTTAAAAAAATCCATGGAACTGCACCACATCAACAGAGAACCCTAAGTTATACCATGGGCTATCATTATAATACATAATACATGGGCTGTCACCAATTGTAACAAATGCTCCAAAAATATGAGAAAATTTCAATCTTAAAGGAAATAACACAAACAATAAAAAAATTATGTAAACCCTTGTACTCGTCAGGGTTCTCTAGGGAAACAGAATCAACAGGAGATATCTGCTTGTTTTCTTTACTCAGTTATGCTAGTTTCATGGCCACATTTCTGAGAATGTTACTTGCAATAAAAATGTCACCACGATTCATCAATAAATACCACAATACTGAAATCAGGGCTGATTCAAATTTCATTTCTAAATTTCTGTGCAGTTCCAGCTTTATTTTTTGCATAAATATGCAACAAATCTTTCATTTTGTACCATTATGACAATGATTTCCAGTCTCCAGTGATTCCTAAAAATCTGAGAGGAAAAAGTGAAAACATGAAGACAGGGTTTTTTAATGAGGCAGACAAAATAGTTCTAAAAATCTCTCCACTATAAAATAGAATTCATTACAACAAATATTGCTGAGCTAATGAAACCAAAGAAGCCTCACAACGAAAACTGCTTCTCCCTAATATGATTCTGAGCTGATAATATTAATAATGATACTGCTTTAGAATTTGTAACCATAAGACTATCAGCATGTGCGTTTGTTATTACACTTGTACTACCTACGTGGGTCTGCAAATTGGAACCCAGGTATTAAAGTTGTAATAAAATTATTTCTTATTTCAGGTTAGTAGTGATAATTGATGCCTGACAGATATATATGCACGTATTTTCTGAAGAAAAATATTTTAAATAATGAGCTTTCAATATTCCTTCATTCAGAGTTCATATAGTTATCGCACAATAAAATTACATAGCAAAGGAGAAAATAATCCACTATAAAATAGAGACTGTAGAAACAAGCTTAAATGGATATAAGCTCTCCAAAATGCCAGGTGTTGGATTTATCAGAGTATTTAAATTAATTGTGTACAAATTATTTTAGGAAATAAAATAGTAACACATCGTAAACTGTTAAAATGATCATGCAGATGTAAGAGAAAGCTATAAAGAATTTTTAAGAATTAAAAATGTACTCATTGAATTAAAAATTCATGGAATGGGTAGTCAGAAAAACAGTAAAACTGAACCATACTTAAAAAAAACTGTAAATGAGTACAACCTAGAGAGAGAAAAGCAAGAGAAACATGAAAGAAAAGGGTGAGCAATATGGAGAATAAGACAAAATGAGAAATTCTAACATATGTGTAATGGAAATTCCAAGAGGAAAGAATATATAGAATAGAGATATTAAATATGAAAAAAAACTGTGGATGAAAATTTTCCAAAAATGATGAAAGATGTGACTTCTCAGATTCAGGATGCACAGCATACAATCCACATGTAGACACATGCTGTGAAACTTCAAAACAACAAAAACTAAGAAAATATCACAAAAGCAAGAAAGAGTGCCTACAAAAGAATAAAAATTGGGCCATCAACCAATTTCTTAAGCAACAATGAAAGCCAGAAGACAGTAGAGTATATCTTCTAAGTTTGGTGAGAAAATCTCTGTAAAATTTTAATTCTGTCTAGAAAAACTATTTTATAAAAACAAGGGTAATAAAGACGTTTTATGTTTTTAAACAAAAGCTGAACACTTGCTGCCAACAGATTTTACTATAAGAAATTTTAAAGAAATCCTTCAAGCACAAAAAGAATAATTCTAATGGAAAATTCTAAGGTTCAAAAAGGACTGTGAAGTAAGAATGATGGTAAAAATATAAACAAAATCCAATTATATAACAACAAAGCATTATAGGATTAATAATGCATGACAAAACTCAAATACAAGACAAAATAGCATGTTAATTGAAGGGGTATGTGGATGGATGGTTATAAAGCATTGTAAGTTTTCTTTATTGTTCAGAGTGTGGTTAAAAATTTTTATTAGAGTTAATCTTTGTTAACTACACATAAACTTAAAGCATAACCACTAAGAGAAAAAAATAATAATAATGAAGCTTATAACACCCAAACAAGGAGCAATAGAGGCAGGAACAAAGGAAAAGTTAACCAAATGAAGGCAAGAAATAGAAAATAGGACAAAGAGAAAAAGGAAGAGGAGGAGAAGGAGAAAGGGTATAGGAAAACCAGGACAAATATAAAGATTAAAATGTTAGAAATAAATACAAATGTATCTGTAATTATATAATATACAAAGGATTAATCTTACCTGCTAAAATAGAAAATAATAAATCAGAAAAAAAACATAGTAAATGTCTTAAAATAAAATACTTAAAACATAAAGACCGAGTAAGACTAAAAGTAAAAGGATGGCAAATATATACCAACAAAATACTAACTGGAGAAAAATTGTTAATCATACTAAGCTCAGTTACAACAGACTTGAAGACATGCTCTGTTTCTAAGGAATAGCAGGTCATTGCATAATGACATAAATCTCAACTCACCAGAAGGTTATAAACATTCTAAAATTGTAAGCTTATAAAAATATTCCTTAAACTATCAAAGCAAATATTGGCAGACTGTCACAGAGAAATTTCATAAATTATCATCATCACTGAAGAGGTTGCAACATATTTTTTTTGAGTTATTAATAGACTAAGATGACCAAAAATATCTATGGAATATTTAGGTATAACTACAGAGAACCCTACACCCAGTAATTCAAGAATATGTATTCTTCTCTAGTTCACATAGAAACCTTTATGTGCTAGTCAGAGTTTTCCAGAGAAACAGTACTGACAGGATTTATTTATTTATTTTTATATGGAATTTGTTTATGCAACCGTGAGGCTGGCAAGTCCTAACTCCATAAAGCAGGTCCAAAAGCCACAGGACAGCCCACAGGTTGAACATTCTTATAAACGTGATGCTGCAGTTGAGTCCAAATTTCCCAGGGAAGATGGTAGAGACAGAGATTCTTCTTTCTGATTTATGAAATCTTCAGTTCTGCCTTTTAAGACTTCCAGTTGATTGGATGAGAAGACTCCCCACATTGCTGAGGGCCATCTCCCTTATAGGTTGTAGATGCAATCAGCCATAAATACAATAAACTGATTATGGATAAAAATCCACTATGAAATACCCTTATTGTAACAATCAGGCCAGTGCTTGCTTGACGGAACAAACAACCGGACACTACAACCTAGACAAGTTATCACATGATATTAACCATCACACTTTATATGTCTTAAATTTTTCTGACCACAGTGCAATTAAGTTTTAAACAAAAAGTTAACTTAAAAATCAAAATGTTGAAATTTAAAATATAATTTCTATATCATTCATGATTCAAAGAAGAAATCATAAAAGTGGTGAGAATAACAACGGTAAGTACAAACTTGTGGAAGGCAGCTAATGCATTACTAAGGAGTACTTAGTTAAAGCAATATTGATAGCTAGAACTGTCTATATTAGAAATAACGAAAAAAACAAAAACTGTTGAGCTAAGCCCCAAAATTAAGTAGAAGAGTTTACTAAAAGGGTGAGAAGAAGTAAACATGAAACAGACAATTTAAAAAACAAATACTTAATAGATAGGGTCATGAGAAACAAATTTATCACTGGGAAAATTTAATAGATTATAAAAATATCTGGCAAGATTGATCAAAAAGCAGAATGGAGGGAAGCGGATGTGGCTCAATCAGTAGGGCTCCCGTTTACCATATGGGAGGCCCCGGGTTCGGTTCCCGGGGCCTCCTGGTGAAGGCAAGCCCGCCCGCACGGCGTGGTTAGCTGACCCAGCGAGCACAAGCAGCAAGGGGGGGGATAAATGAATAAATAAATAAATAAAATCTTTTTTTTAAAAAAAAAATGCAGAATGGAGGGAAAACAATATTAGGAATAGAAAGTGGGCATCATTAAAGATATGCAGAAATTTAGACATAGAAAAGAGAAAGCAATGGACAACTTCATACCTATAAACAAAAATTTTAGTGGAAAGGGACAAATTTAAAGAAAATTATGAATAGTATAAATTGATTGAAGAATAAATAGACTAAATACCACTATAAACATAAAGAGGGTTGAACTGAGATTTAAAAAAAATGTTTCCATAAAGAAACCAGAAAATCTATGTGGATTCATACAAGTACTGTAATAATATTTCAAGGAAGAGATTATTCCAGAGTTTTACAGAGTTTTCAGAGAGGAAAAAAATGGAGATTACTTTCAAATTTATTTTGAGAGGCTGATAAAGCCTTGATAACAAAACATAACAGTGAGAGTTTAAGAAAGAATATATGGAGGCTAACCTCATTAATGAATACAGATGCAAAAATTCCCACATACAAAATTGGCAAACTGAATCAAGTAAATACAAAAAACAAAATATGTTAGTTAATTTTATCTCTGGAAAGCAAGTTTGGTATAAAATCAGAAACCCTGCTAATGTAACTCTCTACATTAATACATTGATGGAATAAAACCATATAATTACCTCAACAGCTGAAGAAAAAAAGCAATAAAAAATCCAACAATTAGTCAAAGAAAAAATGTTTCTCGAACAAGGAAATGAAGGTAATATTTTAACCTATTAAAGGTTGTCTATCAAAAACCTACAGCAAACAATGTTTTAACTTTAGATGAATCCCCTATAAAGTCAGGATAAAGATAAACGTGCTCACTTCTGACCCTTGAATTTAAAATGGGAACAGAGGTAGCTGCTGCTGCAATAAAAGAATAAACTAAACTAAAATAAAATGTATAATGATTGGGAAGGAAAAACAATGAAGTTCTATTATTTTCAGATAAATTAGAAAACCCAAAAGATTATACTGACAAACCATTAGATTATAAGAAGCTTCAACAAATTTGTTGGATAAGAAGGCCAAAAACATATAAGGCTATGGAAGATATAACTACACAGAACACTACACCCAGTAATTTAAGATTATATATTAAGAAAAAAAAAAATCAATTGCATTTTTATACTAGCAATTAAAAAGTCAATTGTATTTTAAAATAATTACAACTTATAAAAGTAAAAATTAGGGATTAACGTAACAAAATATGGAAATACTTTTATGGGGAAAATATACAACTATATTTAAATATTTGTTAAAAGACCTAAATCAGTTGTAAAATTCCCATAATTATGAATATGATAATTCAATATTGTTTTATGTCTTCATATTTTCCTATAGACTTAGTACAATTTCTATTTTAAAATCTCAACAGAATTCTTCATGGGATTTAAAGGTGATTCTAAAATATAATAATAGTCAGGACACACCTGAGAAAGAAAGGCAATTTGGGGAGGTTTGTCTTACTACAAATCAAGTCTTATTTAAAGGTCTAATAATTAAGACAGTATGGTGTTTGCACTTATGTGAATTTTAAAAATACTAATACAAGGGACTAGACAGTCCAGAAGTTGACCTATATGTATATGGAAATCTGGTATTTGGCTTAGGTAGCATTGCATTTCTATGGGGAATAATGGACTATCCAATTAATGGTGTTTGGTAAAGTCAATTACAGGGGGATCAGATTCTTAGGTGTGAAAAACCCAGTTTAACAAAATTTAAAAAGGGGTATAGAATATATATGACCTTAGAATTGAGAAAATTCATTATGGCTTTAGGATATTAAAGATTACTTAAACATGACACAGGTAACCTTGAAGAAAATATTTGAAACCTTGTGTTTTAGTTTGCTAAAGGCTGCTGGGAGCAATATACCAGAAATGCATTGGCTTTTATAATGGAAATTTATTAGGTTAAAAGCTTACAGTTCTGAGGCCATTAATATCCAAATTAAGGCATCATCACAGATAGTGTCTCACCAAAGGTCAGCTGCTGGTGATCCTGGACTCTTTCCACTTGGCAAGGCACATGGAGGCATCCGCTTCTCTTCGGGGTCTGGTTTCCACTTTTGGCTGCCCCATCTGTGGCTTCCTCTCTCCTAGGTTAGTCTCTGAGCTCCTGGGTTCCTTCTCCCCATCTCTGTGGCTTTTTCTCTGGGTATCTCTGCTTTTACTCCTCCGTTTATAAAGGATTTCAGCAAGAGGACCAAGACCAACTTGGATTATGCCTCACCAAAGTAATACAATCAAAGGCCCCCAACTGAATCCAATCCAATCAAGGGAATGGATTAGCTACAAGAACATGATCTTTTCTGGGATCCACAAAAAGCTTCAGTCACCTTCTAATACATTAAAATTAAAAACTCAAATTATTGAACAATGTCTTTAAAAGAATAGAAAAACAAGCTAACAAAAAGTGGGACATTATTTACAATCCCATAACTGTCAATAATTGATATTCAGATTATATGAAGCATTTTAATAATCCATAATGGAAAGAGAAATACACTAAAAGAAAAGAAACTGATGAGAATAAACAGCCATTCATAGAAGAGAAAACACAAAGGATTACATGAGAAAGATGTTCACCCTCCTTAGTAATTGGAGAAAAGCAATTAAAACCATAATTATGTACAATTTTATTTCCATCATGTTAATGAAAAATAAAGCCAAATGATAGTTAATGTTGTAGGGGATATAAAAACAATGGGAGCATCTGCACTCTGCTGATGGAAATGTCCATTGATACAAGGCTTTGGAAATAACATGGCATTACCCTGTAATTTTAAATTTAAAGATGCTCATTCACTATGACTAATAATATCCTACCCCTAGGTACCTATTCCATTTTCAGATACAAACCTGAGAGTAAGTCACACAGTATCCACTAGAATGTTGTTAGAAATATGCAGGAACAACCCAGATTTTCTAAAACAGGAGAATGAATAAATAATAGATTGTTATGATGTGACACAGTAACAGGACTGAAAGTGAAATGAATCACACACCTGGATGGAGATCAAAAGCATATTAAGGAAAAAACACACAAGATGCTGTTGAATACATACAATGATAGAGGTTCATAAACATTAAAACTCTAACAATATATTTAAAAAGAGATTTATGCACCTTGAAATCACACAGTAATTCAAGCGTATTGAATTGAGAGTACTAGGTTACCTCTATTTGGGGGAAATAATTATGCTTAGGGAAGAGAATATAGGGGACTTCAAAACTACCTGTGATGTATTTCTTAAATTGGGTGGAGGTGTGCATAGATATTTGTGCTATTATTATTAAGTTATATGAATTTTGCAGGGTTTTCATATTAGAATTTAAAAATATACTGACAAGATGTGAGAAAAAGAGGAAATATTTATTGGAACCTGTGGAGATATTCCTCTTTCCACGTGAAAGGATGGAGGCTTTGGTCCAGTTAAGAGGTTTGTATGTGTAAAAATCCACTAGTTCCTTACTTTCATCATTTCAAATGAAATATGCTGGGTAATTCTATCCCATAACTTTTTGTCCTGTTGTTTCCCTAGGAGCAGCTCCATTTTAAACATTTCTCCCTTAGGGTCCAATATAGGCAACAAATATCCCAAGATATTATCTAGTGTTATTATGATTATGGATAAATTGAAAGGAAACAATGTTAAAAACCATTTGGGTAATTTGTAATTTATCTCTCAAAAATTATTTTTTGGTGTCAACAAAATTTGTGAATATATATGGCAGATTAAGAGCATGGGTCTGGCTATCCAGAATGCTTGGGTTCAAATTCTGGCTCTATCACTTGCTAGCTGTGGTGTCTTTGGAAAGTTTAACCTCTCTGTGCCTCAGTTGTTTCACTTGCAAAATGGGAATTAAAATAGGAATGTTTTGAAAATTAAATGTTGTATGTATAATACTTAAAACAGTACCTTGAAAATGGTAAATACTATAAAACCATTGATGCTATTATTATTAATTTCTTTTCATTGGTCCTATTCTTAAGAACATAAATACTGATCATAAAATGAACTTTCAATAACCCTTCCTTACTTACATCTTTCTCTGACTCCCCTCGCCAATTGTTTAGATAAGCCCCCATAATTTTCATCATAATTATTATTATAACCTTCTAAAAGATTCCAGTGTCTCCAGGCTTATTAACTTAAAATTCATTGCTTCCAAAGTTATCTTAAAAGAAGTGAATCTGGCCATGATTAAATTCGTCAGGGGTCACTCATAAATTTTAGCTGAAATCATAAAGCCTTATATTTACATAAAAGGGTATGATTACAGTCCTTGGTTTTGATAAGAAATATAAAATAGATGCCATTTTCTTCTGCATAATGTTCTTATGTGATTTCTATCTGGAAAAGAGAAACACAGGCCATACTAATTTGCAGGATTAATAAAGTAAGTTTATTTTGGGTTTAACCTTTTCAAGAAATTATCTGTAATTCTGAACTTTGTTAAAGAGATCTAGACAGAAAAATGCTGGTTTCTTATTTTGATAAATCTTATCTAAGGAAGAGGAAAAAAATGGAAACAATTTTTTCTAATTAATAAGAAATTAATTAGATTAATTTCTAATTCCCACTTTGAAATAATTGTCTTCTGGGAGAGGGACTACGTATATAAAACGGTCTTATCTCACTTCAATTCTATAAAATTATTTTAAAAACAATTCCCCTTTTTGGTATTTAACAATAGCAAATATACAAATGCCGATCTGAATGTAGTTATTATTTTGATTCTAATGATGCTCTGCACATCTCCCAGTCCCTGCTTTTTTATATATACAGCAGTGATTTTAGATGTTTAAAAGTTCATGTTTATAAAATTCTAAAGTAAAATGTCTCTTTCCTTCCAGACACAAACATAGATGTCAGCAAACAATCTGTACTCTGTCTCTTCCAGCTGAAATGAATAACATATCTAAATTCCTGAGGTATTTAAACTCCAGACAAGACTATTTAACATTTAATAATGCAGTCTTACATTTTCCTTTGATATTAGTCATTTGTAAGTACCCCAGAGACAGAGAGAAGCCATATGCTTGGCATTTTTTGTTTCTAGTATAGTGATAGAACACAGATCCACATGTGCATTGATTGGTTTAGGGAAACAAACCAAAACCAAGAACAGGAAAGTATAGTTTTGGAGAAACAAATCTCTGTTAATGATTTCTTAAAAATTCTGTTTATTTCTTTAATTTTTCTAAACATTGTAATTTTGGATAGAATATGTATAAATTAAAATTAACTCTGTGTGTGCATATACAGATAATCTTAATTTTGTATGGTCACTGAATTTACGAAACACTTTGCATGCTTTACAAAGTTATATAGTAAACTAGAAAGGACCTATTTGAATTTATGTATCAAATTTTTGTTTTTGCTAAATTAATATTACAAAAGAAATTGTTATATACCCATTTGTGTCAACTTAATAGGAGAATTGCTTTGAGCCACCACCTATAATCTTATTTGAATATCCTCAATTTATATCCTCGTTTTAGTTTTGCAAGTGTCATGTGACTATACCTGGAGTGGTACCTGAGCAAATGTCTAATCACTTGTGAATGTGAGACACTCAAAAATAAAACTACCTACCATATTTCCTAGTGGAGATCAGAAATATGCCAAGTTGAATAACTCAACTGCTAATTCCAGTAAATTGAGATTTTCTATCCTCAAATTAAAGCTCTAGATGGTTTTTATAAAATTAGAACAGTAGAGAGTTGAAAAGGATCTGGTTATTGAAATCACTTGAGAATATAGTATTTGTCAATAAAAAGACCCTTCACATAATTTGTACATCAAATATGCCTTGTACAGTACAGATAAATCCATTTGACAGGCCATTTCCTCATCCATTTCAACTGAGTGCTGTTATTGGACAATATTTAGTATTTATAATGCTCATAGTGTTATTTTGTATTAAGTCCAAGAATTATAAGTGCAGTGTCATTGTTTCTGAATCAAAATAATGGTGACATCATCAAAAAATTACCAGCCTGTATGGGGAAATGAAGATAAAATATTTGAAATTGGAACTATTATGGGAAAATCCCAGGGTATGGGATTATTGCAGGTCATAATGCTGTTTTCCTTATTGGTGTATGCGGTGTTTATTAGCTGCAGCGAGGGGGACATATATTTTGTCCATAGTTAGTTGTTGGTTAAATTTTCTAGAATTTTGAAATGTTTGAGTTTCCACTGCAGTTGTATAAAAACAAACAAAAAACCTGAAAGCTAACATTTTAAACCCAAAATAGTAACTTGATATATTCAAAATAATATTTAAAATCTTCAACTGAATAAAGGAAGAGACAAGGGCATAGAGGATAATGGTGGAAAATTGAAACTGGTTTGTTTCAATAACACTTATAGGTAAAGCAGGTGTCAGTTATTTGTATTATAATTCAAGCCTCATTACTTTTTCTAAGTTTCTGAGTTTGGGAAAATAATTTAAATTCTTTGTCATGCATTTTTCCTATCTGCAGTACACTCATAATAATTAAGAACATATGTAATGTGAAGAAAAGCAAGGGGCACTTCAAGATCTAAAAGTAAGTCAAAATAAAATACTATCTAAAGATGGAGTAAAATAAGTTTTAAAGTTCAGTTTATAGTATCACACTGATTTTTTTATTAGTAAATCCCCTTTATTTGTATTATGTGTATCTATCATAGTCAAGAAAACAAAAACAAAAAATAGCTATTATTTGTCAAAGCAAAGCAGTTTTGTTGTTGTTATAAAATGTATGTATTCCACAAGGAATCCATTTTCTTCGTAACTAAACTGTGTTTTAAGCATAATGCTTCTCATTTGTCAGCTGGAGCTTATTTGGGTTTTAGTTTTGGCCACTTACCAATCATTTCTTAAGAGCAAAATCACAAATTATGGCCCAATGTCAAAGAAAAGCCTTTCAGCAAAACAATATGCTTTCTTTTTCACATTTTTAAATATGGATTTTCATTTAATCATTAAATTCTAGATTTTATTAAATCATAGTACAATAAAGCATAATAATTTGCTAACTAATTGGCAGTGAAATTTCCTTATTGCCAAAAATGACAAGGGTAGATTTTCCACTTCAAATTATATATATGTAGGAAGAATACATTTCACATTTGTATATTTGATTTGATTAGAGAAACATAGTTAAGCAAATCTAATGGAAAGATGAAAAGTAAATTTATAGGAAACATAAACTGTATTACTAAGGCAGGTGGGCCTGCCTTATATTCCATCTAGCAAAATCTACATTGTATTTGGACTTGTATACTTAAAATATAGCACTATAAACTTTCAGAATATGACTCAAAATCAGCACTTTTGAAATAGTTAGTACATTTGATTCCCCACTGAAGAATATCTTGGCTAGTTATTTGATAGGCATTTGTCTAATTGATACAAAAAGCCTAGATAATGGAAAAGAACAAATAATAAATGAACCTTGCCCCAGGAAAGGAGGAATAAATGTAACCCCTCTGACTTAAAGACTCAGTCTCAATTCCACTGTATTTTCATGCTCCCCCAACACCCCTTTTTTTTTCCTTTTTTGGAATAGCCTAGGTGTAGATATTTTTCTTCCTGATAACTCAATCAGCTTACAGACCTCCTTCCAAATAAGATAAAAATAGATAAATCACTCACTCACTGCCTTATATATAATTGGATAATGTGGGCCTGTTATTAAAATGCCACTGAAATGCTGAAGGATATTTTTCTCTATTTGTTATCCCATACACTGAAAGGCCAGACTCCTAAGAAAAATATCTGACTCAATCTTCCCTCAGACACAAAATATAAAAAAAAGAACTTGTTCAGACACAGCTGCAATCACCACAGAAATCATCCCTTGAAGCCCAGAATAATAAGAGAGCAAATTCCACAAGTGTGATCATGTGTGGTATATGATAGGCACAGGAATCACAGCTATGCTTGTGCTCCTCTAAACAGAATCTTAAACATGAAGCCAAAAATGGAAAAGGACTGAAACAAAACATCTTAATTAGGCAATGAAATCGTGTTTTCATTATTGGACTCTTATTTTGATAGTTCTCAACCTTATTGGACACAATGGCCACATTTTATAACCAAAACAATTTATAATACTTTACTTCCCTGTAATGAAAATCATAGATAACAAAACTTGGCTACATGCAAATTTAAATAAATAAATATATATATATATAAATATATATTTATATATATATATTTAATATATGAAGTGTCTTAGTTTGCCAAAGGACTGCCAAAGCAAAGTACCAGAAATGTGTTGGCCTTTACAAAGGGGTTTTATTTGGGGTAAAAGTTACAGTTCCCAAGCTATGAATTGTTCAAATCAAGACATTAACAGAGATGATTTCTTAGGGTCCTGCCACATGGTGACGCAAAATAGCTGCTGATCTCTGCCCATGTCTCTAACTGTCTCCTCCAGAATCTATCATCTTCTGGAGCTCAGCTGTGGGCAACCAGACATAGAGCTTTTCTTTTTCCAGGCCTCCTCTCTCAGTCACTTGGGGCTACTCTGTCTTTCTGCTGCTGAGGCAAACCTAGAGTCCTCTTTCACATGTCAGGATCAAAAACGATGGCTTCCTTTCTCTGTGTGTGTTTCTCTGTGCGTCTCCATTTATAGAAGCCCCAGCAAGAGGACAGAGACTCAACCTGAGTCACACCTCATTGATGTAGTCCAATCAAAAGCAATATAATCAAGTGCTCTAAAGTGAATCTAATGCAATCAAAAGGTTCTATACTCATAGGAATAGATTGATTTAAGAACACAATATTTTGGGGGGATTCACCAAAATTCAAACTATCACATGAAGGTTCAATTACAACTACATTAGAGGATACAAACATCCCACTCCACAAAATTTTTTTTCTCCAAAAATGCCATTGAGAACCACTGCTTGGCAAAGAAAAGCTTTCCCCAGAGCAGGGCAGATCTATTCCATCTTGTAAAGCAGATATAGTCCAACTTCAAAATAGGTAGTCAATGTTGTGTGAGCCTGAAAGACATAAGGCTGGGAACACAGAACACCATCTTTATAACACACCTAGATATAGATTTTCTGAAAGAAAAACTTGTTATCAATAGGATTAACCACTCTCACACACTCTGGGTGAAGGATGTGTTGCCAGATGCTCCGTGCTGAAAACATGTTAGAAGAATTTTTCTCAGCAATGCATTGGGTTTATAAATGTATCAAAATAGCTATCACCGTTCTCACACTCATACCATAAGAGGGAACATAGATCAGATGAATATTGATGGGGCACAGAAATCTAAGAAAAGATAAGCCAGGCATTGTGGGAAAGATAAACAGTGAAGTATCAGTGTCAACTAGAAAGTATCATGAGGATTTCAGGGAAGAGGAGCCAAATATCTACCTCCTGGTTTTGCTTAAGGCTTATTCTGGAGAGCACCAAAAATGAGCACATTCATTCTTTCAGGCTGACTCCAAAGGAGACATTAGGGGCATCATCATAATACAGTAGAATGAAAAAAAGAAAAAGAAAAACTAACACAGAAAAACAACAGATTACTATCAAAATAACAACAATCAAGCTGGTACTAGACTTCTCACCAGCAGAAGTAGAAGACATGAAACAATGAAGTAATATCTTTAAAGTGCCAAAGAAAACCATCAGCAGAAGAGTTTTACACCAAGACAAACTCCTCAACGTTATAGGAGATAAAAGCATTTACAGATATATAGAAACTAAAGACATTCATCCCTGACCTTTAATTTAAATGACTGCACATTTTATAAGAAGAAAAGTAAACCCAGTAGAGAAAACTATAAGAAACAATATTGACTAAAAAAATAATTAAAATATGATAACGTTTACTATGATATTAATAATATTGAAAAAATATGTCTGTATTAAAGAGAAAAGAGTCTACATAATGGTATGGAAAATAGGAAAGGGAAAAATAGGATGATACTTAAATCATGTTAAGTCCTTTGCCTTGTTTTGGAGTATAAGAGAGAGATTAAATTACTTTTAAAATTGGTAAAATAAAAATAGTAATATTTAAACAGATGCAAAACTTTTTAAGGGTCAGGATTAAAAACGTAGAAATAGTAGTGCCTTCCAAATTTAAAAAGAAATCTAAATTTTTATCAATATAAAAGAAGACAGGAAAAGGGAAAGAATATAAGAAAAGAATTTCATTAGACAGCTCTTTGTGATGCTTTGTAATTGAATTCCCTGAGTAGGTAATGAGAAATACAAACACAAAAAGACAATATAGCACCATGAGAAAATAAAGGTAGGTACAAGCAAGGAACAAGCAAGTAAACAGGAGTGTTGGCTTCATGAATTATTTGATACTGACTCCTGTATTGCCTAAGGTTATAGAACATTCAGTACATTGAAGTTAAGCAATAAATAAAGAATGCTTGATTTGCCAATAGTTCTAAAAGAATCAAGTAGTTCAGAGTTTGGATAAAGGTGAACACTTGCTAGTCATGGATGAACTACGTGATCAATGGTTTAATTTTATGGATAATTGGGCCAGATTTTGGAGAAATTTGGAAATACCAAGATCCTTTCTTTGTAATCAAGCCTTTAGGAAGTGCACTTTGCCTTCCACAATTTAGGAAATCTTTGCGGGTTTTTTTTGTGGGGGTGGTGAAACCATATTATTAACTTCAGTACTATAAAATTTATGAATTTCTTAGAAGATAAGAAAAGTCTTAGTTGCATGGGCTGTTATTTTCTCAGTGTCCACATCCTAGGTTCAAACCCTATCATTTAAACTAGAGGAATGGAATTTCCTTGGTTGGGCAGCCAGAGGCCAGAAGGGATAGTGAAGGATTTCTACTATGTGGATCAGGAACATTCTTCGTCACGAGTGGATTCATTTGAACACAGATAAAGATAAAATTGCCCAAAGCCATAGGAGAAAATGTTTTGAATCAACCAATTAAGTTTCTTTTGTTCATATTTTTCTACTCAAAAATTGTAACTGGTCCTCCATCTTCTCATACTAATTTCTTGCCACTTTCAAAACAAATTCATCTCTCTATTTTGTGCTTTGCTATTCTCTCAGAATGGGATTCTCTTTACTTTTTCACCTGTTAGGCAAAAAAAAAAAAAAAAAAAAAAAAAATCATCTTTCTTCTATGACAAGGTAAAATAGTTCCCATATGTAAACTCTTTCAACATCATCATCAACCCCTAATTTCTTTTTGCCCAAATACTTTCTAGTCAAGACAACGGTAGCAGTTTGAGCAAGCTTTTTTGTTGATTTTTTTTAACAAATCAATTTTATTGATACATATTAACAAGCATAAACCCATCCAAAGTGTACAATCAATGGTATTCAGTGTAATAACACATTTGTGCATTCATCACTTCAATCATTCTTAGAGCTATTCATTATTCCAATAATAATAATAATAAGCAATAAACAAACAAACAATCTCAATCTCTCTATGCTTCCCTTACAGTATATAAGTGCTATTCTTTTTCCTTCTCTCTAGTATATTTGTATTTATATTTTGTAAAAACAGTCTTATAGGACTGCTAGCTTTGTAAGAGAAGGGCAGCCAGCACAGTGTCCAGCCCCCAGCAGACACTCCTAATTTGGATCCTCCCTTCAGAATATCCATTAACCCTCTTGTTTGTTTGTTTATTTTATTAGAAGAGTTGTAGGTTTACAGAAAAATCATTCATAAAATACAGAGTTCCCATATACCACTCTATTATTAACATCATACATAAGTGTGGTACATATGTTACCATTTATGAAAGAACAATTGTATAATTGTGGTATTAACTATAGTCCATGGTTTATATTAGAGTTTACTGTTTGTGTTGGTAAGTCCAATATTTGCCTTTAATTTTTTTTAATTCTAGTAACATATATACAACATAAAACTCCCCCTTTTAACCGCATTCAAATATATGACTCAGTGCTATTATGTTCACAATGTTGGGCTACCATTACTACCATCCAATACCAAAACTTTTCAATCAACCCAAACAGAAACTGTAAAATTTAAGTATTAACTACCTGTTCCCTCTCCCTACCCTGGTCCCTGGTAATGTATATTCAAGTTTCTGACTACCAGTTTATTTTAATTGTTTCATATCAGTTGAGATCAGTTGAGATCATACAATATTTGTTCTTTTGTGTCTGGCTTATTTCACTCAACATGATGTCTTCAACGTTCATCCATGCTGATGCATGTATTTGGACGTCATTCCTTTTCATGGCTGAATAAATTTCCATTCTAAGCTGTTTTAATTTGCTAAAGGTTTCCAATGACTATATCAAAAATGGTTTGGCTTTCACAATGGGATTCTTCCCTACCTGTATTCACAATTTCCAAAGGGACTGTATTTCTTCTCTGTGCTTAATGATATTTGAAATAGTCAACTCAAAAGTGAAATATTTATTTTTGGAATAAAGGAGATAATAGCCTTAAAAAAATAAAAAAAAAAGCAAAAGCTTATAGTTCTGAGGCTGTGAAAATGTCCAAATCAAGGCATCATCAGACATTCTGTCTCACTCAAGTTCAACTGTTAGTGATCCTGGACTTCTGCCACTTGGCAAGGTGCAATGGCAACTCTGCTGGTCTCTACCTTTACCTCCAGATCACTTTCTCCCAGAGCTCAGCTGTGGGTGATCAAGCACACGGCAGGGCACAATGCCAGTCCATTCATCTCTCCCCTCTCCTCTGGACCTCATTACTAGTTCTGCATCAGGCTGCTCCATCTGTGGCTTTTCTCTTTCCTGGGTTTCTCTCTGAGCTCCTGGGTTCCTTCTCTCCATCTCTGTGGTTTTCTTTCCAGTGTCTCTGGCTTTTCAGTCCTCTGTTTATGAAAGACTCCAGTAAGAGGATTAAGACCCACACTTGGTCATGCAATCTAGTCAAAGGCCCATCACTGAAGTGATCTAATCAAAAGTATATAATCAAAAGTTCCCTTAACTGAATCTAATCAAAAGATCCTATCTACAATGGGTTTATAGGCACAGGAGTGAGTTCGCTTTAAGAACAGGATTTTCTGGGATCCACAAAAGACTCAAACCAACACAAATACATACACTACATTTTGTTTATCCATTCATTGGTTGATAGATACTTGTGTTGCTTCCGCTTTTGGCATTTGTGAATAGCACTGCTATGAACATCAGTGTGCAAATATCTGTATGAGTCCCTGCTTTCAATTCTTTGGGAGTACATGCCTAGTAGTAGGATTGTCAGATTATATGTTAATTCTATATTTAGCTTTCTGAGTAACCACTACACTGTCTTCCACAGCAGCTGCACCATTTTACATTCCCCAAAACAATGAATGAGGGTTTCTAAGTCTCCACATCCTCTCCAACACTTCTAATTTTGAGTGATTATTTTTTCATAGTAGCCATTCTAGTGGGTGTGAAATGTTGTCTCCATTTGATTTTGATTTGCATTTCCCTAATGGCTAATGATGTTGCTTTAGTTTGCCAAAGACTGTGGATGCAAAAAAACCTGAACTGTGTTGGCTTTTACAATGGGGATTTATAAGAGTAAAAGCTTACAGTTCAGAGGCTGAGAAAATTTCCAAATCAAGGGGTCATCAGAGATACTTTCTCACCAACAGTCAGCTGCTGGTCAAATCCTGGACTCCAGCCATGTGGCAAAGCAAAATGGCAGCTTCCTATCTGGGTCTCTGCCTTCTGCTCCAGGCTGGGAGTGATCAAGCACATGGCAGGGCTTGTCTCTTCAGCTTTGGGCTGCCTGGTGAACCTAGCCTCTTAGGGGCCTCTTTGTGCCTCTGTGCTTTACCGATTCCAGCTTCCAGGCTTCCATCTCTCTCTCAGGCCCTTGAGGTTTCTCTCAGCCTCTCTCTCAGCCTCTCTACCAATCTCTCATTGGCAGCTGATCCTGGAATTCTATTTCACATGGCAGGGTAAAAATTGCAACTTTCTTTACCTGTGTGTTTCTGCTTTCAGTTCCCAGTTTTAATATGACCCCAGCAAGAGAAGAGAGACTTAACCTGGGTCATGCCTCACTGACATAGTCCAATCAAAGACCTTAAAGCAACCTAATCAAAAGTGATCTAATCAAGATCCCTTAACTGAATGTAATGCAATCAAAGGATCTCACATCCACAGGAATGGATTAATTCAAAGAACATGATATTTTCTGGGATTCACAAAACTTCAAACTGCCATAGAGGTTGAGTATATTTTTATGTGCTTTTGGCCATTTGTAAACCATCTTTGGAGAGAAGCCTATTCAAACCTTCTGCCAATTTTTTAATTGGTTTGTCTTTTCGTTGTTTAGTTGTAGGATTTCTTTATATATTCTTGATATTAAACCATTATCAGATATGTGATTTCCAAATATTTTCTCCAATTGTATAGGTTGTCATGTTACTTTCATGATAAAATCCTTTGTGGGGCAAAAGTTTAATTATAGTAAATTCCTATTAATATATATTTCTTTTATTGCTTGTACTTTGGGTGTAAAGTCTAAGAAACCATTGCCTAACAAAATGTCCTGAAGATGCTTCCCTATGTTCTTATATTTAGATTCTTATATTCAGATCTTTGACACATTTTGAGCTGATTTTGTATATAGTGTGAGGTAGGCATTACCTTCAAACTTTTGCACATGGTCATTCCAATTTTTTGAGCACCATTAGTTGAAGAGACTATTCTTTCTCAATTTGGTGGATTTGGTAACCTTGTTGAAAATCAGTGGCCATAAATATGAAAGAGTTGATTTCTGAACTGTCAATTTGATTCCATTGGTCTATATATCTGTCCCTGTATAGGTACCATGCTGTTTTGATTACTGTGGCTTTGTAATAAGTTTTAAGATCAGGAAGTGTGAGTTCTACAACTTCATTCTTCTTTTTCAAGATGACTTTAGCTATACAGGGCCCCTTACTTTTCTATATAAATGTAATGATTGGCTTTTCCATTTCTGCAAAGAAGGCTATTGGAATTTGGATTGGGATTACATGGAAATTTTAAATCATTTTAGGTAGAATTAACAGCCTAGCAATATTTAGTTTTTCAATCCTTCCATTTATTTAGGTTTTCTATGATTTCTTTTAGCAATCCTGTAGTTTTCTGTATACAAGTCCTTTACATTCTTGGTTAGTATTAATCCTAGATATTCAACTTTTTTTAGTTGCTATTGTAAATGGAACTTTTTTCTTGACTTCTTCTGATTGTTCATTACTAGTGTATAGAAACACTACTGAATGTTGATCTTGTGCAACACTACCTTGCTGAATTTGTTATTACTCATTGTAGCTTTGTTCTGGATTTTTCAGGATTTTCTGTATATAGAATCATGTCATCTGCAAATAGGGAATGTTTTACTTCTTCCTTTCCAAATTGGATGCCTTTTATTTCCTCTCTCTCTTGTCTGAGCCTGCACGGAGCTAAGGAGCCTGCTTCTTTCCTGTGCTTGTGATTACTAGGGGCCTTACAAATTCCCTTATTTATAAATTACAGGAGTTTGAATGCCCCCTCTAGTTTGAAATAGACTTTCACCTCCTCCTGAGTGCTCTTTCTCCAACTTAATACAGGTAGTCCTATGTCTCAACTCATTTGGACAATTTTTTCTCACACTTTTCTACCTATATTTAAACTGCTTCTCCGCCCTCAGGACAAACTCTGGGAGAACAGCCTGAGACAATTTCTCTGCCTCAGCCCCTCAGATTTCCACCCAATAGATTGGCATTGACATACTTGCATCACAGTTTGCACACAAGAGCCACTCTGCTTCCTCTGGAACAGGATTAGGGACCTTGCATTGTGGAAGGGTGGAAGGGAAGGGCAAGCAAGGATTTCAGGGGCTCGTCTTATGACTTCTGAAGCTGTATTTTTTTAAATTCAGTTATTGTAGCCCTTTAACTGTTTGCCATAATTTTGAAGAAGGTTACTGTCTTGAAGATTATTCTTCCTTTGCTCAAGGGGGATTGGAACAATGCCTGCCCTGAGAGCCAACCATCAGTGATCTGAAGTAGCTAATCAAAAACAGTGATTAGCAATCAGAATCACATGCTGGAGTTTGGAAGTCTAGGTGGCACCAGGAAGGTGTTCCAGAAGCCTGAGCTCCAAACCCTAGTCTCCATGGGGCTGTAGCCACTGCAGAGGATGTAACTCCAGGTATTTCCCACAGTTTTCCAGCCTCTTCCTCCTGCTCCTCCCTGGATGCTGCACAGTATTCCACTAGACTCTGCAGTTTCAAAATAATTGATTCAGACAGTTCCTTCCAGTTCAATAGTTGTTTTTGATGGAGGAATTGATTCTCGGAACTTCCTACTCTGCAATCAAACCACAATACCTCTAGAACACTCTTAAAGTGCACCATAACTGATTTTCTTTGACTAGATTTAATTTCAGGCTATGGGTATCACGGTTTGCTTAAAACTCTTCCTTTTGTAATTGAAACTTTTTATTTTAAGATAATTGTAGACTTACATTCAGTTGTAAGGAAAAGATCCCAAATGCCAAAATTTTAACTAAATTGGATAAAATCCAATTTCTCTCAATGGCAATATCTTGCAAAATTATAGCACAATATCAAAACTAGGATGTTGACATTAATGTAATCATGATATATAATATTTCTATCACCATAGGATCCCTCATGTTGCTTTTTTATAGCTATATCATTTCCCTCCAGCCTTTTTTTAAACTCTGGCAACCACTCTTCAGCTGTCCATTGAAGTAATTTTGTCATTTCAAGAATGCTGTATAAATGGAGTAATACAGTATTTGACCTTTTGGGATTAGTTTCTCTTTCACTCAGCATAACTCCCTGAAGATTCATCCAAGCTGATGTGTGTATCAATAGTTTGTTTCTTTTTATTGCTGAATAGTGAATCCTGAGTAGGAGGGTTCTATATCTCAACTAAGAATGGTTAATGCCAGAGGAACAATGTTCTAGCAAGAGCATTCTGATGTGGGCCAAAAGCCAGGTAGAGAAGTAAAGAGGTCTGACTGAAAGGCAAGGTATTATACATGGAAATTCTGACAGAGGTGATCCAAATCTGATTTAATATTGTGGACAAGAGACTAGAGAGAATGATAATTTCTGGGAATATTTTGAGCAGATATCACTAGCCACAGCAATTTCACAATACATGAATATGTGATGTGAATAATAGAAATGATTGTATAGCCCTAATTTTCCTGCCTTTAGGTGCTAGGGAATTAGTAATGTCCATCCTTTTAAAATCTGATGTTTCTTAACTGGTCAAAGGGGAAATGATATATTCTGATAATATGAACTTGATTAAATTGGCTACATCAAAGTCATGATGTGTTTAGATATTAAATAACATCTGATTGAGTTGATGAGCTTAATTAGGTTTAATCTTTGGCTAGGTGGTGATCTAAATGCTGGAGGAAACATTTCTCAGAAACCTGGGTTCTAAGAGTATGAAAGACTAAATATAAATCTATGGGAAACTCTTAGTCACTGAAAGGTGGTTAAATGTGGCAACATTGATAATGTTATATCAATGGTAAAGAACAGGGAGGAAAACTAGTTGATAACTTTCCCACAAATGCAGAGAACAAATAGAAGCTTATTTAGCTGTGGCTTATAAGAGTGATCTCCGTGGTGGCATGCATGTACTCCAAGGAGCAGCTAAGTTAATGTAGTTAAAGATTAAATTATTTTAATTTATTTTTCTAATATATATAGATATAGATATACATGTATTCTCACACATATATATGCATATGTATTGATTATAAATAATTATATATGATTATGAAAATGGGAAAGAATTTGAACTTTACTTCTGTCCAATTTGCAGATTCGCTCTGTTTTAGTTTGCCAAAGGGCTGCCAATACAAAGTACCAGAATTGTGTTGCCTTTTATAAAGGGTATTTATTTGAGGTAAAAGTTTAAAGTTCCAAAGCTGTGAAAAATCCAAATCGAGGCAACAGCAGAAATGCTTTCTCACTGAAGTCAGCTACTGTTGATCCTGGCATGTTGCTACATGGTGAAGCCAGATGGCTGCCGATCTCTGCCAAGATCTCAGTCTTCCCCTCTGGGCTCACTGTCTCCTCTTGAGCTGCTCTGTGGGCCCAGTCTCTTGGGGCTTCATGCTTAAATGATCCTTTAGTCCTCTCTCTTACATGGCAGGATCAAACATGATGACTTCCTTTCCTATGTCTGTCTGAGTCACTCTCTGTGTTTCTGTTTACAAGAGACCAAGCAAGGGGGTTGGAGACTAAACCTGAGTCAAGCCTCACTGATTTAGTATAATCAAAAGCTCTAAATCAATTTTATCAAGTATTCTAATCAAAGGCCCCTCAACTGAATTTAATGCAATCAAAGGGTCACACACAGAGGAATACACTAGTTTACAAACATCATATTTCTCTTTTTGGGATTCACAGAATAATTTCAAACTGCCACACTCTGGCATACTCAGTTGCGGTGGAGTGCAGCATCTAGCTTGTTGCAGCAGGGTGTGGCATCTTAATTCATTGAGGTGGGTGCAGGCATCTGCTCAACTTTTCTAGGGAGGCACCATGACCCGAACTCGGGACCTCCCATGTGGTAGGTGGATGCCCAACTGGCTGAGCTACATCCACTTCTTGCTTGAGTGTGTTTTTAATTTATTTGTTAAAAACATAAAAATACAACATGTTAAAAACATAAAAACCCATAACATTGCATGTTGCATGATGATAGAAACTTATTACCAAATTTCAACTATCGTAATTGGTAGATAAGATTGAAAAATGAGCACATGATTTAGTAAGCACAAAAAACTTTGCATGTCTTCTATTTAGACATATGATTTTTAGTGACAGATTCTACTTATCTTTTATAACCAGCCACGGAAACCAAGATCTAAACTAATCTGAATTTAGAACCCATTTTCTAAATCAAAATTTTAAGCCAAGATTTTAAAAAATCATGAAATAATTTCAATCATACTTTTCTCATCCTAATGTCTCACTGCTGGGGATGTCACAGACATACATAGAGCTGCCATCTCCCAGCTCTCACTTACCCCTGCCTCCTCTTCTATAGTTAAATGATGGTTCAGTTTGCTTCCATTCCACAACCTGGGGGAGATGTTAAGTCAAATGAAAAGGCCCAACTAGACCTGAAACCTGAAACCAAGAACAAGCAGCCCCAGAAGATAATCAAGATAGGAATTCTCCGTGGCAAGGCCCCCGCCTCCCAGGGTGGATAAACAGCACAGATTTCCCTCTCTTCTCTGATGCAAAGTGGGATGTGCAGTGGTGTCATCTACCATCCCTGACCCAAGCAGTTTTTTATTCAGCACAAAGGGGCCCTGTTTTTTTGGCCCCTTTGTGCTGAATAAGTAATAAAGCAGTCAGTTGCTGAAGGTTTCTATTGTGCCCTGTGCCTGTGCTCCCACAATGTATCATGCAGCAACTTGCTCCATAGATTTTGGTGCAGCAAGCAGGGTGCACAGGGAAATATAGGTTTGCTGGTTTTTTGACTCTTCTTGTTATTGTGTTCCTTTTGTACAGGAATGTCTTGGGAAACAGAGGACCCAGGGCTTTATGGCTAAATGAGGAGTCACCCTATACTACCATTCTGGGTAGAGGTACCAATCCATGGCTGGGGGACCTGGAACATGCTGACTCCACTCTCTGAGGGAGAGATAGTGATAAACAGGACTTTGTAAATCTTCCAATGAATGCCAGGGTGTTGGCTAGTTGGTTCCATGCTAAGATCAGTGAAGATATGGCTTTCACTGTCCAGCATATACTCCTCTGGCTCATGGCTTTTTATATCTCCTCCCATTCTGGAATCAGGAATATCCAACTCAGGCTACCAAGACTGATTTTGAGGTTAATGAAAAGTCAGTCATTATTCAGGAGACTATTAGAACTGAAGATGGGGAAACAGAGGTGAAAACAAAAGTGTGAGGTTTTACAAAAAAGGAGATATGGGATAAGAATGATAGAGATAGGCAGAAACCAGAAGATCTGGCTTACCTTGATCTTTCCATAGCTGTCCCAACTTTATGATGAAGGTGTGACAACCACTCTAATCAACCAGGCTGAGTGGAAAATTCCCAGCCACCTTGTCTCCAACCCTATCCCCCAAGACTCTTAGTTATTTAGAGCTAAGAAAGAAGAAAGCTGTGGGTAGAGAGGGAGTGGTAGCTGCCACCAGTGCTGAGTCACAGGTGCTCCATGGCCACAACCTTTGTTTGACTGGATCCTAAAGGGCGTCAGAGGAGCATAACCCACTCTGGATAACCTCTTGGAATTCCAAGTAAGACCTGGAGTAATGAAGAGGAAGCTGTGGTCACTCTGTAACAGCTGGGTGTTGGCACATGGATGCTCTAACCCTGTCAGAGGGATATATCCATTCACGAAATGCCCATGTCCCAAAGGGATATTAATGATTTTATTAGAAAGGTCCTCCTGAATGGGGCAGCAAGCTGACTTTGCTCCTCACCCCAGGGTTCCCATGAGAAGCAAAACTGAACAGGTTTATTAAACCCTCCCCACTTGGTGGCTGGTCTTACAGGCTAGTAGAGTGGCTGTCATGGTGAACCTAGTGGGCTCTAGGATCCACGGGACTGTCACCTGCCACCCCTTCCTCTGGCATTATGGAGAACCTTAATGGCCTCCTAAAAAAGGAACTTCATAATCTACACCATGACAACTGTCTTACTGGATAGACTGTCCACCTTACTTGGGACTTCTCTCTGGAAGCTGACTTTAGCAGATCCCTGAAGGGGAAAGATGAATTTATCCTGCTGCCTAGCTCAGGGAGGGGACAAGAGTCAGGGAGAAACCCAAGCTTTCATCTTCTCCTACACCTATCAAGATGAGGATTGGCCTCAAAAGTGGTCCAAGGACACACCACTCAGGACTCTCCTTTCCACCCATCATCAGGCATCATCTCACTTTTTATCCCATTATACCCTCCACATGATTCCCAGGATGGTGGAGGGATAGGATGATGGAAGCAGGCCTAGATGTGCCACAGCCATGAGGCCTGACACATGCATGCTGGAGGTTAATGGGTGATGACCACTCCTGGTTGGTCCCCCTGTCCCCTTGGGGAACAGTCATGGAACAGCTTCGAGGAGTCCTGACAACTTTCATCTATCAGGAAGGGGTGGAAGTAAGCCAGAGGATATGGGGACGAGACTCATATCAAAGGGAAAGGGGTGACGTTATAGGCCAGAGAGGGACAGACAGACTGGGTTGCCTTAGAAGAAAAAAATAATTTACTGCAAATAGGCTGAGAGAAGTGTCCCCCGTAGGAAGTAGTTGTGTGACCTCCTTGTCAGGACTAGTTACTACTCCCTTCTCTCCTGTTTTCTACAGATTTAACCCAGCAGCAACCTAGAAGGAAAACACCTTTATCCAGGAGATGGGACTATCATGCTGGCAGGGAAGCTGACCATCAGCTGGATCTGCCATCTGATCCCTCACTATTTCTCTCCTCTTTCTAGAGTCCAGATTGACACTCAAGGAGCGAATTTTCCCTGCCTCACATTTGAACTAACACCAGCAAGTGCTTCATTTATGTCCTGTGACCTTTTCTTTTCCACATCTCTGGACAACCTATTAAGTACTGAAACTGGAAAATATCTCAGTCATCTTTCCAATTTATTCACCAAGAAACACATGATATGCAATCTGTCAGCTACTTTGGCTGACATTGCTGAGTTCACAGCATGAGCCCTTTAGGTTCAGCAAAAACCATTAGACCCTCTAACCAAAGTAGTAGCTGATAACCACATTGCCTTAGACTTCTTCCTAGTCCAACAAGGAGGCATACATGCTATTGCTAACATCGTCTGTTGCACATGTATCAATACCTCAGGGGAGGTGAAACAGGAGGTGACTAAACCCAGTGACAAGCCTACTGGCTTCAAAGTGTACAAACAAATTCTATGTCAGCTGTCTCCAGTGGGGGTAATAGAATATGGATGTGGTCATTACTTCAGACAGGCCTGGTGACCCTTCTTGGAGTAATGGTATGCATAGGTGGAGCCCTCCTAATGTGCTGCCGCTGCTGCTGGTGCTCCCAAACCTTTATTGTCAACACTGAGAGGCAAGGGCTAACAGGCCTGACCCATCTCTGCCTTCATGTCTGAAGTAGAAGGTGGGCTTATTTTGTGCATGAAAATGCAGAAGAGTAGGCTAGTCCTGGTTGAGAGGCCTAGGGGTAGATTGCTGGGAAGTCACGGACACATGCTCAGTTCTCCCAGCCCTCACCTACACCCTGCCTCCTCTTCTTTTGTGTGAGATGTTTCCATCTATTCAATTCCACATCCCAAAGGAGATGTTAGGTCTAAGGAAAAGGCCCCATCAGACCTTAAACCCAGAAACCAGAAACAAGCAGCCCCAGAAGCTAATCAAGGCAGGAATTCTCTGTGGCATGACCTGAGCAGTTTTGGCAACCCCAAGAGACCAGCCACAATGGGATTTCTTTCCCTGCTCTTTTGGACCCTTTGTGCTTCATAAGTAATAAAGCTGTCAATTGCTGTAAGTTGGGGTCGGATGTAGCTCAACTGGTTGGGCGTCCGTCTCCCATATGAAGGGACCCGGGTTCGATTCCCGGGACCTCCCAGTTAAAAAAAAAAAAAAAAATTGCTGAAAGTTTCTGACTTAAAGTTCTTTGAATACAGGATCCATATTTTATTATCTGTTTTTCGTAAGGTATATCATTTATGTATAGATGTTAGCTAATAAATGTGGATTAATTTGATATTATGATAACTATCCATTGATTGGTTTTTGACTTTGAAAGTAGCTAAAGCATTAATATGCAGACAATGCTTTGGTAGCATATATTTATTGGTTACTTTTTGGTTATTATTTTAGATCACTAATGTATAAATTATAACAGTAGCAGACTATGATTAGCAAATCCAAAAGTTGCTCTCTAGTAAACCATTCTAAGGCAATACATTTCATTGAACTCTTTGCATAAATGAAATCATTAGTCTTATATTACACTGGTATCATTCTAAACATATAACAGAGAGATGACAGCCTCTTAGTGGGGGATTTAGGGTTCTAATCCATTTTGGAATCTCCCTTAAATAACTTCTTTGCAAGGATGATGTTCCAGATATATCTTTCATTGAATTTGAAAAAATAGCTACCTTTGTAGTGTTTTAATACTTCATTTCAGGATTTAATTTTTCAGTAAGCCATAAACATTTTGGAAGATACTTAAAATCACAGAGACAGTAATGGATTTTCCTATGTCAGTTATGAAATTCTTTGACTATCTATTAAGAACCACTAATCTAAGTAAATAAGGAAATATCACATACAGAATTTTCTTTCACTAAATGCTTTGAGGGATTGTTTTCTTCTAATTTAGGTGCCAGCTAAAGGAGTTGGAGAAAGAGGAGGTATTTCTCAGATCTCTGATCGAAACTGCAAGGTAGACCCTTTCATTTTCTTTTCATAATCTTCTTCAAATCTCTCATACTGAGCAACAGTGAATTGATTCTTCCAGTCTCCCGAAATACCTGAAAAGAAAAATTAAAAAGGCAACTTTGAGACTATTGTTAAATTTCTCTTCTCAGACCAATTTTAATTGGAATTACCTGAGTTGTATTTTTTTAAGTATTTTTTAAAATGTTATAATTACTCCATAGTTCTCTTCCTCATTTCCTAGCACTTCCAGGTGCTAGGCTGTCTTAGTATTCAAAAAATTCCCATGTATTTTTTTCAGTACCAAATATTAAAAATAAATAGCTTTAAGAAATGTATTGATAAAACCCAGTGCCTCAAAATCCTGACTCTTTGGTTTCCAGAGCTTTGTTAAATGATACAGAGAATTGCTCAATCATTTTAAAACTATATTTTCCAGTCAGATAATCATTTATGCCACGAATAAAAGGCTCTATGGTGTGTTGGTTTGAGTCTTTTGTGGACCTCAGAAAATTATGTTCTTATATTGAACCTATTGTAAACCTTTGATTAGATTAGATCAGTTAAAGGCCATTTGATTATATTGTTCCAGTAGGGTGTAGCCCAGGTTGGGTCTTAATCCTTGTATTGAGTCCTTTAGTAATGGAGTAATAAAAAGCTACAGACACAGAAAAAAATCTGCAAAGACAGAGAAGCCTCCAGAAGTTGAAATCAAGGAAACTGGGAGAGAGAAAAGCCACTGACAGAGGAACCGAGATGCTGAAGCATCAAGGCCCAGAGGAGAGGAGATTGAGGAGCAGACTCTGCCATGTGCCTGATCATCCACAGCTGAGCTCAGGGTGTAATACGGGGGCATTTTTGGGACATTGGCATTGTCCTGCAAGACACTGCAATGACAGATACATTATGAATTTTGTCATAACCTACAAGTTGTGCAGGACAGAGTGTAAACTATAATGTAAACTATACTCCACAGTAGTGGTAATGCTTCAATATGTGTTCATTAATTGTAACAACTGTCATATGCTAATGAGGGATGTTGTTAATGTGGGAAGGTGTGGGAGGCTAAGGGTGTGGGGCATATGGGAATCCCCTATATATATTTTTTAATTTATTGAAGTATATCACTCATACATAAACATACATAAATAATAAATGTATAGTAGTAGTTTTGAACTTATAAAATAAACATACATAAGATCATATGGGGCTCTCATACCTCACCCTACCACCAATACCTTGCACTGTTGTGAAACATCTTTAACTAGTGATGAAAGAGCATCCTCAAAATATTACTACTAACCAAAGTATCTTACATTTAGTATATTTTCCCCCTGACCCACCCAATTATTATTATTATTTTTATATCATTTATACACGAACATACATAAACATTAACTGTATAGTAAAAGTTGTGAACTTACAAGCAAACCTGCGTAACATCATACAGCGGTCCCATACATCAACCCACCACCAACACCATGCATTGTTGTGAGACATTTGTTACAAATTATCTATGAAAGAATATCATCAAAATCTTACTACTAACTATAGTCCATATCTTACATTTGGTGTATTTTTCCCCAACCAATGCTATTATTTTTTTTTAAATATATTTTTATTACAAAAGTTGTGAACTTACAAAACAATCATGCACAAGTGTAGAATTCCCATACAACACCCCTCTGTCAACACAACACATCATGGTAGACATTTGTTACAGATTATGAGATAATATCTTCAAAGACTATCACCACTAATCATGGTCCATAGCATACATTTGGCACATTTTTTCCATACTCCCCCATTATCAATACTGTACATCTTTGGCATAGATGCATGAATATTACAGTATTTCTGTTAACCACAGTTCATAGGTCACTCCAGTTGTAGTTTTCTTATGCTTCTCCACATTCCCACCACCCTGCAATAGTGCCGTACATATGCTCTAGCTCATAAAGGACGCTCTTGCAACTGTACCATCAACCCCAATTCTCATCCATCTCTAGGTTTACTGTGTTATTCAGTCCCTAGATTATTCTCTAGCTTACTTTCAAGTGACATTTACATCCCTAGATTACCTTTCCAGCCACATTCCAATTTATAAACCAGCTGTTAGTCACTATAATATGTTACCATCAATTATACATTTTCACACTTTTACAGTAATGTTAATTAAAATTACTACAGACATTAATCATCAGTAGTCCATCTCAGTCCTCCTCCGATCTCCTTTAAGAATCCACCACCTACTACCAGGTGTTGAAGAAGTTTTCCTATATTTTCTTCTAGAAGCTTTATGGTTCTTGCTTTTATATTTAGGTTTTTTATCCATTTTGAGTTAATTTTTGTATAAGGTGTGAGATAGAGTTCATCTTTCTTTCTTTTGGCTAAGGATATCCAATTCTCTAATTCTCTCAGCACCATTTGTTGAATGGACTGTTCTGCCCATAGATGCAAGGGTCTGTTTCTTAACCGTCATTTCGGTTCCATTGGTCCATGTGTCTGTCTTTAGGCCAATACCATGCTGTTTTTACCACTGTAGCTAAGTAATATAATTTAAAGTCTGGAAATGAGAGTCCTCCAACTGCACTTTTCCTTTCTAAGATGTTTCTGGCTATTCGGGACCACTTACCCTTCCAAATAAATTTGATAGTTGTGCACTCCATTTATTTAAAAAATGCCTGTGGGATTTTTATTGGGATTGCATTGAATCTGTATGTCAATTTGGGCAGAATTGGCATCTTAATGACATTTAGTCTTCCAATCTGTGAGCAAAATGTTCTTCCAATTATTTAGGTCTTTTTTTATTTCTTTTAACAATGCATTGTAGTTTCCTGAATACAAGTGTTTTACATTGTTGGTTAAGTTTATTCCTAAATATTTGATTCTTTTAGGAGCTATTGTAAATGGATTTTTTTCCTGATGTCCTCCTCAGATTGCACATTAGTAGTGTCTTTTAAAAAGCTACCTCAGGTTTTTTGTTGTTGTTGTTACTGCAGGCATGGAATATCTTTTTCCAGCCTTTCACTTTCAATCTATTGGTATCCTTGGGTCTAAGGTGAGTCTCTTGCAGACAGCATATGGTGGCTAATATTTTCTTATCCATTCCACCAGTCTGTGTCTTTTGGCTTGGGAGTTTAATCCATTAACATTCAATGTTATTACTGTAAAGGCAGTTTTTCACCCATTTTGATCTTTGGATTTTATGTGTCATATTTTATTTTCACCAATCTTTTGAGACTTTTAGTTAATTTTACTGATATAATCTTCACATCTAGATTCTCTTCCAAGCCTCTCTCCTGTCTTTTCTTTTCAGACTGTAGCACACCCATTTCTATTTCCTGCAAAGCCAGTCTCTTGGTTACAAGCTCTCTCAGTTTCTGTTTAACTGTGAATATTCTAAACTTGTCTTCATTTTTAAGACAATCTTTCTGGATATAAGATTCTTGGCTGGAAGTTTTTCGTTTGCAGTATCTTAAATATATCATGGTTTCTGATGAGAAATTGGCATTTACTCTTATTGAGTACTACTTGTATGTGCTGCATTGCTTTTCCATTGCTGCTTTCAGAATTCTCTCTTTGTCTTTGGCATTTGACATTCTGATTAGTATGTTTCTTGGAGTTGTTCTATTCAGTTTTATTTGGATAGATGTACATTGTGCTTCTTGGACAAGGATATCTATGTCCTTCAATAGGATTGGGAAATTCTCTACCATCATTTATTCAAATATTCCTTCTCCCTTTTCCCTTCTCTTCTCCTTCTGGGACATCCATGGCATGTATATTTGCATGTCTCTTGCTATTGTTTAGTTCCCTGAGACTTTTTTCATTCTTTTCTTCATCTGTTCTTTTGTATGTTTCCGTTCAGAGGCCATTTCTTCAAGCTCACCAATCCTTTCTTCTGCTTCCTCAAATCTGCTGTTATATGAGTCCAGTGTATTTTTAATTTAAATGAAATTAAATTACTAAATGAGTGTGCCTTTCATTCCCACAAGATCTGCTATTTCTTTATGTATGCTTTCAAATTCTTCTTTGTGCTCATCCAATGTCTTCTTGATATCCTAAATCTCTTTAGCTGCCTCATTGAATTTATTAAGGAGATTTGTTTAAACATCTATGATTAGTTGTCTCAACTCCTTTATGTCATCTGGAAGCTTAACTTATTCCTTTAACTGGGCCATATGTTCCTGTTTCTTGATATGGATTGTAAATTTGGGGGGGGGGGTGTATCTTGGCAGTTTCTCTCTTTAGTTTAGGGCTTTCTTGCCCTTTCTCCCTTGCTAGTTGTGCAATAGGAGCCAAGGATGTAGTTGGGGCTGTAAGCCTTGGAGGCTCAAGCTGCTTATATTGCCCCAGGGACCAATGAAGTTTTTTTCACCTTTCTCCTTTGCCAGGGATAAGGACAGATCCACAGCCATTTGTAATAATCCAAGTTGTGCAGGCCTAGACTGTAGTTGCCCAGAGAGCCTGATGAAGCTTCATGCCCCTTTCTTCCCTGCCCAGGGCAGGGATGGAGCTGCAGGTGTGGGCAGCAATCTATGCCATGTGGGTCCAAAATGACCACAGCTGCCTGGGTAGACTTCCAACTATTCAGTCTATATCAGCTGAATGTACCTGCAGGTACCTGGAGAGGTTGGTGCAGGTCCCCCGCAGCTTCCTCCCTGCCAGAGGCAGGCTGAAGCCTAGGTAATCTGGGTGGAAAGAAGTCGGTCCTACCATGACTGTAATTTTCAATCAGTCCGGGTTCCCCTTATGCCAGGAGTGGAGTTAAGATTGCAGCTGCCAGCCTCTTTCTGACTTGGACAGGTTCAAACTTTAGTTTTTCTTAGGATTATACTTTAGCCAGCCAAATTTACTAATGAGTAGCTGAAGTTGGTGCCCAACCATCTCTTCCTCCCCCATTTTGGGGAAGTGTAACTTCCAATTCCAGCCACAGAATAGTTCTAGAGGTGTTCTGTGCCACCAGTGGAGGATGGGCACCGGCTTCCCTGGTGTGGAGTGCTCTACCTATGAATCTTTTCTGCAGATAGGCGGTCTCCTTCCATTCATCCAAGGATGTTGCAGGATGATCTTCTGGTCTCCTGGAGCCTCCAAACAGTTACTTTAGATAGCTCTGGGTGATTACTAACTACCCTGCACCATGAACTGACTTTAGGTGCTCCTTACTCTGCTGCCATCTTGCTGGTCATCTAGAATAGCCTATATTTTTATGTAAAATTTATGTAATCTAAAGCTTCTTATAAAAAGATTCAAAATTTTTTTGAAACTGATTAGATTAGAAAAGAAAGAAAGTGAGCCTGGAGGACATGGCAGATATAGGCAGAGCCACCATTTTATCTTGCCATATGGCAGAAATCCAGGATATCCAGCAGCTGACCTTCAAGGAGAGAACTTCACCAGATGCCTTGATTTGGACATTTTTCTCACTTTCGGAACTGTAAACTTTTAACCTAAGAAACCGCCATTATAAAAGCCAACCTATTTCTGGTATATTGCTCCCAGTAGGTTTTAGAAAACTAATACGTATGGTTAAGTAAGATTGAGAATGCTGAGTTAAATGTAGTTAAACAAATTTCTTTACTACAGGATTGATCAAAACCTTCAAAATACTAGCCATATGAAAAAATCTTGACAGAAGGATATAGGATACAGCATTTTCAATGAATATTTGAAAAAATTAATGCCGTTTTCAAAGAACTTCTCACAGTTATCCAGAAATCCAGCTTTAGGAATAATCATATCAAAATAGTTTTGTCAGTCTAACTCCAGATTTCTCAACTTTGGCATTTTATTTTCTTTATTTATATCTCACGTATTGAAATTTGCATCAGACAATTCTCTGCTGGTGGGAAGAAAGACTGTCCTGTGCTTTGTAGGACATTTATGCTTCTATCCATGAGATGCAGTAGCATTTCCCCAGATATAACATAAAAAATGTCTCCAGGTTACTAGGGGCTAGGAATGGGAGGAATGGGAAAGTATTGCTTAAGGGGTACAAAGTTTTTGTTTGAGGTGATAAAAAATTGGAGGCAATGGATGTTGGTGATGGTGATACTGGGCATGTCCCACATATGGGCAGCCCTTTCAGTCTGAGTTTCCAATAGAGGATAAATGAGGATATGAGACCAGAGGAGATAAGCAAAACTGAACAGAGCCAAAGAGAGTTGAATAACCTTGCAGCAGCCACAACTACTCAGCATCCACCAACATATAACTTAAATGAAAAATCATGTGGTTTTATGCCACTGAATTTTGGGGTTTGTTGGTTACATAGCAAAGCTGAGTAATTATATACTAACAGTATCTCTCTCTCTCTCTCTCTCTGTCTCTCTCTCATACACATAATTCAATTCAATACATATTTATTAAAGGACTATTTTGGTCAATGATATATATTGAGTTTAATTTTAATAATTCAATGATTACAATCACAGTAACAACCTCAAGGAGTTGGTATTCTCCCTTATTAATTTTGTCTGTCTAGCATAACTTCAGCTAGCTATCTAGCTCAGCAAAAGTTTAAAGTCAAAAATCTATTTCATTCAGAGCAATGAAAGTCATATTTTTAACATTGTCATGGATACCAAATGCTACGAAAGTCACAGATACACACTATGGGCATCTCTTAGTTCCCACTCCCCACCCCACCCCAAACACACACCTCGTTTTCTATTGTGTGTCAATGTTTAAGTCTGTTTCCATTCCACAACCTCAGGGAGATGGGGAGATGTTAGGTCTAATGAAAAGGCATGACCAGACCTTAAACCTGGAAACTGGGAATAGCAGCCCAAGATGCAGCTATCCTACTCTTGGCAGCATAGATTTGTCTCTTTTCTCTGATGCAGAGTGAGACATGCAGAGCTGCCATCCACCAACCCTAACTGGATCATTTGACTTGTACAGAAGATCCACTATAAGATCTCTTCCCCTCCTCTTTTGGACCCATTGTGCTGTGTAAATGATAACACTGTCATTTGCTGAAAGTTTCTGTTTTGCCAGAGCCTATGTTCCCATGATGTACCCTGTAACAATTTGCTCCATACCAATGTTGATAATTAATAAGGCACAGGTTACTAAGGAAACATTTCTCATTAGAAGGCTTACCTTAGGTGTTAGGCTTTTAGCAAAGTAGAGTTTGTCATAGATTGTTTCTAAGGTTTGTTTTTTTTTTTCCATTTTTCTCTCCCCAGCATACTCAATCTTTTTCCATTTCCTACAATACAGCTCTCATCTGCCCACCTACTCTCTTTATGATGTGACTAGAAGCTGTATAGAAATTGCTATATAATGTCCTCACCCTTTCTCATGAAGGGAGACACAGAATGGTCCATCTCACAGGTTGCCATAGTGGTATAATTTGCCTTAGGGTTCTGCTTCATCACATTGAATGAACTATGATAGAGGATTTTGTCCACAATTTCTTCTGGCAGGTCCTTCTCTAGGAACTTTAATATCTTCTGAAGTCCACCCTTTGGATCCTAAAAAAATCAGAAAGATTTCAGGCAAATTTAGTCATTAAATAGACAATGCATTTAATAATGTTCTACTTATGCCAATTAGTTGATGAAATAATTTAATATTTTAATATTTTTGTGCATTTTTAATTTTTGCTTTCCCATGTACATAACCTATCCTTAGTTATTCCAGGTAACCATCTGCTAGAAGGAAGATTAAAATTTGCTTAAAAATGCAAAGAAAAGGACTGGGTTAATATTCGACTTGACCTTCAAATATAGAATTAACATACAGAATAACAGATAATAAAGCAAGCTACTATTATCTTTACATAATTTTCAAAATCCCTTGACCTCCTTTTTTTTTTTTAGCATATCAAACGTCAAGTGTGGATTACCCATCAAGAATTCTCTTGTAGTAAACAGAAATTACTCTTGCTACCTCTCACACTGACACAGACATTTTTTATAGTATGAATGTGTGAGAAAGAAACTAAAATAAAATACTGTCCATTATCTAGCATAAGAAATAGTGAAGAGGAGAAAGGGGCAACAAAGTAGAGTAGAACAACCATTTGATGTATTTCTTGTTATTTCCCTTCTCATGCTTCAGCCTGGACATAGGAAGGTTAAATTCAATGAAAGGATAACAGTCAGGCCAGAGAATTTGTGCTTCCTCTAAGCAGTCCAAATCAAACTGGGACAGAGAGCTATAAATTTAGTGATATGCTGAGATTACGCAAAAAAAACCTACCTGAGGTTTAGTTTCCTGAGCCACCCATCTCAATTCACTGGCACAGAATCAGAAAGTTTCTGTGGTGGCCCTAAGAGAATCTCTTATTCCTTGTCACCACAGTGCTGAACTTTCTGAAAATTAGACACAAACTTTAACTGGACAAGTGGACTAATCACAGTGAAAGTTAAATCCAAGAATGTGCCAAGTCTATCATGTGAAAGCTAAATAAAAGATTGATGAGGAAGGAGAGGAGTGCTCAGACTTGGACTGGGAATATCTGGATTGGCTCTGATACACAGAAAACTTGAAATCGCAAGTAAGTTCCAACACCCTTTGCCAGCAGATATACAACTCCCTCCAATATCTGAGGGAACTAGATTTCCCTGGCTTGCAGACCATGTAATACCCTAATATGGGAGATTTTCAATGCAAAGTGGTATTATGGCTCATATGAGTCAGATAACAAAGGAAACCATTCTAGAGACTGGAGGGGTAAGTGGGCATTTCTTCCTTTCCATGGACCCCAATCCCTTCCCTTTCTCCCCGCCCCATGATGAGTATACGTCCTTCCTTGCACCATATACCCAGTCACTGTCTTAAAGAGAAAAGGGAGGTTTTGGACAGACTATCTGAGTGACACTGAATTTAAAAGAAAGGGAAATCTTCTGCTTAAAAAATCAGATCAGGCTAAGTTTTTAATCAAATTGGAAAATGAAATATTTTTCCATGTTAATCATCAGGTAGAAGATGAGAAAATAAAATCTAGATATTTTATAGATTAAATAAGGAAATTACACTGTTTCCATACAGAGTTTGGCACTGGGGAAACGACCATGAACAAGATAATTGTAATCTCTACATTCAAGGAGTTTACATTTCACTGGAGGAAAATGACAAAGCATATGTAAATAAACACAAATATAAAATCAATAGAAATGGTGATAGATGTCACAAAAATAACAATAACAAAAAGAGGCTTTGATGGGTAATAATAAGGTTTGTACTAACCCCTTAATGGAGAACAATAGTGCTTCAGGTAGACCCAGAAAATGAAATGTAGCAGAAGAAATGGTTGGAGAGATAGGGATTAAATTATGCTGAGCACTATAAATCTCTATAAATATTAATGATTTTACATTTTATGTAGGAACAGAAATCATTGAGAGATTTGAGGTTTTAAGTGGAGAATGGAGCTATTCTGAGTTAAGCTTCAAGAATGTCATTCTCTCTAGGTGGATGATAGAAGCAAGAAGACAAGGTAGTCCAGGGAAGACAAAGTACACATCTGTTCCTGTGGGAGGTAATAATGGTAGAAAGAAGTGAATGGGTGCAAGATCTACTTTGGGGGCATAACTGATGGGATAGTAAATAAATTGTATTTATTCACCTAGAGGAAAGGAGAGTGTGATGCAAAGTAGAAGAATCTTAGATTTCCTTTAAAAGTAAAGAAAAAACACTCTGGTTCTTACCTCCTTCATATCTTCATAGAATAGGTAAAGGATACGATAATCTTTCCTCTTCTCCCACCATCCCTTCACATGGTCATACCAGGAACCAAAGCACACTGATTGAAAGATAAAATATATTTAAAATTGCAACTATTTATATGAAGTAAAGAATTGTTAAATGTTATCCCAAGTTAAATGTTATCCCAAGTTATCATTATCAACACATACTGTGTTGAGAAGTTTTTGAGATAAAGCCTGTTCTCACTGAATATGCAATCTGGAAAAGAGGAAATATTTTTAATAAATAAAACAAAAAATTTGAGAGCAAGGTGGTAGATACTGGGAAATTCAGACAATAAGTGGTATGGAGGTTCATAGGAGAAGGAAAAGGAAAGAAAATCATAGAGATAGAGTGGTCAAAAAAAGAATGTGGGGGATTCTGTATTTGAAACAGGTTCATCCTGTAAGTGTCTCACCATAAGGAAATAGTGTTGAGAATTTTACTTGAAGGGAGGAAATGCACATACATTGCATTGTATTCCTCTAGCAGTTTTACACATCTGGGATTACATCAGATTGTATTTCTACAAATGTATTCTAATTGATATTCCTACATTTTGTCTCTCCACTCTCTGATCCATATGGTGTATTTCCTCCAATGAATATTCTTAAATAGCCATTGAAATTTCTCCTCAAGTTGATTTCTGCATCAAGCTGAGTTTGTGCTTACATTTTAGCCCTTCATAATCCAAAACATCTTATCAGTGGGTTCTATTTTGGAATCTGTGCTCCTGAGAGTGACAGAATTAGACTCAAATAAGTCCTCCCTGCACATGGTTCACCAGTCCCTTCTATTCAAACCTACATGTGATGCTGGAGTTTCTTAGGTATACTTCCAGAGACTGGAGCCTCCTGCCTACCTATGTGCCAGGTGTGCATGAAATCTAGGTGGAGCTGCAATTCCTACCCTACAGCTCAATGGACTCATCCAAGTCACCTGGTGAGGAGACAACGATGGGAAATGGCCATCCCAGGGAATGGAGAGGGCCTGCATCTGCAGGCAGGATCATCCCACCCACCATATCCATGGGATATAACCCCTCTCTCACTTGGAGTTGGAGTGGACATCACCATCCCAGTCACCTCTGGATTGGGGGAAGAACTATGGACTAGAGTGGACTTGATGGTATTCTCTTGCTCACATATGGTGATTCTTGCAATGCAAGAAATTATAACAATGAGGTGGAGCCAGTGGCCACTTGACAGTTTTTGGGTAGGGAGGGGATGAGCAGTTGAGATACAGGGGCTTCTTTGGGAGTTGGAGGTTGTCCTGAGTACTGTTGTGGCGATGGATGTGGGTCATTTTGGATCAGCACACACCGCTCAGGGCTGAGTGGGAGAGAGTGTGGTCTACAGTGTGAACTGTGGTCTATGGTTGGTGGCAAGGCTCCAGGATGTGTGGGTTCATTGAGGTTGGTGGGCCACACTGTGGAAGATGTTTGTGTGGGATGTGGTGGGAGGTGTGGGAGGTGGGCAACATGGGAATCCCAGTGGGTTCCGTGTAGTGTTTTGGGTGATCTGGGCACCTCTTAAAATATATGCATATATATATATATAAATAACATTTCTGTAAGCGAATGCACGTATATGCCTATATATTTATATATCATTTTACAAATGTTTGTATGTATTGTGAGAATTTTGATTTTTACCCATAATAAAAATAAATAAATAAATAAATAAAATAAAATAAAATAAAATAAAATAAAAAAAAATCTTAAACCCTTCAAATCTACATCTCCCACAGAATGAAGTTGGTAGGGCCTGACTTTAAGGAAACACAGTTAAGATATGATTGAAGTTAGGTCATAAAGGTCTGTTGTAAGGTTGGAGCAAATAAAATGAAAAAAAAAATTTTATTGTAGTAATAACTAAATTGGCTTAAGATTTAATATTATAATTGATGTCTAGAGAAGATTAAAAAAAGATTCTTAAGTTTCATTTCTCACAATACCAGAAGGATAGTGGAACAACTAATGAAATTGAAGGATTTAAAAAGAAAAAACAATTTATTGATACTTTATAAGATCAATTTTGAATATACTGAACTTTCCAGAATAGGTTTTCAAAGTGTATATATCCTGCAGGCATTTAAATACTTCAGCTAGTGTTAACGTGAAAAGTCAGGACTTGAAATGTTCTTTTGGGTATTATCAATAGAGTTACTACCATGCGTATAAATATGTTTACCTGAAGGAGATAATAACAGGTAATAAAGTAAAGTCTTGAGAATAAAGCTTTCACTCAAGAATTTTAACAGTTTGATAATAAATGTAAAAGAAAGGCAGAGAAAATATAGTTCAAGTAATATGTATAAAATTAAAACAACACAATGATATCAACAACACCAAGAGAGGAGAGCATTTTAAAAATTGGTAGGAGTCACTAAGCACTAATGAAACAATGAGACTAAGCACTGAGAAATCCATGTCTCACATATTCCCAAAAGGTTACAATCCTTTAAGTCTTAATTCTTCATAATGCTTTAGTAGAGTGCTAAACACATATTAGGTTTGTAATAAACACAAGATTTATATTTGAACTTTATAATCTCCTTGCAAAAAGATTCCCCATTTGGAATTCCACAATTAAAGGAAGTGTTGGACCCACCCTTTCCATTCATGAATTTGTCCAAGAACTCCTCCCAGGTGCCAGGCTCTGGATGGATTTTTGCCATCTTGTAGAAATAATAGTAAGAGACAGCTACATCTTTGGCATTCCGAGCCACATAAATCATCTATGGGGAGACAGAAAAATCATCAGTTTGTTTCTATTTGTTAATAGTTCATAAACTGTCACTTTCCTTGACAGAATGCTTATTTTCTCTTTTCTATTTCCTAATATGGGCATTTATAATTATATGCTAACGTGGAATATTCACAATTATACAGTGTTTTAGCACAGAGAACTCTTATCTCTCATATTCCACCTTTCTCTTCAGCACTTGAAAACATGAAACACCAACTTTAAGAAACATGAAATACCAACTCTAAGAAATATTACAGTAAATATTAAATTAATAAAAATTAAATAGTATTATCCTGATATCTAGAATATTTTTTATCAGAATTAAAATTAATAATAACAAAGAAGAAGCAAATCACAAAAAAATGCTTAAAAATGCCCAATATTTCACTGAAAATAAATTAGTACTTGGATAAATTTAGAGTAAGTAAAAATTCCATATTTTCCATTCTGTCCATGATCATGGCTACATAATAATAATTAGTGTTTATAATTACAAGTGTGAGATTAAAATTTATTTTATGCATGGAGCCTTAAATTCTGCTTGAAGGCTGAAATTTTTAACATATTTCCCAATAGAAATTATGTTGTCATGCTTCTTTGGTAAATAAATTTTCAGACAAGTCCACTAAAATCCATTAAGCTCATCTCTTCCTTGTAGTAAACCTAATAATACTGAGGACCCAACCACTCATTCAGTAAATATATTTCTCAGGGAAAATGCACTCAGGAAGATACCTCTTTTCATCTACCTGTGAGCAAAATTTACATCCCTCCCAACAGATAGGCAAAGGAAATGGAAACATTCATACTCTCTAGTCACTGATAATAGTTCTTACAGTCTGGGACAATGATGGAAAGTGGTAGGGAGTGACTGGAAGGGGATGTTCCAAAAAATTTTGTGTAGCATTCTAAGAGCTAAAACTCTTTTACTGACATAACTTCTTGAGAAAATATTAAACACTATAACTGTTCTAAAGGTGTCAGGATGGCCGAGTGGTCAAAGGTGCCAGACTCAAGGTGTACTTCCATAATTCCTTATTTCAATATAAATTCTAGTAATGAACCAAATAATTTCTTTTTCTGTCATTATTGCCTGTAACTCCTTAGAAAGTTCTGTTTACTTCTTACCTTGTACAGAAGAGTAGGCTGTCCTCAGGATATTCTCCAGTTCTCCTACCTAATAGAAAAGCCATGCCTTTCTGGGGGCTTCTAAGGATTTTTACTACTGTAATTAAAATAATAAACCATATTCTTACTTTGTTATCTCCTATACTTTCAATTAGACTTTGAAGAAAAAGAGGAAACCACATACCAGAATAGGTACATAGAGTCTTTGTTTATCAAGGATGCTCATTCTATTAAAAATACTGGGTAAAGATGCACTCTTAAAACCTTTCTCAGATCTAGGTATTTGGTGACTGTCTACCTTCCAGATTCATTCACCACCACTCTCTGAATTATATACATAGATCTTTTACAGGTCTGGCTGTTTCTCATCTGTTAGCCTATACACATGGCAGTTTTCTCTCTGTGAAATATCCTTCTTGTAGGCTTAAAAAAAGGCCAAACTCCTACTCTTCCTTCAGGATGCTGATCAAGTTTTTCTTCATCTATGAGATTTCCATGCCCCATTTGCAGGACTCATCCAAAATCTTTTTTACTTCTTATATTAGAACTTATTTTACTTATATGTAATTATATGTGTGTGTGTGTGTGTGTTATCATTATCTCAGATACTGTAAGGGACAATATGCTACATAAGGCAGAGGTCACTGACTATTTTTAACCATTGCATAATATGGGCATAGAGAAATGACTGGCATGCAAAAGAAGCTCAAGAAGATTTATAGAAATTATATACAAGTTCATAATGCTCTTAGATAGCAGAATGTCTTATTTATGTTTGCATATATAATGCCAAACACAACAGCTGGTTCATACATAGTAGTACTTCCATACATCTTTACAGATTACATGTTTATTGAATGACTTTGCCCATAGGAAACTGAAACATATAAATGCAAGGAAAAATGGAGAAATCTACAATTATAGTTAGATTTCAATACCCTTCTTTAAATAGTTGATGGAAAAATATCAGGAATGGGAAAGGTGACATAAGTACAGATTCTAAAGATATTAAAAGGATATTAAATAAATGTTATGAATAATTTTATGACAAAAATGTTTAAATTTAAATAAAATGAACCAATTATTTGAAGAACACAAACTACCAAAGACCACACAAGGGAAAAAATAATAACCTAAAAAATCCTACTTCTGTTAAATAAATTGAATTCATAGCTAAAACAAACTTGCAGGCAAAGAAAATTTTGAACTTGATGGCTTTACTGGTAAATTGCACAAATATTTAAGCAATAAATCATGCTAACTCCACCTAACGTACAATCAGCATTATCCTGATACTAAAACCTGACAAAGATATTACAAGATATTATAAGAAAATTACTGACCAATGTCTCTCATGATCAAGATGTAAAAAGGTTTTAAATTAGCAAATCTAACAATATATAAAAAAGTAATACCTCATAACTAAATGCAGGGAAAGCAAGATTGTTTTAACATTCAAAAATCAATTAATGTAATTCATCATATTAAGAAACTCAATAAAAAAGCAAATCTACATTATCTCCAGAGATATAGAAGAAGAATTCAACATATTTCAACATTCATTCCTGATAAAACCTCTGCAAACTAAGAGTAGACAGGAACTTCCTCAGTCTGATAAAAGGCATCTGCAAAGGACCTACAGCTACCATCATCATTAAATAGTGAAATACAGAATTCATTTTCCCTCAGAGCAAGAGCAAGACAAGGATGTTTGCTCTCACCACTTATAGTCATCATTTACTAGAGGTTATAGTCAGTTTATTAAGAGAAGAAGAAGTAAAACTCATCCAGCTTGGGGAAAAGAATTAATAATATTTTAATTTGCTGACAACTTGAGCATCTATATAGAAAATCAGATGAAATCTATAAAAAGGACTAGTTAATATAGTAGTGAATTTAGGAAAATTACAGAATAAAATATCTAAATATAAAAAGTCAATTGCATTTATATATGTTAACAATAAACATTTAGAAAAAATATTATTTTCACTCTCACCAAAACTGAAATAATTTACATATAGATCTAACAAAAGATGTGCAAGATTTGTACATTGAAACTATAAAACATGAATGAGCACTATTAAAGAACATCCAAATAAATAGAGGGATATTCCATGTTCATGGATTGGAAGACTCTAAATTATTAAGATAAAAAAATTCCCCCTAACCTTATCTAAAGATTCAGTGAAATCATTATCAATATTCCAGCAGGCTTTTAGATACATACTGACAAGATATGCTGGATCTAAAATTTCTATGGAAATGTAAAGGACCTAGAAAAATATACAACTTTGAAAAAGAAGAAAAGAGATGAAGGATTAACACCACCTTATTTCAAGACATTACAAAACCACGATGATCAAGATGGTGCATTATGTTCATCAAGATTTACAAACAGATCAATGGGACAATAATAGGAGCCCAGAAATAGAACCATACATATACAACAGAGCCTGTTCAAAGGTGCCAGATTCAGTGGAGAAATGAATGTCTTCTTAAAAATTGATGTTAGATCAATTAGATAGCCATATGCTAATAAATAAACTTTGATATACAACTTGCAATTATACCTTAGTAAAGCTATTCCACACACACACACATACACACACACATTCAGCTTAAAACTTCCCTTAGGGGGAAGCCCTGAATATATAAATTTTATTTAAAATGCTAAACATCAATTATTAAATATCTGTCTCAAGAAGCTAAAAGTGAATAATAAATTAAAAGTAAATAATGTGAAAGGAAAAACTTAAGATACTAGCAAAAATTAATGAAATAGAAGACATTTGTGAAGACTAATAAAATTTTAAAACCTCTAGGCATGTGTAATCAAGGAGGGAGAGTGAGAGAAACAGAAAGAGAAAGATAGAGAGAGGGAGTGAGAATGTACAATTTATTTTTACATCAAAAATAAGAGAGCATAAATAGTTATGCTACATATATTAAACAGATTTTCAGATCTAAATGTGATAACTGAACAATAAACCCTCTAGAAAAAAACTCAAGGGAGAATATAATCATGAATTTGGGGAAGGCATTTTTTTAAAAAAAAACGGATAAAGCTCTAACAATAAAGGAAAAGTGATCTTTTGAATATTTCAAAATCAAGAATTTCTGTATTAAGGAAGTAAAAAATGAAAATACATAGTGGGTTAAGATTAAAAGATATACAATTATCCCACCAAAGGACTTGTATCCAGAATAGAGAATTTCTACCTTAATAATAAAAAGAATGAAGCCCCAATAGGAAAATTGGAAACAGACTTGAACAGGTGCTTCACAGAAGAAGTTATCTAAAGGATCAATAATTATATGTAAAGGTGAGGCACCTAATTAGTCATTAGGGAAATGCAGAGCAAAAGCACCTTGAGATGCCACCAGACACCCACTAATATGGCTAAAATAAAAAGTCTGACATTTTGTGTTGGGGAGATTGTGGAGCAACTAGAACTCTTATTCACTGCTTAACAAAGTGTAAATTTGTGCAAATACTTTGGAAAGCTGTTTGAAAACATTTAGAGCTGAACAAATTAATTCCCTAAGATCCAGTAGTTCCATCCCAAGATATATAACTAATTGAAGTCTCTGTGTGTGTGAGTATGCAATGAAACACATGTATAAGATTTTTCATAGCACAACTATTTTAATAACTGAGAAGCTGCAACCACCCAACTGTCCATCAATAGTACAAGGGATAAGTAAGTTGTGGAATATTCACATACAAATAGTGGAATGCTCTACATTAGTGGTTCTCAAATGTTAGCATGAAAGAGATTAAATATTTATTAAAATTCAGATTGCTGGGCCCCATCCCCATAGTTTCTGCTTCAGTAGTTCTGAATTGAACCTGAGAATTTGCATATTTAAGGAGCTTTAAGACATAATGCTTCTATTGCTCAGAGTACCACATTTTGTGATGGGCCACACTATATCATAGAAAACAAAACAAAAACAAAACTATAAGGATGATGTGGACAGATGATACTACATTGCATGATATGGTCACAAATGTAGTAATGTTGAGTGAAATAAACTAAACATTGAAGAGTATGGAGAGGTGTGGAAGGTGGGGCATATGGGAATCCTTATTATTTTTGTGTAACATTTATGTAATCTAAGTATTTTTAAAAATTTATTTAAAAAAAAAAAAAAACCTAACTCCTCATGAAATAACTCCTTGTATGTGAGCATTAGGATGCACAAAACTTAAGAGTAAGTACAATAGGGCTCATGATTTGGTTTCCTAGGAGTGTGTTTTTATAGGCAGCTGGTAGAATGAATGCTGAGAAAATGGCTAAGGGGGGGAAAGTAGGAAGTGAGCAGTATAGCTAATTTGTGGGGTCTACAAAATATTTTTCACTAACATTTTGTTTAGTGTATGTGTTTTCTGAGTGTGTGTATCATGTTGGTATACACATATATGCTGATGTGTTGCAAGTATCATGTTTACAATTTCCACTTTGCACAAAAGGAATTCACTGTTTGTAACACACGGAAAACTCCATATTAACCACTCTTTCATCTTTAGAGATACATATGCACATACTTTTTATATTTTCTAAAAGTTGTACTCTAATACCCCTGTATCAATTTGGTATCTATTTTCTCCTCTTCCTTCTTTTCTTCAAACCTTTCTCTTCCTATTTTTCTGTTGTAGGTACAGTGTCCCTAACAATTTTTGTCAAATATTTTCTCTCCTCTCAGTACTCTATGTTCCACAGGACATATAAAAACAAGCATGATGTGCTATCTAGTTAAATAGCGTTATAACATTGTTATATATTACATTGATGTATTTTGCTATAGACCAGCAATTAAAAAAATCATATCCATAATAAAACATTTATGAGTATATGACTTAAACATATACATATTCTCTTATAAGTTGTGTATACCATTTTACTAATATATTACATATATTATAAATATTACAAAGTAAAATTTTTATAAAAATGAAAAGAAAAAGGGTATGTTCTTTACTACTATAGGGAAAACAGGCAAAATAAGTTATGACAAAAGTATTCAGGATAGTGGATACCTTTGTAGATGGGGTTACTGCCTAGAAGTGGGCAGGAAATGGAACTTTTGGGATATTGGTAACATTCTATTTCCTAATCTGGGTACTGTGTCATGGGTATGCTCACTTTGTGAAAACTCATCAAGCTTTATACTTATGATTTATGCATATTCTCCTAAAATGTTATCCCTCAATAACAATATTTATAACAAGGGAAGCCTAAAGCTAATCTATAAGTCATAATTTACCACATTGGTAACCCTTATTATACTGAGCCATGAGGAATAAATTATGGGATAATTTTAATGTCTATTGCTTAAAAATAGCTGACAGTGAGTGAAGAGATTTACACAGAGTGATAGGCAACTTCGAGAATAGAAAACCTGACAAATCCTGGTTGATTGGGCACTGGTAGTCTAATCCCTGTCTACAGTACTGGTGTCCAAGCCACTATTATATATATCCTATATCCCATGGATATAGGGCCTACATTTTACTTTTTCGATGGCTTATCCAGAGGTTGCAATATCTCAACTTGTGATTATGCATACTTAGGAAAAGAAATTACAAGACAAATAAGGATCTGTTTGCTTTAAAATTTGCTACCTTGCAGTCATTCTTCCAAAATGAAGAAGGGAGAAGTTGAACAGGTAAGTGTGTTTTCACTAATCGAGGTGATTGCATGTTTTGCAGCAGTTCAATGCCTGCAAAGACAAAAAATTAACAAACTAAATTATAAATATGGTATCGTAAAAGTCAGTTACAATATAATCTAAGCTTTTCTGAACTTTAACCGTACTATATGACATGAAATGGCTAGGCTTCATATACCCCTAAAATTTAGCATGAGATAAAAAATAATAAATTCTATGTAGTATGATGTTTTATTGCCTATGAGTAGCAGGAGTTTATTCTCTTCTTAAGTATCTTTAAAATCCTCAGATATAATGCCTTGATGGTACAAAAATAGCAGTGCCTCAAGAGTTAAGATGTCCAGATTTTTTCTTCATTTATCTTCCTCTTTTTCTCATTTATCACATAAGGAAGTTGAACTAGAAGATTTCAAAATCTCTTTCAAGCCCTCTGATCTTCAAATTCTAAGATCAAATTAAATCATGAGGCTCATGCCTATCTTAAAATGTTTTAATAATGTGAAACCATATATTCCCATAATTACTTTCCTTGAGTCTGTATACATCAACTAACTAGCATTATACATGATTTTATGTTGAATCAAACACTGAATATTTTCTTTATAATGATCACACAATATTTAAATATTGAAGACTTCTATCTGCCCTATTAAGAAAAAATACATTACATTAAAATCTTCTGTTAGGCAGAATTTATCTTTGTATTTTAAGAAGTATAATATAGTTATTGGCACAACCAGATTCTGACTGTTCTATTATAAACTCATGATTCAATTGTCCAAGCTCTGTCTTATCATTATTTATCATAAAACCTCTGCACGTCATGAAAATATAGGAGGATTTACTCCAATGGTGAAAAGGAACATTCGGTGAAATACCATTTGTCATTCCAGGGATTATCAGTTCCATGAATGGCACACGTCTGTATATTGCATCCCTTTTACATTTCTCCGCATCCCCATTGTTGTAGATCAAATCCAATATTTCACTGATCCAGGTTGTTCCTTAAAAAAATGACAGAAGAATCTTTAAACCTTTCTGCCAAAAGGATTATGAGAGGGAAATAGATGGGGCGAGCGAAGTTATATAACAACTAAGGCAAAACGTGCCTTTGACATCCACTCTCTCTCCCTTTTCTCTTCTCTTCTTTACCAGGACTCATCCTTCACTGCCTTGCATGCACATGTATTACAATACACATTTTACTATATACATATTACAATAATAATAAAAATAAGACTTGTAAAGGAAACAAAGCAGAAGCTATTAATGATATAAGTAATGATATCTTTATCATTATGGAAGTAATGATAATATACTTCTCTTGCTGGAATAGATGGGGAAAGAGGTTGACCACCTCACAGCCACCATCAGTCACTCTGACCTTCAGGTTTTTACATATCTTATTGATATAACAACAATTTGGGGGCTTTAAAAATGATGAGTACACATGGTAAAAATGTTCAACATCCAGTGGAGGAAAGGCAAAGGCAAACAGGAGGAGCTCTGATTTCACTGGTAGTAACTAGTGTGCCACTCACAAAGACAATAGGTTCTGATTAAGTAGAGGGGAATAAGTCACTCTGCCCTTCATGATAGTGTGTTTCATTAGCCTTTTTATGAAATGGGTCTAAAGCATATGAGTATATGATGTACTTAATTGTCTTTGACATTCAATGATCAAGTTTTTGAGGCACAGCAATAAAAGAATTTTAAGACATAGCACAAAAATATCTTAACTGTTTCCAACTCCTTCTCTACCAAAAGAATAAGGATAGTCCCTAATTGAATAGTAATGGCTATAAAACAAAATTTTACTTAATTAATCCATTTACACAGCAGCATTTTTGAAAAAATGATCTACACGTGGATGCACATTTGGATTTGTTCCAGATATTAAAGTACCTTAGGCATTCTTTTTTATTTTCTTGTAGACAATACTTCCTCCTTCCTGTCTCTGAATCATGTGTATTAGGCAATTTTGCCCACCCTTCTAACACAGACACGTACAGTGCTAAGAAAAAGGTGAGCCAAAATCAATACTATCCTTGAGCTTTTCTTTGATCTGGCTTAGGCTTAAGCAATATTCATTGGAAAAAAAAAGAGACCTAAATTCCAAAGTGCACTATAACATATTTTACCCCTATTAGTGGGTTGTTCAAATTGTGGTCCACAAAATCTGATTTGAAAGAAGTGACAATTTACGTTTTTGGGTATTTTATATGGAAATGTTTGTTTTCTCTAACTTATGGGGGGAAAAGTCACATCATTTAGCTCATATAAAGAGACCGTTAACTTGAACATTTTATAACAAAATTAACAATACACGGATATATAAATAACTTTAAGCTGTTTTCCACAGCTTGTCAAAGGAACAGCATCAAAACCCTACCAAATACGATATAATTTAGCTATGACTAACCATCTAGCTTTTACTACATCAAAAAATTTGGACTCCAAAGAGCATCTTCTTCATAGATGAACTATTTTTATAATGGTATCTTCCAAAGATTATCTTAATAGTCTTCTACCTTAAAATATATCAAAAAATAGCAAAAACAAAAGAGCATGTACATTTTCAGTGACAGGCCACCCTCTAAACTTATATCTGAACAATGATCCCTAAACTTGTATCTCATCAAAGTAATGCAAAGTGGTTTTTGTTCCTAAATGATTTGGATTTTTAAACTGCTCACAAAGTAATGAAAAGTCATAAGAAAAAATAGTTTTTGCCAAAACTAGCTTGTTTTTTATATCTACATCGATCTGCATTGCACATTTGTGTACTTCCTACTAGGGGACCTTTGTTCTAACCGAGTATTTATAGTTTGGACACAAATATATTGGTCAATATATTTATTAAAACCTTTTCTTCAAATCTTTTAAGGAATGTGGTATCAATATAAAGGCAAGTTGGCTTTAAAGAATTAGATAGAAGAGTTGGTTAATTTATGGGCTCAAGTAAATGAATTTGATAAAAAGTAATAGTCTTATCTTACTTATATCTCTTATACATCTGCCACTGCATGTAAAAAGACTGTCACCAAATGATTGGAGAAATAAAAATTATTGATTCTTACTGAATTATCTTAAATTCTCTTTCCTGAGATCTTATATCGAGGTCAGCATTTGTTTAGTATACATACAGTTTTAATAATTTTTACTTAAATTTTAAAAGAAATAAAAAATATCGCAGCATTAATTTCCCCTCAGTTAACAGGAAGGGAATTTTTCTTACTTAATATAAAACTGTCCCAGCAACTGACACAGAGTCCCCTTAATAAATGTTAAATGAACTCAGGGAAAACTTGACTGGTAATCTGCAGATCTATGGGTTTACACATGCAGATCATTCATTATCCAATCAGAGTACAAATAAACTAAAAAGACCTACCAGATTTGGGGTAGGTGGAGATAAGAAGGTCGTCTGGTCGGGCCTCAAATGACTCCACCTGGGACCACTCCTCAGCAATGCTCCAAAAGAGGGGGATATCCTGAACATCCACCAACTTCCTTCTGAAGACATCCAGCTTATTGTCCATTTTTGAGAGACTAGAGTTTAGACGAAGGGTAGCATGTTAAAAAGTCTTTATTTTGACAGTATTGTTAAATAAATTGGTAAGGGCCTGGAGGCAACGTATATGTATGTGTCTAAAGCAAAGGCCAACTTATCTGTACATATTGAAATCACCCACACATGCCTAAGACAAGTAATCTGAGACACTGACCTCACACAACTGCTGGAATGTTCTGACATTCTTTGAAACTGGGTTTTGATTTTCCCAAAACCAGAACTTTTGTCAGGGATAAATAAGTTTTGTTAGTTAGCATTCCATTGTCCTCTTATAAAGCTTATTTTATTTTATTTTGTTTTGCTTAATCAATCATATTTTTCCTTGTCTAAGCTCATCGTGTCTACTATGTAAGCTACCTCTTTCATGAGAGAAAGCAGAGCACTTTTGTCTTGGCATAGAGCATTACCAAACTTACAAAATGTCTCCTTTTGTTAAATAAACTCTCTCTTTTCTAAATTCTTAAGATTTTACTTTTATTTGACAATACCAATCTAAAAACTTAATTAATATTTTAATAGTATTGCCATTACTTTAGATTTAGCAGTGTGATACCACGTTATTGTAGTCAGGGGTCATAAGTCAGTGGAAAAAGAGAAAGCATTATAAAAACTAATGGTTTTTATTTGAATTTATATAATTTCGTATATGATATTTATATATTACATAGCATCAATACTTTTCATTTGTGAAAATTGTTGGAAACTCATTCAATGTATATATTCAGTCTTAAAATGTTTACCAGCTTCTACCTACTCTTGTCTCATCTTCTATAAACAAATTGTGCTCAACCTTTCTGCTTGTACAAGGCTAGTATTTCTAGTAGATGAAATAGTAATGATTTTTCCACCCATGTTTTTCACTATATCAAAATATACCAGAAAAGCTTAAGTTGTGCAGAATTTCTAATTAGCCTGATTGTAAATATTTGGAAATTGATGGAGATGATGGTAGCACATTATTGTGAGTGTGATTAACACCGCTGAGTGAATGTATTGAACAGGGAAGTTTTAAGTCGTGTATGCTGCTAGAAGGAAAGCTAAAGGATAAAACATGGGTTTTAGGTATATATATATCAGAGAGAAAAATGTAAGATAAACAGGTAGTCCTTGAATAGCTACCTGATTTATTTATTTTTTAATAAGACCAGGTTTGTCATTTATCTTTATCACTTCCGTTGTGCATATGACATAAAGGAAAATATCTTAAAATCAAAATAAACTAATTAATTAAAAATACTTATTGAAGACTATTATTTAATATCTAACAGACACTGTGCACTGAGAATCTAATGAGATGTGTAAAGGCCTTGGATCCTTATCTCCATAGTTCTTAGAAGTAGGAGAGATAGATGCTGATCAAAGAATCACACCAGAATTTGAAAATGTCAGCAGTGATAAGTGCTATGAAGCAGAAGCATATCAGTAATAGGAGTGAATTTATAGTTAGTTTGCTTAGAAATGTCTCTTCTGAGGAATGAACCTATATCGAAACAAGAGCAAGAGTTAATTTGGAGCAAAGCACTTTTCAGCCAGATAATAGCATATGCACAGATTCTCTGACTGGAGAGAGAAATAAAAGCCTGTGTGCCTGGAGTGAAGAAATGGAGCAAGAGTACATGAATACTTAGCTGAATTATGTTTTAAATAACTAGAAAATTCAAGGTTACATTTCAGTAATCAAGTGGTTAATTAAGTGTATGAAAGATATACTGGGTTTCTACCTAGTATCCACCAGACCAGAAAGTGTTCACTGACCAGTAATCAAGCACATCTTTCACAATAGTTCTGTCTTAACAGGAGGGCATGGTGATATGCAGCTGGTTTGGGGATATTCCCAAGCATCACTAGGGAAAAGTTTATGATTAAAGATATTATTAGCTTTTTCTTTTGTTTTTACCAAAACTCTTGGGATTTGTAAACACCATAAAATTTCAGAACCAACAACTAATATTAAGTTGATTTTTGTGTTTGTTATGCCTCAAAAATAAAGTTATGGCAATATTGTGTTATGATCCAATGATATTGGTATTGTAGTAATTTCTGTTAATGTTTGTCAAATTTCATGGATATTTGCATATGAAAAGACATCATAAAGAAGGTAAAGTTTAAAACATTAACCAACTTTTTTTCTTTTCAAAATAATAAATACTGATAAATATTTTAGTAAATATTTGCTAGTGACTACTGGGTACCAAACACTTTTCTAGGTGCTGGTGATAGAGCAGGGGACTGGGGTAAGAGAAAATGCTATGAGTTCACAATGCTTTTCCCTCTTTCCTATATGCATAGTAGACATATTTTTCAGTCTCCCTTGTAGTTATATTGGGAGCTTGTGACTGAGTTCTAGCTGATGGGATGTGGGTGATGTAAAACATTTCCTTGATCCTTCAGTCCTCCCTTCCCTTGTAGTGGAGCCCTAGGATTCTGTGTTCAGGGGCTTAGCTACAAGACTGAGCTAAGCTACTTAATCCTCTTAAGACTGTGACGGAATGAAGAATAACCTTTATTATGTTAAGTTATTGAGATTTGGTATTTGTTTTATTTTAATAACTCAATTTTATTGGTACATAAATTCATCCAAATTGTACAATCAATGGTATTTGGTATAATCACATAGTTGCACATTCATCACATCAATCATTATTATTTTCATTATTTCAATAATAATAATAATTTAAAAAAAACAGACAAGCAAAAAAAAACTTATCATCCTTCAATCTCTCTATGATTCAACCATAGTGTAAATAAACCTCTTTAGTTTATTTGTGTTTATATTTTGTAAAAACACTTTTATATATGCAATATTACCCATATTTGTTTTATGCATGAGCTTTCACTATGTTATACAGTCCAATGTTGCATTTTTTAACTTTCCTTCTAGTAATATACATGACCTTAGACTTAACAGTGCCATCACTGTCATACACATATAATAGCTCTGCTAGTTATAAACACTATATTGTACTTTCACCATTTCTATTCATTTCTAAAGATTTACAAACAACATTTTAAGTAGTTTTGCACTGATGAAACCTCAGCTTGCCATTCTTTACTCTCATTCAATTTTCTGGTGATCTGGATTCTAATTATTAATTCCATGATTTTACACAATATATTTAGTTTATAACAGCACAATTATACAATATTTGTCCTATTGTGTCTGGCTTGCTTCACTCAACATAATGTCCTCCAGTTTTATCCAGGTTGTCATATGCTTTATGACTTCATTTCTTCTTACAGCTGCATAATATTCTATTGTGTACATACACCACATTTGTTTATCCATTCATCAGTCGATGGACACCTGGGTTGTTTACAACTCTTGGCTACCATGAATAACACTGCTATGAACATTGGTGTGCAGATATCTATTTGTGTCACTGCTCTCAGTTCTTCTGGGTATATACATAGCAATGGTATTGCCAGGTCACATGGCAAGTCTATCTTCAACTTCCTTAGGAACTGCCAAACAGTACTCCAAGTGGCTGTACCATTCTATATTCCCACCAATAGTAGTGTTCCTGTTTCTCCACATCCTCTCCAACACTTATAGTTTTCTGACTTTTTAATAGTGACCAGTCTAAAGGTTGAAATATTATCTAATTGTAGTTTTGATTTGCATTTCCTTAATCGCTAGTGATGTTGAACATTTTTTTCTGTGTTTTATCACCATTTTATATATCTTCTTCGAACAGTTGTCTTTTCAAGTTTTTTGCCCATTTTTAAAATCAGGTAGTTTATCTTTTTACTGTTGAGTTGTAGGATCTCTTTATATATCACGGAGCCTCTGATGACATCTAGACACTACAGGCGAGGCAGACAGTCTCAGGAATTGAGCATCCTGTCAGTAGGCCTAGCTTTGAAATATATGCTCCCCAATGTAACAAAGTTAGACTCATTTATAATTTCCCTACACATGGTTCTTCTACCCCTTTTATTTGAACTTTAATTAGCACTATACTTATTAAATATGCCCCAGACTTAAATCTTCAGTCTGTTCATATGCCGGTTGAGCCATGAATCTCAGCAGAGTTGCAACACCTACTCTCCAGTTCATTGGACTCACCCAGGACAACTGACATAGGATGATGATAGACAACGCCCATCCCAAAAACAGAGAGTATCTACAACTGCAAGCAAGATGTTTCCATCCATCTGCCCCAAGGCATCTAAAACCCTCCTCAATCAGAAACAGATTGGGCATCACCATCCTAAAATCCTCAAGACTGAGTAATGAACAAACATAAGGGGAGAATGCAACTGTGGACTAAAGTAGACATTATTATTCTAGTATTGGAAGAACTTGTATCTTTGATATAAAGGCAGTGCTCTCCAGAAGCTCTAAGGGGAGGGAGAGGGAAGAATAATTGTAACATGGGGGTATTTTCAGGACATTGGAATTGTCCTGTGTATGACATTGCAGTGGTGGTTACAGGCCATTATATAATTTGCCATAACCTATAAAATTGTGCAGAGCAAAGTGTAAACTAAACTATACTGTAAACTATAGTCCATGGTTAGTAGCAAAGCTTCAATATGTGTTCATCAATTGTAACAAATGTACCAAAGTAATGAAAGATGCTATCAATGTGGGAAAGTGTGGGAGCAGGAGGGGTGGGGCATAGGTGAATACCCTATATTTTTTATGTAACATTTATGTAATCTAAAGCTTCTTTAAAAATAAAAAAAAATTTTAAATTGGAAAAAGAGCCTCTGGCATGCAGAAAGCTGAGGATGGCTAAGAGCATAGACAGATCTACAAAATATAGAGCACTGATATTATTCAGATCCTAATCCCTGCCGCATTACAGATCCTGCCATCAAAACATCTGGTCACTCTGTTTCACAATATTCAGGTTTTTGTTGAAACGTCACTTCCTCAAAACTAACCTACCTAAAATAGTACTCAAACAACTACCCACATAAGCCATAGGAAGGGACGAAAACTAGGAATTAGAAACCATTATACATATAGGCAATGTCTCCCTGTGCATTGGCTTTTTACTTTTATCTCTGCACGTCAACATTTTCTGCTTTAAAATCCACACTTTAAATGAAAATTGGGATTCCATAACACCCAAGTTTACATTAGTCCATTCTGTTTCATTGTACCAGAATACCTTTATGTCAACTAAAAATTCCCAGCAGAAGAAGTGTGATTAGGCATTTTGTGGCCAAGTGTCCAAATGACCAAGTGTCCCAATCAGCTATGGGTCGAGGTGAGTGATGAGGTGTGAAACCCAGAAGAGCACGTAGTGCAAATATGGCATTTATGAGCCAAACCTAAGGGATGAGGTGATTGTGAAAGCATTATGGTGAATTTCTCAGACGCTCCCATATGTGCTTATTACAGAGATTATAACACCAATGTTTTGGGGGATTATACTTAGATAATTAGAGTTAAATTGACACTTCAATGCCTGTTATACAACCAACACTAAATATGGAGGCTTAAACTACTTGCATTTTTTGTTGTCGCAGAGGTACTTACTCCTAATTCTTTCAAGGTCATTTATGATCTTTCTTTATCATGTTTCCTTGTAGTTTCATTTTATCCACCTCTGTTATACTATATTTCATCTGCTTTTAAAGCTGATTGATTTGGAACATAAGTACTTTGTAATTAGATGTTAATTTAAGTTTTTATGAAGATTAGTTTAACATATAAAGAGACAGTAAGTCGTTATCAAAGTAAAAGTAGCATTTATTTCCTGCTAATATAAGATGAGTTACCTAACTGTCTTTACCTTCCTCATAATGGAAAATAAAAATTATATATTGAATACATTTGGACTTACATATTTTTATTTCTAATAAGTAATTTCATACCATGAAAAAATATATCTGAAGTCAGTAGTGAATTGGTGCTGGCTAAAGCTATAACAAAGCCAGACCCAACCCTTAGACTCACATATACCCCAGATACTAGATCTATCAGGCAAAACTTTAATTGCCCAGCAATATATGCATGGATTTAAAAATTGTAGTATATTCAATGGAATATTGCTCAGCAATAAAAAAGAATGAACCACTGATTCACACAAGTTGGATGAATCACAATCACATTATGATGAACAAAAAAAGTCAGCCACAACAGAATATATACCTATGAATCTACTTATATGAAGTTCAAAAGATTATCAGAATGGTGATAATCTCTGAGGGAGGTGAAACTTATTGGAAAGAGGCAGAAGGGAAATTCTGGAATATGGAAATGTCCTATATATTCAATTGGATGTGGTTATATGAGCAGATACAGTTGTCAACAGCCATCAGATTGTACCTTTAAAGTATATACATTTAGGTGTATAAATTATACTTCAACTAAAAAAAAAGTCATCTCATTGTGGCTTCATAATTCTTAGTTTATAATTCACTGAACTATACAATTAAACCGGGCAAATTTTACTCTATGTAAATTATACCATAAAAAATCTGGCTTAAGCAACAAAACCAACCAACAAAAGAGAATTTTAGAAATTCAGTAAGTAGAAGAATGTGAGTAGGTTCTGGAGACCATTGGTCTGGCTCCATCATCTCCTAGCTGAGTGATATTGAGCACATTCCTTACCATTACTGTGCTTCTGTTCCTCATAAACAAAATGTGGATGCTAATTCTGTTGACCTCTTAGTGTTGTTATGAGGATTAGAACAATATTTGACATATGGGAAAGACTTAATACATGTTAGATATTAGTATAGTACAGTGGAATTTTATTAAAATTAAAAAAACTTCATTCAGCGACTATTTCTAGTAAAACCAACTATAGTCTGAATCTGACTTTTTACTTTTTTTTTTTTTTCAGGCACAATCTGGGTTAGTGAAATGATAGACCAAATTGCTAACAATGGAGATGAAGAAAAATGTAACCAAGTTTTATTTATGGAATTGATTATGCCTGGATTTTCAGATGGTAAGTTTTACCTATAGTCATAATTAATACAATTATGTGATATAATATAATTTGACAAAATATATGATATGACTTTAAAAAATAACTCTAATTCTGGCTTATTGTCAAAAAATACATTACTATAATTACTTGGATGGATAGATTTTAGAGCTCTGTGATATAAGATACTTGATTAAATTCCTCTACTTAATTTATCTATTTATATGATTTTTGAAATGAGTTAGACAAGTGGCTCTCAAATTTAGCATGCATCAAAATCACTTAGAGGACTTGTTGCAACCCAGATTTTAAATCCTCTCTCCAGAGTACCTGATTACTGAATCAGGTTTGGAGTAGGATTCAAGAATTTGCATTTCTAAAATCTTCAGATAATATTGATGCTGCTGGTACAGAGATATCACATTTTGAGAATCATTTAGTTATAGTTAAGTGGGAAGAATCTATTAGAAACCTGTTGTATCCCATGACCCTTTAACATTATTGAATATCCTTTCAGGTGTAGAGTCTTTGAATAAAATGCCATCTCCAAGACTGGTCAAGACTCATCTACCTGTTCATCTTCTTCCAGGATCCTTCTGGGAGAAAAACTGCAAGGTAACCATTTTGACACACTTGTGACTATATGTGCATGGGCATATGCTTCTCAAAGTAAATGGCTAACCGCCTCTATTTTCTCACATCCTATTTCTTTTCAAGCTATGCTCATGTGCTTCTTTGGTCACTATTGCTCCAAAGGAAGTCTCTCTGCAAAAGGCTGCCAGTGACCTCATCTCCATTCCCCTTGAACTCACTGCCACTACATTACATATTAGTGATGGCCCTTTATTCCTACTTCCTCCTCAAAATTCTCTTTTCTCCTCCAACAACTGGTGCCAGTCATTTTGAATGTAGTTCCATTCATTCAAATTCTTGTTTAAATACCTTCAAACTCTCCTGAATACCCTCATTGCCTGCAGTATAAGCACACACCCCTTAGCGTTATCATCTTTTCCAACTGGGCCCTCCAGCTCTGTATTTCACTACACTGAGCCAAGTTACGTGAAGGTCCCTTTATGACTTGGTCTGATTTTTGTCAGGGCTTCTTTGTTCATGCTGCTTTTCTGCCTGAGTTGCCATTTCCCCTCATTCTACATCTGGTTAATGAGAACCTTGAATTCTGATACTTGGCTCAGACTTCATCTCCTGAGTGATTCTCAGTAGACTAGGTAGATCTCACCCTACCTTATATATACTTTAATCTTAAAATCTATAACACTGTATTTTATTTATTTGTTCACATGTCTGAAAATCTCTTCTGAAAGGAATGTGGACACCAGGTAAAGTTTTAAATTGCAAAGCGTATTTCTTGTAGTGGATATCCACATGTTTTATTACTTGCAATTCTGTGACCCTATGTATATTACCAGCTGACCATTTATGGAACTTACTGGAAAATCTAATTAGTCTGGTTTCTAAATATCTTCATGAAATTTTCATACCTAGCCTATGGTGGGGAAATTTTTTTTTTTTTTAACTTCTTTGTACTATAATGGGACTCTCAAAAGGAAAATATTATGCTCCTTTTAGTTTTTATTTTTTGCATTTCATTCTCTCATTCCTATATTTCTGGAATATTTATTAAGTGGTTTCTGGAATTCCTAGATATATACTCTGTTTATCTTAGCTTCTCTTACACTTTATGTCATCTTGGCCTTTGCACTGAATTCTACCCCAAAAAAAATCTCTCTGTATAGTCAGGGCTCTCTAGGGAAACAGAATCAGCAGAAGATATCTGTAAATAGTATAAGATGTTATAAAATTCTCTCATGTGACCGTGGGGATATGCAAGTCCAAATTTCGCAGGGCAGGCTGCAAACCAGCAGCTTTGACTAAGGTCCTTGATGAGTTCCCAGGAAAGGGTGACTGTCTGAAATAAAGCTGTGAATTCTCCCTGAATGAAAAGTCACTTCCACTTTTAAAGTATTCAACTGATTGGATGAGACATCACTCATTGCTGACAGGAATGAGTAGTTCTTAGATATAATGTAATCAGCCATCTATGTAATCACCTCACTGGTGATTAAAGGCTATAAATGTCCTTGTGTTACAATTAGCCCAGTGTTTGCTTAACCAAACAACTGGGCAAAATTACCTGGCCAAGTTGACACATTAGTCTAACTATCACACTCTATTTCCTCTCCCAGCTGCTGGTGTGATATTTTGTTATTTTAATCTACTTATTTTCAATTTCAGGAATCATTTGTTTAATATCTAAAAATAGTGATCCTTTCTTTTTCAAAGAAATCTATTATAAAATAAATGCAATATGCTGTATAATAACCATGGATGTACTGTAGATGTACTATAAGAAAATTATTATTAATAATTGTGAATTCATAAACTTTCTAATCAATAGTGTCTGCTGTTTCAGCCTAGAATTGTGAATGATTAACTTGTCCTTTGTCTTTGTAATGTTATAACACTGCTATGCAGGGAACCCCATCATCCATTACCCAAAAAACAAATGTTTAGAAGGAGCAAGTCACCAAATGTGATATTTACACATCCTGTTTGTATTCCTTGTAAAACTAAAAGTTGGCCTGCATGTGGCAAAGCTGGTCCACATGGCAAGCTGGCCCACGCAGGAGTGCTGGCTTGCTTGAAGAGCTGGCACAGCAAGATAACACAACAAAAAAAGGCACAGAGGAGAGACAATAGGAGATGCGGCAGAACAGGGAGCTGAGGTGGCACAAGAGATTCAGCACCTATCTCCACTCCAGAAGGTCCCAGGATCAGTTCCTGGTGCCACCTAAAGAGAAGACAAGCAGACACAGAAGAACACACAGAGAATAGACGGCAATCACAAAACAATGAAGGGGGAGGGAATCAAATAAATAAATCTTTTAAAAAAAGACACTGGAGGAACATACAGAAGAAATTGTAAACATATATAAAGAAGACAACAGATCTTATGGTGAGGAAAGGTGCAATGGAAGAAATTAAAAGTACACTAGAGGGAAGCGGCTGTGGCTCAATCAGTAGGGCTCCCGTTTACCATATGGGAGGCCCCGGGTTCGGTTCCCGGGGCCTCCTGGTGAAAGCAAGCCCGCCACACGGCGCGGTTAGCTGACCCAGCGAGCACAAGCAGCAAGGGGGGGATAAATGAATAAATAAATAAATAAATAAATAAATAAATAAATATTAAAAAAAAAAAAAGTACACTAGATGCACATAATAGCAGATTTGAACATGCAGAGGTAAGAATTAGTGACAGTGAAGATAACATCCAAACTTCCAGAGATAGTAGAACAGATTACAAAAAATTCAGCTACAAAAAATTCAGCGAGGACTCAAGGAATTGAATGACACCATGAAACACACAAACATATGCATTATGGGCATCCCAGAAGGAAGAGAAGGGAAAAGGAGCAGAAGGCATGTTGAAGAAGAAATAATGGCTGATAATTTCCCAACTCTTATGAGGGACATGGATGTATATGTTCAGGAAGTGCAGTGTACTCCAAACAGAATAAATCCTAGCAGACCTATTCTGAGACATATACTTATCACACTGTCAAACACTCAAGACAAAAAGACTCCTGAAAACAGTCATCAAAAACCTCCCAAAGATGAAAAGTCCAGGACCAGATGACTTCACAGGTTAATTCTACCAATCATTCCAGAAATTACTAATACTAATCCTGTTCAACCTCTTACAAAAATGAAGAGGAGGGAACATTACCTAACTCATTCTGTGGAGCCAACATCATCCTAAAACTAAAGCCTCATAAAGATGATACAAAAAAAAAAAAAAAACAAAAAACGATGGACCAAACTCTATAATGAACTTAGATACAAAAATCCTCAAAAAAATATTTGCCAATCAATCCAACAACACATCAAACAAATTATACACCATGATCAAATGAGTTTTATCCCAGTTATGCAAGAATGTTTCAACATAAAAAAACAACAATCAATGTAATAAACCACTTCAACAGATTGAAGGAAAAACAATCACATGATCATCTCTAACACAAAAAGAACAGCTGGAAAAATACAAAATCCTTTTTTGATAAAATCACTTCAGAAGATAAGAATAGAAGGAAACTTCCTCAACACAATAAAGAGCATATATGAAAAACCCACAGCTAACATCATACTCAATGCTTAAAGGCTAAAAGCTTTCCCTCTAAGATCTAGAAGAAAAGGATGTCCACTCATCATTCTTATTTAACATTGTATTAAAGGTACTCGCTTGAGCACTTAGAGAAGAAAAAGAAATAAAAGGCATCCAAACTGGAAAGGAAGAAGTAAAACTTTCACTATTTGCAGATAACATGATCCTATACAGAGAAAGCCCTGAAAAATCTACAACTAAGCTTCTAAGCTGATAAGCGAATGCAATAAAGTGGCCTCCCCAGAGTTCATGGAGCCACACCTTCATCTGTTCCTTCATACACCCCTCCCCCCAGCTCCATGGATGGCTAAACAACCCCATCTCTGCTCACACCCACATTCCAGCACCATTGACCACACTCCCCGTTTCTGAATCACCATCACCCCTGTCCACTGCGAAACAGCCACCATCAACCTTATCATAAATTCTGCCTAGACTGAGCATTGGTTCACCACTCTCTACTCTCTTTGTAGTGAAAATCAACATGGAACAATCAGTAGTGTTTCTGCACACTAATAATGAGCAATCTGAGGAGGAAATCAAGAAAGAAGCCCATTTATAATAGCAACTAGCAGAATGAAATATCTAGGAATAAAATTTACTAAAAATGTAAAGGACTCATACACAAAAAACTACACTACATTGCTAAAAGAAGTCAGAGATGACCTAAATAAATGGGAGAGTACTCCATATTCAAGTATTGAAAGATTAAATATCATTAAGATGTCTATACCAAGCAAATTGATTTACAGATTCAATGCAATCCCAATAAAAGCTATAACAGCAATTTTTCACAGAAATGAAAAAGTCAATTATGAAATTTATTTGGAAGGGTAAAGGGCCCCAAGTAGCAAAAAGCATCTTGAAAAAGAAAAAACAAAATTGGAGGAATCATACTTCCTGACTTTAAAGCATACTACAATGCTACAGTAGACATACCAACATTGGTATTAGCACAAGGATAGAAATACTGACCAAAGGAGCTGAAATGAGAGTGCAGATATAGACCAGTACATACACATCCAACTGATACTTGGCAAGGCCACCAAGCCCACTCAACCTAGGGACAAAATGATTTATTCAACAGATGATGCTGGGAGAATTAGATATCCATATCCAGAAGAATGGAAGAGAATCACCATCTCACGCCCTATACAAAAATTAACTCAAGCTGGATCAAAGACTTAAATATAAGAGGCAAGACCATAAAACTCACAGAAGATAATGTAGGGAAGCATCAACAAGGTCTAGTAATAGGAAATGGTTTCATAGACTTTACATCCAAGGCATGAGCAATGAAAGAAAAAATAGATAAATGGGACCTCTTCAAAATTAAAAAAAACTTTTTGTGCTTCAAATGTGTTTGTCAAGAAAGTAAAAAGGCAGCCTACTCAATGGGAAAAAAATATATATTTTAGAACCACTTATCCAAAAAGGACCTAATATTCAGCATATATAATTCTTATATCTCATTAATAAAAAGACAACCCATTTAAAACTGGGCAAGAGATTTAAATAGACACTTTTCTAAAGAGGAAATACAAATGACTAAAAAGCACATGAAAAGATGCTCAACATCACTAGCTATTAGGGAAATGCAAATCAAAACTGCAATGAATATCTTATACCTACTAGACTGGCTGCTATTAAAAAAAAAAAAAAAAACTACAAGGGTTGGAGACGGTATGGAGGAATAAGAACACTCATTCAATGTTGGTGGGAATGTAGAATGTTGCACCCTCTGTGGATGACAGTTTGGTGGTTCCTCAGGAAGCTAAGATTGGAATTGCCATATGATCTGGAAATCCTACTACTAGGAATATACCCAGAAGAATTAAAAGCAGGGACACCAACAGATATGTACACCAACGTTCAGGTGGCATTATGCACAATTGCCAAAAGTTGGAAGCAACCCATGTGCCCATGAATGGATGAATGGATAAAAAAAATGTGGTATACACACATAATGGAATATTATTCAGCTGTAAGATAGAATTAAATATTGACAAATATGACAACATGGATGGACCGTGAAGACTTTATGTTGAATGAAGTAAGCCAGTCACTAATGGACAAATATTGTATGATCTCACTGATGTGAACTAAGGATATTGAGCAGATTCACAGAGGAAGCAACTGGAAGATAGGTTACCAGGATATACAAAGGGAGTAGAGAGAGGTAAGCAAATGCTCAATCTGGGCAGAATCTATAATAAGGTTAATGGTGGCTATTTGGCAGTGGACAGGGGTGATGGTGTTTTAGCAATGAGTGTGGGCGATAGTGCTGGAGTGTGAGTGTGAGCAGAGTTGGGGGGGTTGGGCCATCCATGGATCAAGGGGGAAAGGGTGAATGAAGGAACAGATGAATGTGTGGCTCTGTGAACTCTGGGGAGGCCAAGGATTGTGGTTGAGAGCACAATTATGAGAGTGTTCTTTCAGGATCTATTGTAGAGGAGTGTCACTGTGCAGGGTGTTGGTCATGAGGAGATGTATGAGGAGGGGTACACCTGTGGCATGCCTCTATGAAATGGAATATATTCATGTTGTCATAGAGGGTTTTTTCAGTGGGTGGAGACCCACATAGTAACCAAAAAAATATTAAATGCACATCCTGGGGAGTTCTGCTACTTTCTCAAATAGAGTGGCAAAAATCTCTGAAGTTTATAGGCAGGCCAATAGGCCAAGCCTTCAATATTAATGCTTGTACTTAGAAACCCTACTCCTGTAAAGTTGAAACTTAGCCTAATAATAACTGATGCCTAAGAGTTACTTCCTAAAAACCTCTTGTTACTCAGATGTGGCCTCCCTCTAAGCCAAATTCAGCAGAGAAACTCATGACCTATCCTCTTACGTGGGACATGTCTTTTGGGGATAAGCCTCCCTGATACCAAGGCATTACTAATAAGTGCAACCAGCAATACATTTGGAAAAAGACCTTGACCAAAAGGAGGAAATATTAGATATGAAAGAATTTTTATGGCTAAGAGATTTCAAAGTGGGTTGGAGGGTCATTTGAGAGGTAACAAATGCTTATCTCAGGTAGATCTCACTAACTGCCACAGTAAAAAAGCCTCAAACACAGGTGCTTCCAATGGCTCTAGAGACGTCCAGACACTGCAGGCAAGGCACACAACCCCATGAAATCAGCACCCCCTCAGTGGACCTTATCTTGAAATATGTAATCATCTATTTCCCCAATATAGCAGAGTTAGACTAATATAATTTCCCTACTCATGATTCTTCTACCCCTTTTATTTGAACCTATAATTAGGACTATATCTGTTAAATATATGTCCCAGAGATTTAAATCCTCCATCTGGTTCATATGCCATGTGAGCCCTGAATCTTGCAACCAATATCTGCTCTCCAGTTCATCAGACTTGCCCAGGTCCTAACCTGACTATAAATCACCACCAACATAAAACCTTTCCCTCTGAGTTGAACATGTTTGTCGGGTAATTCAAAGTAAATTAAATAATCAGAAACAGAAATGCAGTTTTCTAAAATGAAATGTGCCCTTTTTAAAGGAGATATAGCCTCTTGCTCTCTCAATTATCTTTAACAGACTTATTCACTCTAAGTTACACTGTTTATTTTTCCACTGGGTGATGTCCTCTCATAGTCATAGTAGTAATAGCCTTTCTTGCCTGTAGAACTGAAGCTGGATTCAGCTCATTTGCCTGGGAAGCCATATTTTCCCTTCTTCATGAACATAATTTTCTTCTTGGGTCCTAAGCCTTTTACTTCATCTCTTTGGTAAAATAAAATGAAAGGATTGAAATATTTATATCTGAAAATCCTTCCAATTTGATCTTTCTATGAATTTGTAAGTATATTTGGATAATAAATTATGGATTGGTCAGTATGTGAATCAAGATATGATCTAAATTATGTCGCTGAAAATTCTAAGACTAATAGATGAAATGCATTAAAATATATCAGATGATTTTTCAAGAAATTTTATTACAATACATTTACATTGAAATTACATATTGAAATGTGCATTTGAGATAAACTAATATGTATTGCAAGGTTTAAAATATATTTTCTATGTATTGTGTTCAATAGTTATTAAAGTACTTATATGCTAGGCATAAATATATACATTAATATTGCTTATTTTTATAAGCTCTGATCTTAACAAATGCAATTCTTGATGGTAAAATAATTATGACAAAGCTGAATGAATACAAGTATCATAAAATAGCATAAGACTGTGATAAAGATTCAAAGAAGGAAGACATCTGTTTGTGGATGTTAGGAGAGGCCTAGAGAAGAATGGTCACATTTGAGATTAGGTATAAAGGGTTGGTAGCATTTTAACAAGCATGGTCATCATGATTATTCATAAGTGAGTGTGCAGTGCATGAAAAATTCAAAGAAAAAGTATGAGATATGTTCAGGTGAGTGAGTGAATCATAGGGACTGGTGTTTACTATAAGATTAGGAAAATAGCTGATTAATTCACCAATTCCCTCAACAATTAAGTGCCAAGGATGTGCCAACAATTTGCCAGGCATTAAACAGAAAAGTCTTTTGCCCACATAAAATTTGCCTTCTAATAGGTGATGAAAATAGCTGAAAAACTACTCTTTTTGTGGACAGTCTTGAATTTTAAGCTCCAAAATTTGTCTTTAATTAATGAGCAGAGGACCACTTAAGATGACCAGAGGAATGACATGACTGAACTAATATGGAAATGTGAGGAAGGCTGAGAAGAAATGATTGTAACTAATGAAACCTACATGATTCTTCTCCATAAGGTTCCAATGCCCCTGCAAGTTCAAACACAATATGAATGGTTAAATTCACATTTTATTTGACTTCTATCTGGTATTTGATATATTTAACCATAACTTCTCCTTCAAACTCTTGACTTCATGTTGTCACCTCTCATTTATTTCCTAGCTCTTTGACTGTTAACTCAAGTGCCCAAAAAAAGCATTCCTATTCTTGTTTTTCTTTGTGGTACTATCCGGGGCTCTTTTTTCTTATATTACAGATACTTCGATGGTTTTAACCAGCATCTATAAGCTGATGCCTCTTAAATGTAGACTTATCTTAAGTTTTATTTTCTGTTCTGAGCTCCAGACCTATATAGCCAACTGCTATTGCCCATCTTCCTCCAGGTGTTAGGCAACTCAGGGTCAGTAACCGCAAATTGAACATTTTAGCTTTGCTCTCCATCAATACCACATTTACCCTATTACTCAAATCAGCAATTTGAAATTCATCTTAGAATCTGCTTTCTCCTCAACTCTTCTACCTCCAATCGACTCACAAATGAATTGTTTTTATGTTCAAATTGTCCCTGGAAGTACCAGCTTCTCTTCTTGATCTAGCTCAATGATTAAGACTCCAGGGTCTTTAGATTCAGAGTATACACGTTGACTCTGACTCTTACTACCGATGTAATCCAGGACAAATCACGAACCCAAGTCTCAATTTCACAGTACTAAAATGGAAGTAATGATAGTATGTATTCCATAAGGTTGCTGTGATGGAAAAATAAGAAGATGGAGTAGTTCCATCGGAGCAGACACCTTGTGGCTATGTCATGCGTGTAAGGGCCAGAGAGGCACCAGCTGCCACTCAGGGAGGAGGCCAAGGCCGCAGCTTGAGGGAGGTCCCAGCCCCTCTGCCAATCTGTGTCTGGCAGAACCGGTGTGAGATGAGATACAATCCTTCCCCGCTGCCGTGATAATCAAGAGTTTTGGCCGGACCTTTGAGTGTACACAGAGATAATGCCAAGCCAGACAAAAATCACAGACTATGGTTCTGAGACAGATTAATAAGGAACTTAGTGATGTGGCCTGTGACAGCCCAGTACAATGTTCTGCAGGCTCAGTTGGGGCTGATATGTTTCATTGGCAAGCTACAATTATGGGGCCTAATTACAGCCCATATCAAGGCAGTGTATTCTTTTTTTTTTTTTTTTTTTAAAGATTTATTTATTTACTTTATCCATTTTAAAACCCCCCTTCCCCATTTGCTGTTTTTGTGTCCATTTGCTGGGCAATTCTCTGTGTCTGTTTCCTGCCATCTCTTCTCATCCTCCTCCTCCAGTCTTCACCAGGATTCGATCCTGGAGACCTCCGATGTAGGAGAGAGGTATTCTGCTGCCTGTGCCACCTCAGCTCCTGGCTTCTGGAGCTTTCGGAGCATCTTGTCTTGTCTCTCTCCTGTTACGTCATCATTCGGCTGCATGGCTCTCGGGGCCCTACAGCTCAGCGGCACACAGAGCCTGGCAGCCCATGCGCCTTCGGGAGGTCCCGGGGATCGAACCCAGGTCCCTCCATATGGCAGACGGACGCCCAACCATTTGAGCCACATCCGCCCCCCAGTGTATTCTTTTTGACAATTCATGTTCCTACAGACTACCTACAAATCACCTAAGAAGGCATTTACAAAAAATTTATCATTCATATATTAACAGTAATGGCAGCATTTCTCTTGACATTCTAAAATCAGGTGGTCTCCTGCTTTAACTATTTCTAAAGTTCTTTTATCCATTAGTTCACTGCTATGTGATCTGAACCCAGATGACCCCCTAGTGCCAGAGAGTGCACACATGTATAAAACACAAAGTACAACATTCTATCTAGGGAATAGGCACAGAGGTAAGCCATATGCTACGTATAATACCACATGATAGCTGGAATAAATTTTAAATTACTGTTCTGTTTTTATTTTCTTATTGAGCTGCTCCCCTATCAGACCTTGTATTAGTCTGTTAAAGGGGTGCTGATGCAAAGCACCAGAAATCTGTTGGCTTTTATAAAGGATATTTATTTGGGGTAAAAGCTTACGGTCCCAAGGCCATGGAAAGTCCAACTCAAGCTACCATAATAGGTACTTTCTCACCAAAGCCAACTGCCATGTGTTCAAAAGAATGAATGTTTTGCCATATTTAATTAAAGTGCAATTTGTTACAGGTTGACACATTGGTTGACGTCATTTATGCAGAAATAATAGGCTAATCAGAAAATGTAGTTTTAGTATGTTGCACATGATACTGGCAGCTCTAGAGTTCAAAGATGACTTGGTAAACAACAGTTTTGAAACATGTATATGGAGTTTAAGAAACTTATTTTCCAGGTGCAACCCTCATTAATTATTCACCTTGTGCACTTGACAGATGATACACCCATAACATGGAAGTAATAATGGGCAAAATTTTACAAAATAAGGTATTGTATTAATGCTGGAGTTGTCATGAGTATCTGTTGAAATGGATTTGTTCAGTCATTTACATTACTGAGCATTTAAATACACCATATATCATTTCAGATGACTTAACATGAAGGAATAAAAGTCAATGCTACTGGATTATTTTTTTAAAAGATGATGGGTGCAACGTGTATGTTGATAAAGCATTGTGTATATTTGATATAGGTTAGTTATAAATAATATTGTTATTATTTACAAATAAATAAAAAAGCTGCCTTAATTTATGCCCTTTTGATCATTCACCCTAAACATTGGCAATGGTCTTAAAATTATTCCCTGTGTCTCCAAACTCAGTTTCTTCCTTCCACCCACCAACCCTCGCTATAGTCTCTCTAAAACCTAACCATACTCCCATAATCTAAAGAATAAAGAATAAAATCTTTAATATGTTTTTAACATTTAAACTGCTGGAACCCTCCTCTGTTTATCATAGTCCCCTCTACCTCAGACTTTAGTCTCCAGCAAAAAGCAGTTAAAAAAGTGTCCCCCAATCAATCTGTTGCAATTCCATGCCTCTTTTTCTTTGAGCAGACACCTTTACTTCTCTTGCCTATCTAGAAAACTCCTATTCATTCCTCAAAATCTTGTGCAAACATCACAACTTCTGGAAAACTTGCCTGGTGATACACAGAAAAATTAACTGATTTTTTCTTCCCTAATTTCCATATCTTGAATATACTACTGTCAATTTATATATTCCACGGTGTTATCTGTTTTCAATATCAATCTCCTGCATTAGAATTCAGATTCCTTGTCCAGGGATGAGAAAATATATTTGACTTTGAAGTTCCAAATCCTATACTTCATGGAGGTTAATAAATGTATATTGAAAAAAAAAAAAATGAAGCTTCTCTATTGTACTAGGGATGGGATTATTTTATCTTCGTTGTAATTTGGATCACCAAACTAGACTTTTGGAACATACTGGGAGCTATCAGTAAGTCATGGTTCCAATCAATAAGGAATTTTATTCCAATGATTATTTAAAATACATATATATACTTTCACAAGCACACACACACACATTAACACCCAGTCTTGCTTTCTGTGTTTTCTGTGAAATATGTTGCTTAATTCTCATTATAAATCTTATAAATCCTATTATCTCAATTCCAAGGAAGAAATAAACATAGAGAAAGCCTAAGAAACTTGCTGCAGATCACACTGCCGGTAAGTGACAAGACTGGATTTTGAACCAAAATAGTCTTACTACAGGGCTGCAATCTTAATCACTATTCTATACTTCCTTCTAAATATAGAAATGAGAAAATAAATCATAATAAAAGATGACAGAAGAGAAGTGTCAAATTATGGTGTTGTGGTCAACAGCAGTACAATGCAGGTGATATGGTTTGATTTTGGCCATAAAGTTGATAAGATAGAGAAACAGGATTCCTCTTTGCTTGATGTCTCACACACTAAAGTGCTTTCCAAATATATGGGAACTAATATACTAAGGAGGAAACGAAATGACTTTTTAGTAATCTGGATCAAACTATTGATTTGTTTTAATAATACTTGTCTTCATGCAATATTCATATTTTTACCTGATTATATATAATTTAAATTTTTATTTTGAGCCATTTCTGAAAGGATAAATTATACATTTTTAACCTTATTTCATGTGTGAAAAGTATATAATGAATTTTTAAAATTTATATTCCGTTCTTTGTAACTTCTGCTCTTCCTAGAATATCTATGTTCTTGTGAACTCTGGTTATTATAGATCATACAGCAAAGCGTTTAATTAACGGGAATGAATCACACCAGTGTGTTTTAATGTATCTTGGGTCTGAGTCAAATATTTCATATGAGTTCAGTTTTCTATATTAGTGTTATGACTCCTTCAAAATCCACAACCAAAGCATTCATGGAAGAAATGCAGCCAAATTTAACTTACCTTTAAACTCCTGAGATCTTTAAATGGATATCCTCAGATTAAGAATCAGAGCCAAAAAATCATTTAAAGGATGGTACCCTTGAGTGGCTTATAACTTACTAAGTGATAGAAATTGAGTTGGTAAAAGCTCATAAAATGTTGGAAGAAGATGATTGCTTCCCTTAGGCTTCTTTTGTTTACTTCACTGGAAAGGTCCCTTGAAATATAACTTCCTCTGGAGGATAATTATAAGATCTTAGATACAATTTTATCTTCTGAATGTTGTTAATAGTCAGTGTTAGCCTAAACAAAACTGTTGACTCTTATGCTCTCTGGTAAGTTAAAGTATTTTACTTAAGGGTTATGTGCCCCAACCATAAAAAAGTGAATATTAAACTAATGATAAACAAAATACTGTTCTCATAGAAAGTACTGTTTTGATATTCAGCAGATCCTTTTTATATACAAGATATATTTATTACCCCCTTTTTTTATAAACGTAAAGCTAAAATATTTTAAGGTTAAGGGATGGAGTACTTGTGGGGCTCCTTTAAATGCACATCTGGAGCCTGAAGAGAAGCATTTGAATCCATCTCTACCACAAACCAGCAGTTGGATCCCACTTACCTCATATTTCCAAATCACATTTTCCTTAATGAAAATATATGCAAAAGGTAGAAAATGATACTCTAATTTGTTTCATTTCAAATATTATGTAATTCCAAGTAAAACTAACATTCTTCTATTATCAAACTATATGTTTTAACAAGTCACAACAGCAAAAACAGGAAGCAATGGGAAGCTTATTGGAACACTCCCTTATTGATGGAAAATTGCATCAGTATATTCTTACCTGAAGTGCTGATTCATACATGAGAAGAACTTAAAAGTAAAACAAATATTATCCTATATTTTTCACATAACCTTCAGCAGTTTATCACTGCAATAAATGACCTAATTACACTTATGTCTGTTATTTGTTTCTTGTATACCTAGCAATACACTGAAGAGGCCATGTTCTTTTCCCACATGCTATATCTTATAAACAATCTTAGTTCAAGTTAGCTTTACCAAATTTCACTTGCAAAAAGCAACATGGAGCAACATTAAGGCATGGGCTATGATGTTAAGCCAGGATTATTACTTCTTCATGCAGTCAAATTATCTATCACTTTTCACTTTTCTCATGACAACTGTCACTGTAGGGATTTCCTCAGTCTTTGAGCCTCTGTGACCATCATTCCTATATCACTCCACTTATACAGATGCTCTCATTCATCCTATTTTAACCCAAAAGCCTTAGCAGGATGCTCTACTTCCCATCATGGGAGCTTCAGGCTGCCCAGCCCTGGCTACTTTCAGCTGTGTTAAATAATCTTGCACAGTTTGAGAACCATGGGTATTTTAGAGCTAGCAGATTAAAGCAGATTTATTTCTCTTCTCTTAGTTTCCATTTTCTATTTCCTGCCATATCAAAGAATATTGTTTTGAGCTTTGATGGGAAAAAAAAGATCATAACTATTACTTTGTGGTTTGATCAATACATAATTTCTCAGGAATTATAACTGATATATTAACACGATATAGTTTTAATATTTAAACTATAAATATAAATATCTGTGAACTCATTTTTAATTACTCACATATGAATCATTCAGACTGAATTACTTTGAGATGACATAGTAGTTAATGTGTACTCTAGGTCTATATTAATCTAGCCATAGCAATTGAAAAGAACTAATATTTGCATATTGCTTTTCATTAAATCCATATCAATGTGGTTTAATGTACAGTAATTAGTGTAATGTAATGTAATTAATCCCCTCAACAACTCTGTTTTGGTAGATCAAGTAAATGAATATTAGCTGACTAATTTAATTCATAAACAGTTTCTGAGGTAGGTATAGTTATTAATTCCATTTTGCAGCTAAAGGTACTGAGGGCTTAGAAATTATATTTCACCTGGTTTTCAGGGACTAAAAATGAAGGATCTAAGAATTACTCTCAGCTCTGTACTCCAGGCATTTAACCTCTGTGTTATATTGTCTGTAATGTCTTTTATTCATTTACCTTGCTTTATAGCTATTTAACTACATGGATTGTTTTCCTTCTAAAAGCTAAGCTCTTTGAAGAAAGGATCCTTTTCTGATTCATCTTATTAACAACTACTGTATTTGTCATAGAGAACCGCTGTGCATAGTAGGTATTCAAAATAGTATTACATAAATAAAGGAATGAGTAAAAGTAATTATCCTACAAAATCAATGTAGAATTGAGGGCAAAGTTTATCTTTGTGAAATTAAAGTGGTCATAGGAGGTCATTCTGAGTAGATTCATTTGCTTCCTTATTGAATTTTAGTGTGGTCTGAAGAATTAAGAGTAGTGGCTGATGATTTAGAGGTTTAAGTACAAATTATGGCTTTACAACTTATATTAAAGCCTAGCTATGATACTTTGGTTTCCTCTTTTAGAAAAAAAACAGGATATGATATTCAACCAACATTGTTGATATGAGGATTAAATGGGATAATGTATAAAATTTCTGGCTCCACGATTGCTGCACAATACACATTCAACAAATGTTAGGCTCCTACTCTATTAGCATAAAAAAATGTTTCTAGGCCTAATCAATGTCTACATTGTTGCCAAAGAGTGGTCAATAACAGCTTGCTTTTAGAGTACAATGTAATTTCCCCATAACAGGCATCTTTTTGTGGACAAATAACTCGGGTAAAAGTTCTATGGATATCTGGAATTTCTAAGAAATTTACAGTAGGTCCTTCACAACCACGGAAAGCAAGGACCAATCTGAAATTCTGAGTAGTTTATCATTCAAGTTGCACAGTGCCAAGAGGTAAGTCAAGAATCTTTACCAACATCAAAAATGGCATTGAATGGCAACAAAATAGATTATAAACTTAGGTATCTTGTGTCTTTTCTTGTCATTTGTCTACCCAATCATTCACTGAGTAAGAACCATGTACAAAGTGCTAGGTCTCTTTTTCCCTTCACAGTCAACTGCTTATAAGAATCATATAAACCTGCTGTTTCTATTAACTTATATTCCACTCATTCCTCAAACCTGATGACATGGATTATTCTCCCTCCACCTAAATACTCCACTGATTCTGCTATTTATAAAGTCACAAAAGAATGACCACATTGTTATTAAATCTAATTAATTGCATCTACCTTCCTTATAGCACTTGAGTATTAGACCTTTGAAATGTTCTTTGCCCTTAGCTTCAGCTGTACCACTTTCTCCTGATTTTCTTCTTTCATATCCTGAAACTATTATTTTTTACTTCCTTCCTCTACCCATCTCCTCAATGTTGGTATGCATCTAGATCCCACCAACCCCATAACCCAGAACTTCTCCCTAAGAAAGCTCTTACAGTCAAATCTATATTTAAAAACAGATCTGGTTCTTGAGGTCTAGATATGTATATTAAACTGCTAACAGGACATCTTCCTTGGCTATCCCGTAGCTCTTCAAATGTGACATAACCAAAATTGAATTCATCATCTTCCCCATACCCTGCCCTAAACAAAGGGAATAAAAGAGCATGATTTTGTTATTTTTATCAATTAATGGTGCTGCCATCAATCAGGCTACACTATGAACTTCAACCTTGGCTTCCCTCACTTCCTTCACATGTCACATACAGTTGGTCACCACAACTTAATTTTTTATCTCCCTATGTAACTATTTTTTCACTTGTCCACTTCTCATAATCACTATACATCTCAAGCTGCCACTATCTTTCATCTTGATTACAGCAACAACTTCATTACTTTTCCTGTCTCTAAATGGTCTACTCTTAAATCAGAGTGATTTGGATAAAACACCAATTTGTTTGGATGATAAATGAATTAATTTATCTAAAGTACATAGAAGAATGTCTGGCACAAATTGACTCTTCAGTTGCTGTTGAAGCAATAGCATGAGGAGGAGGATGTGAGAAGAAGCAGGAAGAAGATACTCCTATTAATAATGTAATCTAGTGGTAACGTTAATAGTGGACATCAAAATTTTATGTGAATTCCTATTTAACATCTTTTAATCACATGTTTCTCTTTCTTCATTTCTCATTGACTCTTCAGTCCTTGACAATATGGATTCTTTTTCCACGTACCACTCTACTCCACCAACTGCATTTACAAATCTATCCAAGAATGATCTCATTGTTAAAAAACAAAAAGTCCATATTATTATTTATTATTCTGAAGTCTCATGATTATCAGGTATATGCATATCTTTCTAGACTTACCTCTTACCTCCTGCATCTCACATTCAGAATGACTTCTAGTACTCTAAACTCCCCTACCGAAACTTTGAAAATATTTTTCCCTCTGCCAGGAATATTCACTCTCCATTTTTGCCTATCTGATTACTAATTATCCTTCAACGTTCTTGTCACTTCCTCTAGGAAGTCTTCCATGATTTGGTTATACAGTTTGCCCTTTATGTATCTCCAAAGCATCCTATAACTACAGTATAAAGTACATTTATTGTTTTAGAATTGCCTATTTATTTTATGTGCCACTGCACTATAAATTCCATAAACGTGGAGCCATGCTTGTCTCATTCCCTTTACATGCTTAGCACTTAAGAGTTTAGTATCACTGAGTCTTGATTAAGGAGAATAATTTGAAAGTGCCATTAAAATGTTAGATACAGAGTAAGATGGGGATCACATTTATTCAGAGAAGTAGAGAGTTCAGACCTAATCTGTGATAGGAGTTTTACACAGGTCATAACTGAGAATGTAAGCGAAAGGAAGATGTAATAATAAGCAGGAATGGTGGCCAAGGTACAACATTAAAGAAAATTAATGGGGAACAAATTAATATTTATTGAGAATTTGTAGGCATTGTGATTTCCATAATATAAATTTCAATTTCAGCTTAATATAAATAGCTTCGAAATTTATATTATTATTAGAAATGTTCAGTGTTTTTGTAACTTGTCCACCTACACAAAACTTATAAATGGTAAAGTCAAGTTTCAAATCCAGGGAGCCAGCACTCCTATTGGTGAAATCATTTAGTTTGATGCTGAAATATTAGCCATTCTTAGAAAACTAAAGAACTTATTAACTTTTTTACTGATCATAGAGTTCCTCATCTTATCAGGTAATATCCAATTAATAGAGTCACTGTTTGTCATTGTCATAATTTCATAATTGAGATAATTGAATATATTACAGCATGAAGCATACTGTTACATAAAACTTGCTCAGTAACACATATTACTAAAATTATTATCATATTATCACCATTTATACTATCATAATATCAAGGTTCATGTATTTTTTCATTTCAACACTGTCTAGAATAAAAATAAAAATACATGATCTTTCACCTAGATAATCTCTTCTCTTTAGTCACTCCTATGCAAAAAAAAAAAAGAGACAGAGAGACATAATGGGTTTAAGTTTTTAATAGTTTAATATCTGCTCAATAATCATTTCTGAGTGAGTCACTAACCATATAACTGCTTGGCAACTTTAGCCTTTAAGTGGAAATATTTGCATTTGCTTGTGCCCTCTGCCTCTTAGGTTAAATTAACACTGCTCTTTGATATCCTCAAACTGTTAATTGTATATATTCAGGAAGTAAGCGTCCACTTGTTACTGGACAATCTTTTATTCTCAGGGTCTTTTAAGGAAGATGTTTGGTGATGGAAGAGTTAACTATACTCCTCTTGATTTGGGATCCCTGAGGCCTCATAATACCCAGAAAACAGATTTCTCAGTATCATAGAAATGGAAGAGATTGCTTAGATCATTATCATATTTCCTACAAGCTTAAACAACTCTGCTTTATAACAGGTCATTCTTGTTCAGCAGCCTAAATGAAAATCATTACAAAGAGGATAACAACATGTATCTTCATTAAAAATTAATTGTATATGTGTTTTTAATTTTATTTTTCTTTGCATTCTTTAGTGATTTCATCTTTCTGTCACCATGATGCTGAGTGGTTTTATGTGACGTTTAAGTAAAAGATTGAAAAATAAACAATTATGATCACTTATCTTTATAGCAATTTTGAAGATGGATACTGTTTATCTCTATTTTAAAGAAGAAGAAACTTAGGTTTGGGAAAGTCCTGACCATTTCCCAAACAGTTTGTAAGTAGCTAAGTCAAAATTCATAATTAGTTTTACTGAACTTTGGAGACCATCCTTCTTCTAGTGTAAAAGAAAGCTCATTCTGCTAACTGGAGATTCTGTTCAAACATGATTTAGAGGCTTTTTCCCTCTGCTGAAACATACTTTAACTAGAGGATAAATAGATTTCAACTGCTGAATAATGTTTTGTTAATTTCTAAGAGCTATGCTGTAGAATATATTTAGAATTTCTATTTTTACTCCCTCTGTTTTTTAATTCATTATTTTCTGCATTAATGCTACCCCTTCTAAACTCTGGTGTTCTTTGTCTGTGTTGGGGTAGCGGGAAGTTTTGAGGGAGAGGAGGTTCCTTCCTGTGTGTCTGTGTTGTTCCTCTCTAGCTGTTTTTTTTTTTTTTTTTTTTTTTGAATAATTAGTTAATTTTTTTAACCCCAATATGAAAATATTTAAGGTTTTGAATTTTCAACAGGTCCAGCTTTGGCTAAATCACAAAAATTTCATTATATTCTAGATTTTTATTATTTACTAAATTGCATTTGGATATATAAAGACTTTGCTGACCCAAAATATATTTTTTAAGAAAATATATTGTTTGGCTTTTTTCTCTAATCAAATGTTTTTAAAGCAATTCTTTTTTTTTTTTTTGAGGTACCAGAGCTGGATATCAAAACTGGAACATTGACTGTGGGATGCTGGCACTCAACCACGGAGCCACATCAGTTCCCCTGAGCTGCTTTTTGTTTGTTTGCTTGTTAGTTTTTGTTTTTATGGGGGAGCCGGGACAGAACACAGGAACTCCCATATGGGAAGCAGGTGCTCAACCACTTGAGCCCTATCCGCTCCCCAAAGCAATTTTAAAATTAGGTTCTTTATGTTAATTTGCTTATCAACACATAATTTCTACATTTTGAATTTGATTGTGATTTTATTGTGCCAGGAAATGATCACTTTGTTGAAAGGTGCATTATCTGTTGATATTATGACCATAAATGTTGTACGTTTTTATATATATGCATGCAAATGAATTAAATATCATTATATTTTTAAGTCTCCTAAGTCCTTCTAAAATGTAATCTGTTGGATAAATTAATATCTATCAATTATTCTCAGAACTTTTACCATAAAAAGTATGTTTTTTTTAATTTTTTTTACTTTGAAGTATGCTATTTGAAGCATAAAATTTTGATTTTTTTTGGTTATTATTAAATATATTAAATTTTTGTGCTCCTTATTGATTATAATATTTATTATTAACATTGACATTTATATCACTTACCACTTTTTAATACTACCTAATGAGATATTGTGTTAATAATATAATACTAACTATATCGGTTCACCAGTTGCAACAAATGTACTACACTAATGCAAAACGTTAATAATAGGGAAAACTGTGTGTGTGAGGGAGTGTTAATAGGAACTCTGTACTTTCTGTGTAATTTTTCTGTAGATCTACAACTGCTCTAAAAAATAAATCCATTTAAAAAATAAATAAAGGTGAAGAGAAAAGAAAAGAAAAAGAAAAAGTCAACAGTAAATGAAGAGTCAGCACTCTGGTAGATGCTACTTATAAGTGATTTCTGTTATTTAGTGCTTGGCATGACTGCAGACATGCTCATGGCCAGTGGATAGCAAAGTGACCCATGGAGGGCTAAATTAGACCCGAAGAAAATTAACTGGAAAATGTGCATCTTCAGACCTCTTAGCAAAACTTTTCCCCAAACAATGCATTTCTCTTTTCTAGGAAGAGTTTAATGTTATTGCTACTCTTCTTCCTCTCTAAAAATCTATTCTTAGGATGCAATGAAATGAGATGTGATAAGATGTGTACATTGTGGAGTTTAATAAAGCTGCCATTCAGTTCTTCATAGAAGTAGAGAGCTGCCTCCTCTAACCCATTTGCTTATGCTAGACTGGGCCATCTTGCATTCTGCCTGCTACAGTCCTTGAAAGTATTCTGAACTTTCTTGAGAGGCTTTTTAAAGCTTAGCCCTATCAAATTTTGAAAGCAGTTTCAAAGACTTTTTAAGCATATTTGTATTTGGTTTCAGAACACAAGAAGAGGAAGTTTGTCTTAGTTCCAATGAACAAAGATATAAAATTTCTTACATTCCAGAGTGAATAAAGGATCTACTTAATGTTGAAATATATCCTTCAACTACCCTGGACTATTATGAATTACCAAAGGTGTCATGAGACCCAATAAATAAACTGTTTGTTTTTGTTTTTTGTTTTATCACATGAAAACCTCTTACAGTACATTTGCAAATTTTGATGTCAAAAAGCTTCAGGTAAAATTATATCATCCCCATTTAAAGTTGGGGATATAGTAATTTTAAAGTCTAGTATAGCTTTATACATACTGAAGTTGAAAAATTTAATTCATTAAAAATTAAAATATAATTTCAGAACATTAGGTTATAAATTTCAAATATATAAATGATTGATGTTTCTGAGGAAAATATTTAGACCTTTTTTAAAAAGCAGTAATTGGGAAGCATTTGCCTATTGAAAAACTTTACACTGACTGGCCACAGTCATTAGTCTAAACTATATTTATCTGACTTACTAGAATTGCTTAGTTCAAAATACTTGGATTTTAAACATATTAAGCCTTTTATATTTTTTGTTAAAATATAATATTTAAAGATTCACATCATTAAAATAAACAACTAAAGACATGATTTGACCTTTCATTTAGCAGGACTTTTTGTACTGATATGGCTTCCTCAGAATATGGCTTTGGTAACAAACAAAAATCAAAAGACAAAGAGATATATAGGAGACCAAGAAGCGGTTATTAATTACAGTGACAATAAAAAGATGCATGTGAATAAAATAGGATAGCTCATACCTCTTTTCAAAATCCTTCAAGAAGTAATTAATTTCCAAAAATTTGAAGAACACATCACAGATTTAATTATATTAAAAAAGAGTCTATAGATGGCTTATATGATATGTGGATCTAAATCTCAATAAAATTGCTTTTAAAAAAGTGTACATGCATTGTAGTGAAAATGTCATATACTCAACATATTTTAGAAAATGAAATCAAAGTATTCATCAATGGCAAATAAATTTACCTTGCATTTATACATTTTTGGGGGAAATCTGAAGAAATTCAAAAAAGCAGACTTTGAGAATTATATACTTGCCTACAACTGGTTCTCATATTCTCACATACAGATTTCCTTAAAACTCAGCCTGCCAGTGGACCATGCAAGAATATCCCTTTAAACAAAACAGAAGTACTGAGAATGTAGACGACTAAGAGGCTTAATTTTTTTTTTTAATTTATAATCCTAATAATTAGTAGAGCAGAATGCCTCTGTACAACTTTAAATATGAAAAATAATCCTGAGTGTATATGATAGGAACCCTAGACCTAAGAATTCCCAAATATTTCCCTTTTATGGCAAAAAGTCCTTACTATAATTTTCCATTCCTCATTGTCTAATTTTTTAAATTGTTGAATTTAGTATTATTTAAAATATAGACACTTTAAGGACAGAGTTGATAAATCACTTACGAGATACCTGTCTTGAGAAACTGGAGGTCCAGATTTTGTTTCTGATGCAATTGGTTAGTGGAAGTTTCTGAATGTTCTTTCAGTTGACCAAAATTAATTCGTCTTATGTGTTAGGAAGGCAAAAGATGAGTGACGTTGATGATTAAGCTGTGCAGTCTGTTGTTGTTTCGAGCTTAAAAGGCTTAAAGGCAAGCTTTTTGTAGTTGATTATGGTCATATACAGAATGAAACAAAGGGCCCATGGAAATCTACTAACCTTAGAATCTGGAATTACTGCTAACACATAATTATATTTAGAAAATGAAGGCCCTATACTTTCACTTTAAATGCTTCCAATTTCAACGGTAAAAGCCAAACAAAATACAGATGCTATTTCATGGCTCCATTGCTCCTGTTAGAAACCCTCCAAATGAAAATTGATTTATCTGTACCTCTAAAACTGTATGGGAAAGTTAGACAGGCATAAGCACATTCCTTGTGTGGGAGCAAAGGGAAAATGCAGTGTAGCCAAGAAAAGTTGGAACACATCCTGCTCCTTAAATGATGCCTGCCCCAGCCAGATGCAGGTCTATTTATCACCTTTGTTAACCACTTGGTTAATAGTGGTGACTGTAATTATATTATCTGCTTCAAAATGGAAAGAATTGGTTTGAGTCGCTCCTGTCATTTTCCATTTAACCAAAATCTCATTTATGATATGCTTCCTTTTTGTTTCCAGCTCTTGAATAATGCTTTTGGCAAGTGGCAAAGACTTTCAAATCTTCAAATTTATCAATTTGTCTAATAATGAAATTCAAATTTGAATATCAAACTTCTCATCCAACAAAATATGAAGATATATTAATTTAAATCATCATTATCTGTGAACATCCCAACAACTATTTTCTCTGACTTCAGTGGAAAGATCTTGATCAAGACTTTTTCTTATAGTCTGCTTCAGAAAAAGAAGCCAGGAAATCAACTTGAATGTCATGCTGCTACAGAACTAACAGAATGGCAAAACAACTGAAATCAATTAGATATCTTTAAAGAATAGTTTGAAAAACAGGGGGAAAAGATTCCTAGTATGCCTTGCCACATGCTTTACATCAGAAGATGAGCCTCAGGCTTGCACATCTCCCTGTCCCATCCCCTACAGGAGACTGGAGATTTATGTTCTAGAAAAAATTGCATTATAGCAATTCAGGATTTCAGGTTATTAGGCATAACTGATGGAAAAGATGAAAACAAGGGAATTAAATGAATTAAGACTCTTTCTGCTAATTTTAGGGATGCAGCCCACTTAGTTGACCTCATGGAAAAGAACCAGGGAAATAACCAACTTGACTTCACTGTCCTCTCTCCCTCAGATCTCCTGCCAAATAGAAACCAGACCACCCGGGATCTGTTGATGTTATCCATACCCATCAGCCTCCTGGAGCAGAGAACAGGATGGAGAAAGGTAGAGAGTGAATCTGGAGGCATAAACTAAAGATATCCAGCACAGGACACATTTAACATTTTTTGGGGGGTCCACTTTCCCAAATCTTAATTATTATTAATCTATAAATCATTGTCAATTTGATTGGAAAAACACAGTGTTTTAAATATTTTTCTATAAGAGTAAATATTTATAAAAATAAATGTTCTCTAGGAATAGATTTTACAAACTTGCAGAACCTACCAGTGTATAATGCAAATGTGTGCATATGTACATATATGTGCATGTGTATCTATGACTATATACCCACAGCATATAGAGACATAAATTGAAATAAATGAAAAGACATGTTTATTCTAATGATGGATTATACATGGCATGAGACTATGAGTTTTTGAGGGAGGTGTATCGTATCAGTGACACTCATCACACAGCTCACACTACCTCGGACATGTAAAGACTGAACCTAAGGACAAGATGTCTCAATTGCATCTTCTAATGTACTAGGTTTGGAAATATGGGCTATGAAATATATTTAAGGTATGGGGAAATTTGATGTTTTCCCTATGGTCCAGAAGTCTCAAATGGACGCCCTGGATTCTGGCACTTTGGGACAAACATTGGGAATGTCAGAGGCCTAATGTGAGTGCCATGAGATGCATTTAGAAAATGAAAACCTGACTGAGTTTTAGGTGTTGGAAGGGGTTAAGAGTGAAACTTAGAAGTATATGATCTCTTGATAACCCAATTCTTACTGTAGGATATTAAGTAGATGCCAACAGTTCTGATTATGAAAGACCATAACAGTTGATTATATTAATGCTAGCAAATATTCTGTCTCCACCTTGCCTCTGGAAGGAGTACTTTCCTGACTGTTGGAGACTGAATTATGTCTTCTACAGATGGGTTTACAAAACCATTTGTAAATAGGAACTTTGAAGATGCTGTTAGTTAAGGGGTGTCCAAAATTATTGAGGGTGGGCCTTAATCCAAAGCTAAGCAAAGGAAATTGGACATGGAGAGATATGCCACAAGAAGACAGAATTTGAAAGGGAAGGAAACCTAGAAGAGAAAGAAGACATTGCCATGTGCCTTGTCATCTGACAGAAAAGCCAAGGACCAAGGATCACCAATAGCCAGGTTTAATATGCCACAGCATTCTGGGAGAAAGTATCACCTTGCTGATGTCTTGAATTTGGACTTCTAGCTTTAAAATGGTGAGCCAATAAATTCTTGTTGTTTAATCAACCCATTGTGTGGTATTTGCTTTAGCAACCAGGAAGTTAAAACACTGTCCCAATGACTTTGGGCTTAGCCATGATATCTTTGCTTTGGCTAATGAAATGTGAGTAGAGGTGAGAACATGCCAATGATGTTTTAAGAGAAATCACATTTTATACTTAGTCTCTTGTTCTTTCCTTTACCTTGAACATGAGCATGTTCCTAGAAGTGACTGTTCCTTCAGGCTGGGTCCCAGAATTAAAAATACATCTCTTACAGTCATAGCCTGTTTAAAGCCTGAAGCCACGTGGCAGCCTACAAGTAACATAAGCATGTTGTTGGAGGTAATGAGAGATATGGGATTGTTTGTTACTTCAGCAAAGCAAATAAATACAATCACTTTTCACAGACCTTTCTTAAAATAATTGCTAAGTTGGAGACTAATTTAAATGTAATGGTTTGCCTATAAGTAGTTGTTCTAAACTATGTATAATAAATTTGTTCTTTTACAGACAACTTTGGTCTTGAGAGTCAGATATTTGAACAAAAGTACTGGATAATTTAGTTAAAATCAATATTCAACAGTTTCAGTCAGTGACATAAATGAGAAAAATAATATTTTCATTGATAAAAGAGGAAACAATTTCTTTTTGAAACTCATATATAACAAAGGTGTACATATGTGCCTGCGTAGTCATTCACTCATTTGTTCATCAGGTATTTATGAGTACCTTCCACTATGTGGAAGTGTCTGTTCTATTTGCCTGCTTTATATGAGTAAATAAAATAAATCCCTGCCTTCATGGAACTTAATTTCTGTTGGATTGGAGAGAGTTAGATAATAAATATGCTATCCTAGGCCACTTGGTCAATTTAGAATATGCTAGGCTTGCCCATCTCTCTCTTTGTAATTGACGTGCATTTTGTGGACAGATAAACCTGGTCTCTGCAAGTACCCAGTTTCCACATTGTATTAGTTAAATATTGCTGTGTTACAAATTACTCTAAAACATAGTAGCTTAATCTACCTCTTAAGTAATTGATGAAATTGAAAATGCCAGTGTTCTTTCTTTATTACATTAGTATTGATTTTTATTATATTAGTATAAGTATTTTAGGATTTGGACCAAAGAACTCAGAGTACTTCATGAAATACATTTTTTTCACAATTAGTTATACATTTATTTTCTGACCTGGCTTCATAATTCAAAAAAGGTCAACTTTAGTCTTCCGCTTTGAAAAAGATAAATTCCAAATTAAGCGACTTTGCAGAAAGTAAAAAAAATCAGGAAGGTAATCATAAGAACAGATTTTATTCTAAAAACAATTGAAAGTAATGTTTTCAATTTTCTTCTCTACCAATCTAAAATGAGGGAAAACATCTTAAAATGATGAAAAGAAACTTTATCTCAGAAATGTTGAGAAAGGAAACCCTTCTTAGATTTCAGTTCGGACCTTCAGTGTACACCCCTTCATTTGCTGCTCATAATGCATATTAAATCTTTCATTCAGGGCTACTGTAAAGCAGTTCTTCCAGTCTCCTGTAATCCCTGTTACAAAGGAGGAAAAAAATAAAAAAACATTAATTTTGTTCTCAAGTCAGAATCATGAGATTTCTAATATCAATCCCTTTTGGGGACTGAGATCGCTAATCAGCAAATTTTCTTTTCTAACTCTTCTCCCTTATGCTCCTTTAATTTTCTTCTCCAATTCCCCCCTTAAATGTTGAGCTACCAGAATGTGATCTATTTTTACCCACTCCCAAGGTGTTAAATAGCATTTTCATGCTGATAATTCTCAAATTGAACCTTATGCCTCCATATCCAACTCTCTATATGACATCACCACCTAGATGCCATATTCAACAAGTTCAAGAATAAATTCATTTTCTTCTCCACCAAATTATGTTCTCTTTGTGTAGTTTTCCATAACCTGGTTAATGGCAACACCAGTTATCCAAGGAATAAACTTGGAAATTTCACTTTTCCCTTCAACCCTAATCTCTAATTCTTTATTTATATTCATGTTCTCTTCACATCCAATGTCTCCTCTCTATGACTGCTGCCACTGCCACTTAAGGCAGCTCCTCAGTATTTCCATCTTTGGTTATTATGAGTCCCAAATAGGTCATCCCCTTTTCATTTCCAATGCACACAACACTCTCCTGGCAGAAGGAAGTAACCCTCCTTTTTAAATTAGTCATTGGCTCATATACCACCAACCTCTGGAAGTTCTAACCTTTCACGCTGAAATAACCCAAAAAGCAGAAGATAGCAAATGTATACGCTGAGACTTGGGAAATGTCTGAATGAATAGCAGTAAGCAGCCTTCTGCAAGCATGACATTTTTAAGTCCAATGTTTTATCTTGAAATGCAGATCACTTGAGAATTAACTTCTTTTTTAGAGGCTCCCTGATTTTGCCCAGTAGCAGGTCATCATTCCTATTCTTTTAAAAATCCCCTGATTCTTTCACTATTGATTTGGTTCAAAGAGCAAGATTTTTCTCTATTCTGTTTCTGCTTCCTCACATATCAGGGAAAGAGGATGCCCCCAATATTCTGCATATCCAATATGCTTTTGAATTTATAACCTGACTCCTTCTCATCAGGCCTATGCCTCCTCCCAAATAAAATTTTACTTCATTGTATTTTGATATTTCTGTTAAACAGTGCTATATTTTAATTCCTGCTTTGCTGTTTACTCTTGAAAACTATCTGTTATTCGACCAAGAAAAAGTTGACTAATTGCTCTAAGTATGTTTCTGCATCTCAAAATGAAGTAATAATTTAAACTTTCTCCTGAGTTTCTGGCTAGAATTTAAAGAGACAGTACACATGCAATGTACCTGGCACAGCACCAAAGCACATAGTTGGTTTAATAGGTTGGAGCTAGTAGAGTATGGCATTAGTGCTGGTGCTGGGGTAGCTTCTGGTCATTCTTAATATTATTTCCTGCATATACCAAATAACCAACAAATGATAGCAATTAATAGTAGTAGTAATAGTGTTTTATGCCTCTTGATACTGGTAACTCAATAAAGAGGGTACCCAAGAGGACATCAAAACTAAAAACAAACATAAGCTGAATAGACCTCATGAACAGACCATGAGCAGACCTCAATAGGATTTTTGTTTATAACCATTTCAACTTGTAACTTCCTATAGCAATGGAGGTAAGCCACATGACATTCTTACCTTTTCTCATGAAAGGAGACACTTTCTGGTTCATGGCATCTTCTGGTAGTGTTGTATAATTGGTAGCTGGATTGTCCTTCATTTTTTGGAATGAAGTATGATGTACAATCTTATCCACAAGCTCCTCTGATGGCTTCCTTCCTAGGAACTGCATCAATTTTTTTATCTCTCTTCTGATATCCTAGAGAGGGAGAAAAATGTTTCGATGTTAAATTGCTAAAATTACTAAAATTGAGTACATTTCTGAGTGGATTGATCTTAAAAAGAGAGAATATTTCCCTGTTTTTCACTGATAATGGAATTAGACTTTCAATTAAGAAAAACAATAGACTACAAAGGAAATCCTTTTCTTGGGAAAGTGATATTTTTTAACCTCTCTAAGCATCATTATTCTCATCCATAAAATGGATATAAAAGATACACTGGATTCTTAGAAGAATTAAATAAGATAACGTGTATAAAGGGCTTACTATTGTAGTCCTCTATACAAAGTATATGCTCAATAAATGTTACCTGTGAATATGAGCATAAATTTTCAAAGACTATAGTCCCCTGTGAAGATCAAGTTTGGGAGATGAGAATATACAGACATCTTTCTTTTTTTTCCTCCTAATTTGTTGATGTAGGTGGTGTGAAGCCAAGGAATCAGAAAGACTAAGTAAATATATGAAAAGTCAAATACTGAACATGGAACATCAGATATATGTGCACTGTAGCTACGATAATCTTGGCCTCTATATACCCAATTGTCCTGCCAAACCACCCAGTATATCTACTTACAGTATGAACTGTTATGTTTATTTGAGCATACAGTTCCTCTACATAAAATGCTTTTTCCAAACTTCTCTGCATAGCAAATTCTATTTTGCCTGCAAATTTCAATTTAAGTATCATCTTCTTGGGGATGATTTCCTTGACTATGCCAATTTAAGTTAGATGACCCTTTTTTCATTCCCATAAGTACCCATACAAATCTATTGAACCATATGTATATACTGTAATTTTTATTTTACTCATCTATCTTCCTCACAAAGTTTTATCTTTGCATATATTCTTAATATGTCTTGTTTTCTTTCTTCCTGATATATTATAGAAACAATAAAATATACATTATTCAGCTCTTTATTGATCTAAATAAAGAGGAAAATTGAATGCAGCCATTATTGACCAATTTAGGGAATAAGAGAAAGAGATTTTACAATTTGAAGGGGAGGGAGAGTGGATTAACTAACAAATTTTCTTTGTGTTCATTTTAAATTTACTAAATATCTTGAATATTCCACTTACAGAAGACAATATTACATAACATAATAAACTACACATCATGACTGTTTCTCTTATTCAAATTTATTCTAGTATTGAATTTTATAGAGAAATAATTCAATTTATAAAGTAGTAGTTACTACCTTATTTTAAATATATTCTTATCAAAACAATTCTGCAATGACTTAAACAAAATGATGGATTTTAATAGCTATGCAGAGATGTGAATGGACATGGAGATTAGTTGCTTTCTTGGCATAATAAAAGATGGGGGAAGCAGATGTGGCTCGAGCAGTTGAGCACCCACCTCCCACATGGAAGTTCCCAGGTTAAGTTCCCAGTGCCTCCTAAAGAGGGCAACAAACAACAAACAGACAATGAGCAGAGAACAGCAGACATTAAGCAAAAACAACATGCAGACAATAAGAAGAAACAATGAACAGATAAGGAGCAAAAACAACCAGCAGACAAATTCAAAAATAAAAACAAACAAATGATCAGGGAGCAGATGTGGCTCAAGTAATTGAGTACCCACCTCCCACAGGGAGATCCCAGGTTAGGTTCCTGGTATCTCCTAAAGAAAAAACAAACAGACAACCAGCAGACAATGAGCAAAAAACAAGCTGACAATGAACAATAACAATGAGCAGACAATGAGCTCAAACAATAAGCAAAAAAAAAACAATGAGCAAACAGATGTGAGAGCCATCTGTGGGGAGGGGGAAATTGAAAAAAGATGGGAAAGAGAAGACATTTTCATCTCTTAATAAAGAGATAATATTATTACATATTTTTAAATTTATGAAATATGTGTATATATGTGGCTTAAAAAATAATAATGAATCTAACACTCATTACTTACTACCCAGCTACTGAATAGAATATTCACAGTTCTTTGTGTTCTCTCATTTACAAGTTTCTGACTGTTTCCTTTTCACTCTCCATTCTCATTCCACCACACACACACAAAATATTGCTATCCCAAAATTGGAGTAATCAATTTTTTGCTTTACTTTATAGTTTTCAAACTTATGTATGTGTTATTAGATGACAGATAGTTTAGTTTTAACCAAGAAATGTATGAATATATATTTTGTCTTACTGCTTTCTCTAATCAAAATTATATTTTCAAAATTCACCCATATTTGTAGGTAATGCTCAAAGTTTCTTCCTTTTCATGGTAAAATTGCAATAAGACTAAATAATCCATTATTGCATTCATGCTTGGATATAGTTATATTTGGATTGCTTCCCATGTTTATGGTTGTGGAAAGTGCTGATATGAATGTTGTTGTACTTTAAACCTAATATACACAAGCGAAAGTTTCCCTGGACTATGAATCTAAGGGTGGAATTTCTGGGTGATAAGTTATGGGCATGTTTACCCTTGTTAGACAATGACAAATTGTTCTATAATGATTTGTTTTTTAAAATTCCTACCAGCAGTGTGATACATCCCCTGATTCACAAACTAAATATTTGTTATTGTCAGACTTTTTAATTGTTGCCAGTCTGGTGGGTGTGAAAATGTTTCTCACAACAATTTTTATTTTGAATTGCCCATATTACCAATTAAGTTAGAGAAAATTAGATTATGAGGAAAATTTGAGGCCATCATTCCATGTTGCTATTCCAATATCCTATCTACCCTGTAAATTTGATTTGATATATGTGGGACCTTATTCCATTATCCTACATATCCATTACTGTCTTTTTTAAGTATTCTATTTGCTTCACTGTGCTGCACTCTGTGGAATTCCCTGCCTCCATCTTCTATTTCATTAATTTGTTATTTAGCTATGTTTTATCCACTGTTTAATTCATCTCTTGATTTTCTAAGTTTATTTTTTGTAATTTTTAGAAATTATATTTGGTTATTTTTTCAAGTCTTCCCTCTGAATTTGAGTAGCTTCTTGTTTCTTTGTAAAGTTTTTTTTTTTAAGATTTTATTTATTTATTTATTTATCCCCCCTTGCTGCTTGTGCTCGCTGTGTCCATTTGTTATGCGTTTTTCTGTGAATCAAACCCGGGGCCTCCCATATGGTAAACGGGAGCCCTATCGATTGAGCCACATACGCTTCCCATGTAAAGTTTTTAATATCTCTTATTTATTTAAACATATTAAACATAATTATTTTATAGTCCCATCTGATAATTTGAAGACCAGTTGACTCTTCTTGTCTATCATGATTACTTCTGTCATCTGTGTTTGTGTTTTGTTGTTTTGTTTTGTTTTATGAACTAAGGTTCTTTCAGTTCTTATTTTTGGATTTTTTTGAAATCTGGATTTAAAATGCACTCATTCACAGATGATTTTTTATTTACTAGCTTCAAATGTGTATGAAAGTATCAGGATTATTGTGATCTTTCCCTTTAAAACTTTTGGAGGTAGCAACTATCATTTATTTAAAGGCATTTTTTTAATCCAGAGTGTTGACAAATGTCAACATTTTAGAAATCCAGTTGCGTAAGTGTTTCCATGTTCTCACCTCTTTCATATCTTCATAGAAAAGAAATAGCACATTAGGATTCCTTCTCTTTTCCCACCAAGAACGTGTATGTTTATACCAGGAACCATAAGGAACTAAAATCAGAGAGAAAAACAATGTAAGGGCATAGTATCATCTCTATACAGCTTGAAAACAAGTGTTCAAACAACAATAGCAACAAATAAAAATAAATTAGTGATCATTAGATGAGAACTAGTAGCTCAGCCTCACATCTTAAGCAAATTTCTCCCTAGCAAGAGAGGAGAAGTATGTTAAATAATTCATATACGGAAACACACACTCATGTTTCATCATTATAATGTTACTTATGATAACAGAGAAGAAGTGAGGAAAGTTCTTCTCCCACCTATTTGATTCAGAATTTATGAGAGCATTTTGAAATTGATTATGTGTATGTGGTCAATTGGGTTGTTAGTGAAGGAAGGTGAGGTGATGGAACAATCAAAGGTCTTATAGTTAGAAGAGTTCAACCCAGGTCTCAAATATACCATTTACAAATTAGCTTTATCACCTAGAGTTAGTTACTCTATGAGTATTTATTAAACATTAACAGTTTAGATGCTAAGGGCTGTCAGCTTAGAGAATCAGTGTGATTCTCTCTCTAGGAAAGTATAATATTTTGGAGATGATATCATAAGGCTGTGACAATTTGAAGTTCTTTTGAGAATCCCAGAAAATCATGTTCTTGGAACTAGTCTATACTATGGGTATGGGACACTTTGATTACATTAGATTTAGTTAAGAGAACTTTGATTAGATCGCCTTTGATTAGATCCTGTTAGGGATTTTGATTGAACTATGTCAGTGAGACATGATCCAGGTTAGGACCCTGGGGTCTTATATAAACTGAGAACTCAAAGCAGAAACACACAGAGAAAGACAGCTACCATTTTGACCCTGCTATGTGAGAAAGAAACAGGATTGCCTGATGTTGGAGAAAGAGAGGCTGGGAGAGGTCCTGGAGGTTGGCAATTGTGTATGCTCTATTCAGCAGAGCACAGAGGCATGGAAAGAGGTCCCCAAGAGTCTAGGCCCATGGAGTAGTTCAAAGCTGAGGAGATGGCTCCTGCCATGTGCTTGATCTCCCATAGGTGAGCTTGGGGAGAAAGCAGCCTAGAGGAGAAGGCAGAGACGAGAAGGAGAACTTCCATTTTGCTTTGCCATGTGGCAGGAGTCCAAGAGCTGCTATCATCCGACCTTGGTGGGAAGGTATCTCTGATGATGTCTGATCTGGACATTTTCACAACCTCAGAACTGCAAGATTTTACCCTAATAAATCCCCTTTATAAACGCCAACCCATTTGTGGTATATTGCAAAGTTTTAGCAAAGTAGAACAATGACCAAATGTTGTTTCTTATCATCACTTCCCTTATCTTCTTTTCTCCATACATAGGTGTTTCACCCAATAAAAAGGTGACAAATAATGTTTGAGTCAAAGCATTCTGCTTTGCATTGAGTTACTATACACCTCTTCTGTTCTTTGGTTTTACTAAGCAATTTTCCTTTAAAGAAAAAGTTATGTAATGATAAATATAATGACCAAATGACCTGATTCAATCCTTTCATAGAGGTGCAACATTATCTCTCTTTGCCCTACAATGTGGGTCATTTATCTTGGGACATATGTTTTATTCATGATACTTCCACACAAATTTCCCCCAAATGTAATAAAAAGTACAAAGCACAAAGATTTTGCTTTTATTTTGCCAATAAAATTTAAAATAAAATTTTGCCATTATGTTTATGGATACAAAAATGACATTAATACTATTTTTCTATACAATTACTAGTTCAAAATTGGACTGGTCTTTAGTAAAATTAAACTCTCCTGCATCCTTTTTTCCTCAAATCTAAACACTCAGTTGCTTTAGCCTGGTGTTAAATGTAATGGCAAAATTTCCCAGAATTTCTTTTTAAGTACTCCTTGAACTGGTCCAATAAATCTGGTTGAAACATTCAGATTCCACCCTGGCTAGAACTAGCAAGAGCTTCAAAAATATTCAGACTTTTTCCTGGATTGTGACCTGTATTACCAGCTGGAAAACCATGGGCAACTTGCTTAAGTGCCATGAACTACAGCTAAAGCACCTGGAAATCATACTTGGAAACAAGTAGAAATTCTCTTTCCTCTATTCCCTTCTTTGCTCAATGGAGTTGCAATAACACATTGCAAAATACTTTCTTAATGAAAAGAGACAGGAGATGGAATTGACCACTGAGTCTCAGTGTTAAAGAGAAAAAGTTCTGCTTCCAACCCCCAAACAAACTTCTACATATTTATTTGTAGCTGGACTGAGTGAACAGATTCTTCAAATTTCCACCCACATCTGGAAACCCTATTCTTGCTATAATCTTCAAGGGGCTCTAGAATTTCTAGGCTTTGACTAAAGATCAGGGAATATAACAGATAACAGAACTCTGTGGTCTGAGATGTTATTTGTTTTATATCACTTACCTTGAAAGAGTACAGAAAAAAGCTGCTCTTACCTTGCCCATCCATGAATTTCTCCGCAAATTCTAGAAAAGTTCCAGGATTTGGATGAACAGGTGCCATTTGAAAGAAATAATAATAAGAAACAGCCACATCCTTGGCATTCCGGCAAAGATAGATCATCTAATAGGACACAATCATACATTAAATGACCTCATTTTTAAAAAAAATAGTCTCTTCGAGCTTTGAAAAGAAAGTATTTGCGTTTTCCAGCTATAAATTTGATATATATTCATTGTAGAAAAGGTATATAATATTTAAAAGTTTAAGGAATAAAACTTATTCAATAACCTGAAGTGATGGCAATTTAAAGTAATGTCCAGTATCAGTTATTTTTATGCAATTTTCACATATAATAACTCGTTTTTGTTTCTCAAATCCCCTTGATATAAATTGGACCAGTTATATTACAATTATCCCCAATATATAAATGAAGAAACTAAACTGATCCTGAATGGGAGTAAATCAATGAGAGTTAATGGTATGGTAAATCGTTCCGTCAACAAAAATGCAGTCCTCTGGTCTTGTTCCTACATCATGATAATGTGTACAATAAGAATGATAATAATAATAATAAAGAGTCCCATTGTTTCCTCATTTGTGATATTGGAGAAAAGACATGTTTCTGAGGGTTTATTTAAATGTATATTTACCTTCGTGAAAATATAATATCCACCCTCACATTGTTGATTTTCCATTTTACAGTGGAAACACCAATTAACTAGAAACCAGGAAGTTTTCTATGGTTTTATTTGCTAGTTCTTGGACTAAGAAATACTGTAATCTTTGCAAAACACTGATCATTTTGACCTAAGTTTTCTCTCCACTAAATAAGTGAGTTGGTTAAATCACTACAGTCACCTCTATGTCTGATATACACTGCTCCAAAGTGGCAATGCTTCAATGTGTGTTCATCGATTGTAACAAATGTACCACACTAATGAATGATGTTGTTAATGTGGGAAAGTGTGGGAGGAGGAGGAAGTGGGCATATGGGAATCCCCTATATTTTTAAAGTAACATTTATATAATCTAAAGTTTCTTTAAAATAAATAAATTAAAAAAACATTAGCAACCAAAAAAAAAAAAAAAATGAACTCCAGTTTAACTGTGGTCTTCCTCCTCTGCCTTCAAACACCTAAGCAATGCCATCCAGGATGCCCACCCCTGAAATTCTATGTTCATGGATTGAAAGACTAAATGTTGTTAAGATGTCAATTTTACCCAGAGTGGCTTACAAATTCAACATAATCCAAATCAAAATTCTAAGAGTCTTCCTTGCAGAAATGGAAAAGCCAAGAATTAAAGGTGAATTTTATGGTGTGTGCATAAAACTGCTTTTTTAAAATTAATTATATGGAACACTGGAATATCTACTATTTAAAAAGGTGAAAAATTACAAGTGTTGGAGAGGATGTGGACACATAGGAATACTCATTCATAGCTTGTGGCAAAGTAAAATGTTGCAACCACTGTGGAATACAGTTTGGCAGTTCCTCAGAAAGTTATATATAGAATTACCATATGACCCAGCAATTCCACTTCTACGTATATACCCAAGAGAATGGAAAGCAGTGACTCAAAAAGATATTTGAACACCAATGTTCAGAGTGACATTATTCATATTACCAAAAGGTGGAAGCATCCCAAGGGTCCATCAACTGATAAATGGATAAACACAATGTGGTATATATACACAATGGAATATTGTTCAGCCATAAAAGGAATGAAGTTCTGATACATGTGCCAACATGGATGAACCTTGAAGACATCATGGTGTGAGATATAAGCCAGACACAAAAGGACAAATATTGTATGATCCCACTCATTTGAAATAACTAGAATAAGCAGACTCTTAGAGTCAGAATCTAGAATATAACTTACCAGGGGATAAGGTGGGAATAGGAAATTAAGGCTTAAAATGTACAGAGTTCCTATTTGGAAATATGGATATGTTTTGGTAATGGATGGTCATGATGGTAATGGTCATGATGGTAGCCAAACATTGTTAATATAATTAACAGCAGTAAAATATATATCTGAGTGTTGTTAAAATGGGAAATACTAGGTCGTATTATGGCACTAGAATAAAATTTTTTTTAAAAATCTTTAGAAACTGCACAACACAGAAGTGAACACAGGAACATAGTTATAGTACAATTTTTAAAAAATGCTTTCATCAGTTGAAGCAAATGTACCACACCAATGCAACATGTTACTAATAGGGTGGCATATGGGAATCCTGTCTTTTATGCATGATATTTCTGTAAACCCACAATTTCTCTAATAAAATAAGAATTTTTTTTTCTTTTCATTAGACATTGAACATTTCTGTCATATCTATAACAACTTTCCCAAGTGTTTTGCATATATTAGCTTACTGAAACTCTTTGCCACTACAGCAATGAACTTGCTTCAATATTTTCACCTTGTGCCTTTCTTCATGCTATTTTCTTTCTTCTCTGTTCTCTGTATCTCAAAATACTATTTATATGTCAAAGCCTGGCTCTAGGTTCTCAATCAAGCTTTAAAAATTTCTCCTACAGGGAAACATTGTGATGATATTTCTTTCTCCTAAATTCCAATTGGTTTATTTTATCTCTCTTTTGACAAATCTTATTCTACATTCCACACATTTCACCACACGTGCTTTTTCCTTTTCTGCTTTTCAGAACTTAGCTCATTCCTGAAATTCTGCTTTCCCTGCAGCTCTCTCAAGTCAAAGTTTCCAGTTTGCCCACAAATCACTTGGGATTATAATCCTTCTTAAATATCCTTCACTGGAAAGACCTCTGTCCCTATGATATATAACTACTCCATATCTCTATCAACTGGTACCATTCCCAGCTCCATGGTAACGCCAATGCTTTAATGTGATTTGAGATTTGAATAGTTGCCTCATAGTATTACTCTTCACTCCAAACTCTTGTCATTTTATTTGCTTTCAGTGTCTATGTATATGAACTGTCTGATTCTCTAACTTTTTGTTTTCATTGATCATTACCTCTATTTCACTTCAACCAACAACTTTTCTATCCAATTCCTGAAACCTGGCATCATTCTAGATATTTCACTTCTAAAGCCTTATCTTGGAGCATCATGCTTTCTTTCAAGACAATTGCTCTTCTCTTCCTCCCCTCGGTTCCTCTCAATACATCTCTCCTACAAAAAACCAAGGCCTCAAATCCATTAGCCTTGATTCTTTTATTTACCTATTAGTCTGCTCTTTTTGTCACCTCCTTCTCATCTCATACTTTCTAATCTACCATTCAAAACGCACTTTTACCAATATCCTCAACACATCTGTCTTCTTGTCTTCCAGAGAATCACCCTGGCAATATTTCAAACATGAATCCATCCAACTGTCTCCTACCCTTTGAAGAACTTTAAGATGACATGAACTTTTTTTAAGACAGACCATTATAAATGTATAATATCCATTTTAATTTGAGAAAGAAAGTGCTACAATCAAGCTCACAATCCAGTCTACAAAGGAAAAGGTGACCTGGGCATATATCTTGAAAAAAAGTTAATGATATACCTCCTGGCAGATACTTAAGTGGCATTTACTAGTGAGAGAGTCCTTATGTATAGAATACTTTTTTCAGGATGTTTATGGTCTACCTTGGACTGCTTATGGTAAATAAAAACTGGAATCTTTGTCATTTGGGCCCATGGATTTTTAGAATATATGTCATGCAATACTAGAGCACAAAATGGAGATATTTCATGATAGATTTCTTTTTTAGTTAGTGATGAATATATACAGTACTTTCAGATTGCATGTGTTTAATATGCATCATAGTATGTCCTAATGTAACTAGAAAACTCTTGGGGCACAGCTTCAGAATTACCAGATTTCATGCTTTGCCTCAAGTTTAGTGTTACATGTACTATTCTTTCTAAAAAGCAAAACACATCATGTTGCTTATTGGCTTACCATGTCTATAAACTTCATTATTATCAAAATAGAATACAAGCTTTTAAACTTGTTTTCCAATGTCTTTTTTAATCAATCCTTTTCTATCTCCCTTCATTCATCCTGTCAATATGTGTAGTCTACCTTCCAGCCAAACTAAAATAGTTTCATTTCCACTCTGGAGTTGCCTCTGGTATTGCACAGACTAACTCCTATGCATCCTATAAATATCAGCCTAGATGACACTTACTTATAAATGACTTCCCTGCCCCTCCATCCTTTTCTAGGTTAGAGCTCTTTTCTTACTGACCTATGTCAAGTTTACTTGGCCTTTTCCTCCATGATCTATGTACCCATAAGGAAAAGGATTACATGAGTATCGTTAATTGTTATAACCTGGTACATGATATGTACTCGATAAATAATTATTATATGCATGAACAAAAATTCTAACTATGTATATCCATATCTTATCTTATCTACTGTAGTATAAGCTGTTTAAGATAAAATCCTAATTTGGTTTATCGTAGCCTGGTTCATTTGCATGCATCACAGCATCAAACACAATATTTTGCAAAAAGAGTACATTCAATACACTCAGTAATGACAACAAATACAAAAGTAGCTACCATTTATTGAGTGTTTACAATATACTAGGCACTATTTTAAGCACTATTTCATTTATCCATTGTAGCAAACAATGCTATGAGGAAAATATTATCATTATCCTTCTTTTACAGATGAGGAAAAGGAGGCTCAGAGAGTTTAACTGATTTGTTTAGAATTACATCTGGTCAGTGGCAAAGTTGGTAATGCATTTTAGATTCTCTGACTATACTAACTATAATTCACATTTTTAAAATGCCTATAGAATCAAGGAAAGAATACATTTCAAAAACATGTATAAGACACAATTAGAGTAATACCTTACTTAATCATTTTAAAATTTCTTAGAGTGGATGAAGTTCTAGGAACATTTGACACTAGTTACCTTGCAGTTCTTTTCCCAAAATGAGTTTGGAAGATGTTCAGCAGACAGATGAGTCTTCACTATCCTAGGGGATGACATCTCATTTAATTGTTTTACTCCTGATTAACAAAAAAAAAAAAGAGTGTCAGACAACATCACAATTATAAAAAATATAATTTATTTGTATGTATAATTTAAATGGATTTATATACTTATTTTTAAAAGGAAGTAATTTTATATTGTGTTCATAATAAATTAAAAAATACAGATAGATGAAATTACAGAAGAAAATTGAGAACAATTAAAATTTTATCTCCTGGGATAAAACCTGTTGACATTAGCATTTTGATAAACAGCCTTCCATATATATGTATGTGCTCAGAATCACAGACAAAGATACCATAATACAAATGGTATTTTTAAAATCATTTTATTGCTTTTTTCCTTCAATATATTATATTTAAACTACAATGCTATGATACATAAATCTTCCTAAAAATTTTAAAGATTTCATAGTATTATACCACATTTAACTAATTAACATATAGGTTATTTCCAATGTTTCACAATTTTAAAATAATCTCTGGTGATTATCTTTTTTCATGTATTCTTAAAAGTTTATGGATATTTTCCCAGTGTTTAAAGTACTACTAGGTTTAGCTCATAGAGAAATAAACATGTGCATATTTCTCGGGTTCACTGAAGACATAAAGAAGCCGCCCTTATTCATGCTATTACACATGTGTTATACTATAAAGCCTGTCAGGATTTAAATTTAACTTTGCATTATTTTCTATATAGAAGACATAATTCTAATTACCACCCATGCTGAAATTTTCTTTCTTATCTTGTCTATATCCACACCTTAAAGAACACGCATATTGCTTCTGAAATGAACTTGAGAAGACAAAGATGGCAACATTAAATCATCCAAGGTGCTATTTCCCTACAGAATTCTTCGAACAACTAACAAAAACTGGCAAAGCATTCTTCCTCAAAACTCCAGAATGCAGTTAAAAGTTGCAGTAACTGGGCAAACATTGAATCAAGAAAACATAGCTTTAAAAATGGTAGGAGAAACTCATGGTGCACTTGTTGGCTTCTCTTCCAATCCTTTCTCATCACAGTGTAAAAAAAGCCTTCGTTCCCATTGTGGGAACATGGCCCCATTCCAGAATAAGCAGAGTAATCTATATGTACACATTAGGGTGCCTGTATGTGTGTGCCAATCAAATGAGTGGCAGCCAGAAAGAAAGAAACAGGAAACATGTTTCTTTTTCACCCTCCCAGAACTTGCCTGGCAAGCTGAAGCAGCTTGCACAGCAATTTTGTGGGAAAAATACCAAATGTAAGATATGGACTATGGTCAGCAGTAATATTCTGATGATGTTCCTTCATCATTTGTAACAAATGTTCCACAAAAATGCAAGGTGTTGGTGGTGAGACAATGTGTGGGAATTTTGTATGATGTGCATGATTGTTTTTGTAAACTCATAACTTCTCTAATTAAAAAAAAACCACTTTTAAGTCAAAGGTGCCTGTAGCAAAGGATTGTCTGATTTAAGTAATACAATATAGCATCCAGGAAGTAGGGAGGAGTCTATTTCATTGGGAATAGGAGGGACACCGGAATTCCTAATTCTTAGAGTAATTCCTAAAGTCACAGGTGAGCACAGCCTATGAAAAAACTCAAGCTCAGAAAAGATGGAGAAGAACCTGAAATTCAGCTTTGCCTTGGGATAATCATCTTGATAGGAAGGCTAAACTCTGAAGGAGAGCACCAGCCAAGGCAGAGCCAATTTGCAAATACTGTGAACAGTGGTGGTGGGGTTTTTGTTTGTGTTTTTTGTATAGGTTTGTTTCTTTTTGTTAGTTTCTAGCACACTACAATCTTAAGAAGCATACATCTGAGGGAAAAAATTCCAGAGTTAACAATTTAAAATATTAAAGCATACAGTGAGCAACAAAATATTACATGGAAAAGAAGCAGGATATGATGACTCATCTAAAGGATCAAGATAAAAATCCAGAAAATATCAATGAAGAAAATATGATTTGAACTACCAGATGAAGCCTCAAAATAATAATCTCAAAGTGCTCAAGGAGACAAAGGAAAACACAGAGAAAAAAAAATAAAGGGTATCAGGAAAATAAAGAATGAGCAATATGAGAAACCCAATAAAGAGTTAGAAATTTGAAAAAGGAATCCAACAGAAAAATTGGAGTTAAAGAACAAATAACTGAAATGAAAAACTTCCTAGAAGGTTTCAGCAGCAGAATAGAAGTGGCAGAAGAAAGAATAATTGAAATAGAAGACAAGACAATTGAAAGCCTTCAGGTTGAGGACGAGAAAGAAAAAAGAATTAGAAATAAGAGGAACAGAACCTAAGAGACCTTTGGCACATCAACAAGCATGCCAATATATGCATTATATGTGCTCCAAAAGAAGAAGTAAGAGAAAAAGGGAAAGAGGAATATTGAAAGAAATAATGGCAGAAATTTCCTAAATTTAACCCAAAAGTGAATATGCACATTCAAGAATCAAAATCAAAGAGAATCACACCCCAACACATAGTAGTCATAGTATCAAATGCCAAAGGCAAGGAGGGAATTCCAAAAGCTGCAAGAGAAAAGCAAAATGTTATTTACAAGGGACTACCAACATGATTAAGTGAAAATTTATCATCAGAAACCAGGGAGATAAGAAGACAGTAGAATGAAATATTTAAAGTTCTGAGAGAAAATAATAGCCAAGTAGAATTTATTATCCATCAAACTGTCTTTCAAAAATGTGGGTAGCAAACTTCAATATGTATTCCTCAATTGCAAGAAATGTACCACACTAATGAAAGATGTTGTTAATGGGGCAAAGTGTGGGGGTTGCAGTATATGGGAATCCTCCTATATCTTTGAAGTAACATTTATGTAATCTAAAGCTTCTTTAAAAATAAAAAATAAATTTTTAAACATGAGAAGGAGATTAAGACATTCCAGATAAAGAAAACCTGAGGGAGTTCATCACCACTAGACATGCCTTACAAGCAGTGCTAAAAGGAATTCTTCAACCTGAAAGAAAGAAATACTAGACAGTGGATGGAAGCAACAGAAAAAAGAGACCTCTGGGAAAGATAATCATATGAATAATTATAAATACCAGTATTATTTTATGTATTTCTTGGTATGCAACTCCGCTTTTTACTTCTTACAGGTTCTAAAATTCAGGTGCATACAGAGTAATGATAAATCTATGAATTAAGACATATAATGTATAAAGATATAATTTGTAACAAGTACAACAAAAAGGTGGAGTGTAGAAAAATTTAGGAAGAGTGCATGTATATGACACTGAAGTCAAGTCGATATCAAATCATACTTGGTTGTTATAGATTTAGTATGTTAATATAAGCCCCATGACAACCACAAAGAAAATATGTATGCAAAATGATGAGAAGGGACATATAATTGTGCAACACAGAATATCAAATAAATATGAAAGTAAGTACGAACAGAAAAATTGAGGAACAAAAAAGATGTGACTTACAAATACCATGTAACAAAATGAAAGAAGAAAGTCCTTCATTATCAGTATTGATCTTAAATATAAATGGATTAAACTCTTTAGTCAAAAGGCAGAGATTGGAAGAATGGAGAAAAAACTATGGCCCAACTATTACAAGAGAGTTCACATTTAAATACAAGTAATACAAAATAGTAAAAAAACTGAACACATCCCCCCTAAGAACAGGAACAATACAAGGAGGCCCATTAATTATCACCATTGTTATACAACATTGTACTGGAAGTTCTAGCCAGAGAAATTTAGCAAGAAAAGTAAATAAAAGACATCTAAATGGGATTGAAGTAAGTAAAATTATTTGCAGATGACGTGATTCTACACAGAAATTTCTGAAAAAGTCACAACAAAGTTACTAGAAATAATAAACAAATACAGCAAGGTGGCAGGGTACAAAATAAGCATGCAAAAATCAGTAGTGTTTCTATAATGAACAATCTGAAGAGAAAATCAAGAAAATAATCCATTTTCTATAACAACTAAAAGAATCAAACATCAAGGAATAAATTTAACCAAGGATCTAAGGAACTTACACATGGAAAACTACAAAACTTTGCTAAAAGAAATTAAAGAATACCTAAATAAATTTATGAGTATGCCATATTCATAGATTAGAAGACTAAACATTGTTAATAAGATGTCAATTCTACCCAAAGCAATCTACAGACTCAATGATATCCCAATCACAATTCTAATAGTCTTTTTTGAAAATTGGAAAAGCAGGCAGGTCATCAAATTTTTATGGAAGTTTAAGGGGAAACAAACAGATAAATCCATATTGAAAAGGAAAATGAAGTCAGGGGTTCACATTTCCTGATTTTAAAATTTATTACAAACCTAGTGTTCAAAAAAGCATGGTACTGCACTTGGAGGCCTCCCTCCCAGGGGCTCAATGCCAAGGCCTTCCTCAGTTATCCCAGCTAGACTCCCTTCCCTCCTCCCATCCCCAGACTCTGGGTCCATAAAACTGTAGGAGCCTTTTGTGTGGGATACCCTCAAAAGTGAGAGATACCGGACAACCAACAAGATGGCAGCAGAGTAAAGAGCTCCGAGAATCAGCTCCTGCTAAGGGGCAGCTGGTGATCACCCACAACTAATTAGAACACTTATTTGGGGGCTACAGGAGACCAGAAGTGCATCCTGAAACATCCTTGAAAGAATGGAAGGAGGAGACTGCCCATCTGCAGAGAAGATTCCTAAATAGAGCACTCCATGCCATGGAGGCCAGTGCCCATTCTCCACTGGAGGCACAAGCTGCCTCAGGAGCTGTTCTGTGGTTGGAACTGAAAGCTCCACTTCCCAAAACGGGGAAGGAAAAGATGGTTGGACACCAACTTCAGCTACTGATTAGTAAATTCAGTAGGCTAAAGTATAATCCTAAGAACAGCTAAAGTTTGAACCTATCCAAGTAAGGAAGAGGTCGTTGGCCACCATCTTGACTCCATGACTGACATGAGGGGAAGTGGGGCTGACTGAAAATCACAGTGCTGGTAGGGACTGGCTTCTTTGCAACTAGATCAGATTGCAGCTCTAGCATAAGCCCCAGGTCCACCTCAGGCAGGGAGGAAACTGGGGGGAGCTGCACCAGCCTCCCTGAAACATTACAGGCCATACAGTGGCAGGTGATCATCCTACATTGGCAGTACAAGCCACCCCAGGAGCAATTTTATGGCAGGAATTGGAAGTTCCATTTCCAAAAAACAGGGGAGGAAGAGATGGTTGGCCACCATTTTCAGCTACTGATTAGTCAATTCGTCTGGCTAAAGTATCACCCTAAGAACAGCTAAAGTTTGAGACTTTCCAAGTCAGAAGGAGGCCTGTAGCCACCATTTTGACTCCACCCCCAACATGAGGGGAAGCCAGGCTGACTGAAAATCACAGTGATGGTAGAGACCGGTTTCTTTCACCCAGATTGGCCTGCAACCCTAGCTTAGGCTTCAGCCCCACCTCTAGCAGGGAGGAAGCTGACAGGTCCTTCACCAGCCTATCCAGGTAACTGCAGGTACATTTAACTGGCATAGACTGACTAATCAGAAATCTACCAGGGCAACTGTGGTCATCTTGGACCTGCACTGCATAGATTGCTGCCCCCACCTGCAACCCCATCCCTGCCCCAGGCAGGGCAGAAAGGGACATGAAGCTTCATCAGTCTCTCTGAGCAACTACAATATAGGCCTGCATGGCTTGGATTATTCCACACAGCTGTGGCTCTGCACCTACCCCTGGCAAAGGAGAAAGTGGGGAGAAGCTTCATTGGTCCTTGGGGTAATGAGGGTAGGTTGAGGCTCTACAGCTTATAGCACCAACTACATCCTTGTCTCCTACTACACAGCCAGCAAGGGAGAAAGGGCAGGAAGCCCTAAACTAAAGAGAAAAACTGCACCCAGAATAAATACTCTAGTAAGCCAGATGCCAAGACACCAACAAAAAATTACAATCCACACCAAGAAACAGAAAGATACGGCCCAGGTAAAGAACAAGAGAAGCCTCCAGATGACATACTGGAGTTGAGACAACTAATCACAGATGTTCAAACAAATCCCCTTAATAAATTCAGTGAGATGGCTAAAAAATTAAGGATATTAAGAAGACATTGGATGAGCACAAAGAAGAATTTGAAAGCATACATAGAAAAATAACAGCTTTTATGGGAATAAAAGCTGCAATAACTGAAATTAAAAATACACTGGAATCATACAACAGCAGATTTGAGGAGGCAGAAGAAAGAATTGGTGAGCTTAAAGAAATGGTCACTGAAAGTGAACATACAAAAGAACAGATGAAGAAAAGATTGGAAAAACTTAAACAAGGTCTCAAGGAACTAAAGGATAGCAAGAGATATGCAAACATACATGTCATGGGTGTCCCAGAAGGAGAAGAGAAGGGAAAAGGGACAGAAAGAATATTTGGAGAAATAATGGTAGAAAATGCCCCAACCCTATTGAAGGACATAGATATCCATGTCCAAGAAGCATGATGTACTCCCATCCAAAAAAATCCAAGACACATACTAATCAGAATGTCAAATGCCAAAGACAGAGAATTCTGAGAGCAGCAAGAGAAAAGTAACGCATAACATATAAGGGATACCCAATAAGATTAAGTGCTGATCTCTCATTAGAAACCATGGAGGCAAGGAGACAGTTATATGATATATTTAAGATACTGCAAGAGAAAAACTTCCAGCCAAGAATCTTATATTTGGCAAGATTGTCTTTCAAAAATGAAGGTGAGTTTAGAATATTCACAGATAAACAGAAACAGAGAGTTTGTAACCAAGAGACCTGCTTTGCAGGAAATACTAAAGGGTGTGTTACAGCCTGAAAAGAAAAGGCAGGAAAGAGAGGTCTCGAAGAGAATCTAGAAATGAAGATTATATCAATAAAAATAACTAAAAGTGTCAAAACAGTGGTGAAAATACAATATGACAGATAAAACCCAAATATTCAGGAATAAACTTAACCAATGATGTAAGGCACTCATACTCAGAAAACTACAACTCATTGTTAAAAGAAATTTAAAAAGACCTAAATAATTGGAAGAACATTCCATGCTTGTGGATTGAAAGACTAAATATCATTAAGATGTCAATTCTACTCAAATTGATATACAAATTCAATGCAATCCTGATAAAAACTCCACCTGCATTTTTAAATAAATGGAAAACATGATTGTCAAATTTATTTGGAAGGGTAACGGGTCCTGAATAGCCAGAAACATCTCAAAATAGAAAAGTGAAGTTGGAGGGCTCTCATCTCTGGACTTTAAGTTATATTACCTAGCTACAGTGTTAAAAACAGCATGGTACTGGCATAAAGACAGACACATAGACCAATGGAACCAAACTGATGGTTAAAAAACATACCTTCACATCTATGGTCAAGTGATTTTTGACTAGCCTGTCAAACCCACCCAGCTCAGGCAGAACAGTCCATTCAACAAATATTCTTTCATAATTTGAACAAATGTCTCACAACAATGCAAAGTGTTTGTAAAGGTTGATGTACAAGATTCCTGTATGATGTTATGAATGTTTGCTTTGTAAGTTCACAACTTTTACTATACATTTATTGTTTATGTAAGTTTATGTATAAATGATATAAATAATAATAATAATAGGGTCGGTTGGGGGAAAATACTTTGGTTAGTAGTAATATTTTGAGGATGCTCTTTAATCATTAGTTAAGAATGTTTCACAACAATGCAAGGTATTGGTGGTAGGGTGAGGTATGAGAGCCCTGTATGATGTCATGGATGTTTATTTTGTAAGTTCACAACTATTACTATACACTTATTTTTTATGTATGTTCATGTATGAGTGATATATTTCAAAAATTAAAAAAAAACAAAACACAAAACAAAACAATAAAAACAGCATGGTACTTGCATAAGCACAGATAATTGAATTGAATTGAATTGAATTGAATTGAATTGAATTGAATTGAATTGAATTGAATTGAATTGAATTGAGAGTCCACAAATTATCCCTGACATCTATAGCTAATTAATTTTTGACAAGGACACCAAGTCCACTCAATACTGGAAAGAATGGTCTCTTCAAGAAATTGTGCTGGGGAAACTGGATATCCATATACAAAAGAATGAAGATAGGCTTCCCACCTCACAACATTAATAAAAATTAACTCAAAATGTGTCAAAATCCTAAATATAAGAACCAAAACCATAGAACTCCTAGAAGAAAATTTAGAGAAGGATTTCAGGACCTTGTGTTAAGCAATGGTTTCTTCAACTTTGTACCAAAATCACGAGCAACAAAATAACAAATATATGCTAAAAAATTAAAACCTATATGCATCAAAGGACTTTATCATGAAAGTAAAAAGATAACTCACACAATGGGAGAACATATTTGGAAACCACATATCTGGTAAGTGTTTAATATTCAGAATTTATTTTTAAAATGTTATGACTCAACAACAAAAAGACAAACAACCCAATTTATAAATGGGTAAAAGACTTGACATTTCTCCAAATATGGCCAACAAGCATATGAAAAAATGTTCAACATCACTAACCATTAGAGAATACACAACTCAAACCACAAGAGATACCATTTCACACTCAACAGAACAGATAATATTAAGGGAAAAAACAGTAAATAACAAGGATGAAGAGGATGTGGAGAAATAGGAACACTCATTCATTGTTGGTGAAAATGTAAATGGTGCAACTCCTGTGGAAAACAGTTTGGTGGTTCCTTAAAAGTTAAGTATAGAATTGTCATATGACCTGGAAATCTCACTTTTAAGTATATACCCAAAAGAATCTAAAGCAAAGATTCAAACAGATAATTGTATACAGATCTTAATATCAGCATTATACACAGTTGTCAAAACATGGAAGCAAGCCAAGTGTTCATTAGCAGATGAATGGATAAACAAAATGTGGTAGATAAACAAATGGACTATTATTCAGCATTAAAAAAGGAATGAATACACAAAGAACCTGGTTGTGGTTGATAACTCTGGTTAATAGTACATATATAAGAATATTTTCTCATGAACTAGAACAAATTCACATCACTATTACAATGTGTTAATAATAGGGTGGGATATGGGGAAAATATACCTAATGTAGACTATGGATTATAGTTAAAAGTAAGATTTTTTTTTTTTTTTTAAGATTTTATTTATTCATTCATTCATTTATCCCCCCCTTGCTGCTTGTGCTCGCTGGGTCAGCTAACCACTCCGTGCGGGCGGGCTTGCCTTCACCAGGAGGCCCCGGGAACCGAACCTGGGGCCTCCCATATGGTAAACGGGAGCCCCACTGATTGAGCCACAGCTGCTTCCCAAAAGTAAGATTTTAATATTCTTTCATAAATTGTAACAAAGGTGCCACTCCAATGCTATATATCGATAATATGGGGTTTTTCTTTTTGGAGTAATGAATATGTTCTAAAATTGTGGTGGAGAATGTATAACTCTGTCACTATACTGAGAGCCATTGATTGTACTCTTTGGATGGATTGTATGTATATATATTTTAATAAAAGTGCTTTAAAATTATGTGAGCAAGGAAAAATGAAAAAATAAAGGTAGTTTTGGCACTGAGGAGAGATTATAGAGAGAATATAGGGGTCAGGAATAAGCAAAATAATCTATCAGTAAATTTCTTCAAATTTTCATAAAATGTTAAAACCATTTGAATCAGTAATTCTTTTTTACAGAATTCCAATAATGTAATGGAATGGAATACTTAATATACTCCAGCCATTTTTCTAAGTGTACCACATATGTTAAGTCTGCAACACTTATAAATTATGTGACCTTGGGCAAGTTATTTCAGGACTTTGCAGAATACTTTGTGCCTCAATTTCCATATCTCCTCTTCCCTGTATGTGAAGATTTAAAAAATAATGGCTAACAAATAAACAACAACAACAAAAAGAATGAAGTACTGCTACTTGTGACAACATGGATGAACACTAAAGACACCATGCTAAGTGACATAAGCCAGATACAATAAGACAAATATTGTATGATCTCACTGACATGAAAATAGACTAAGCAAATTCATAAAGTCAGAAACTAGAATACAGACTACCAGTGTCTGAGTAGGGGTAGGGAATAAGGAGTTAATGCTTAATCTGTGGGGTGATGGAAAATTTTGACAATGGATGGTGGTGATGGTAGCACAATATTGTGAATGTAATCAACACCACTGAATTATATATCTGAATGTGGTTAAAAGGGGAAAGTTGGTCATACATGTTACTAGAATAAAAATTAATAAAAAACAAACATAGGACCATCTAACACAGTGAACTCTTAATGGACTATAGTTAATAGTATAATTTTAGTAATATTGTCTCATAAATTTCAACAAATGTACCACACTAATGCAAAATGTTAATAACATGGAAAACTGCCTGTGTCTGTCTGTGGGGTGGGTAAAGGTAATAAGGGAGCTCTGTATTTTCTGCATGATTTTTCTGTAAACCTACAGCTTCACAAATATAAGAAAATCAATTTGAACATTACCATTCATCATGTCTCCTGCTCTGCATTCCAGGTGAGGTATTCGATTAAAAATGACATCTTTGCATTTTTCCACATCACCCTCTTTGTAGATCATGTATATAATTTCACTAATCCAGGTTGTGCCTGTAAAAATGAAGCAAACCTAGCATGAGTATCCCACTGACCATGAAGGATTGATGAAAGGAGAACTGGAATTATAGATAGATAAAATAAGAAGGTACCAAGGCAATGTTTTTTGTAGGTAAAGATGCACTGTTACTTGAAAGTGTTGGGAAAGTCACAGCTACTAGGCCATAAAGTATAAGTTACTTCCCCGACCAAAGTCTGTTGCCACGTGTTGAGCAAGATGGCTTCAAGGGTCCAGCCTTCCGTTTCCTCTTGAGGCTTCATTGTCTCAGCTTTTTCCAATATCAGCTGTAGACTGGAAAAAAGTCTTCTCTTTCTCCCAGGGCTCATTCTTCTCCAGACTCAGCTGCTTTGCCTACTCCACAAAGCCAGCTGTAGACTATCAGCTGAATGGCTCATCTCTCTTCCTAAGGCCTTCGCTGTGTTTAATGGAGCCTTCTCTCCTTCCTCATGTACCTACTTCTCTGTGTGTTTACTTTCCAGAGCTCCAATATCAGAAATCTCAAACTCTCTCCCCTGCTGGAGCAGGGACTCAACATCCTACTGACATGGCCCAATCAGATCCTTAATCATTATTTAATCAAGTAAAAGTGAAACCTCTGAATACAATAAAATCTGATATGCCCAGAGGAACAGACCAGTTCTCAAACATAATCAAATATCTATTTTTGAAATTTGTAAACAATATCAAACTGCTACAGATTGAATGGGCAAAACATTTTGATAATTGGATATGGAAGATGAAGAAGCAAGAAGAATTGATATAGAATGGCTCTCTGGTTTCCTATTCAGATTATTGGTAAAGTGTTATAATTGGTCCAAAAAGAGAGGAGAGGTGGAATATTTCAGTTTTAGAAGCAGCCAAGAGAAAATGAGTAGAGATTGACATATTTAATTTTAAATGTTCAATGGAACCAGATAGAGAAGTCTGGATTGGACCTTTCAAATCTCTAAATGTCTGTGATTGTATGACTCCAGAACTATGATTTAAAGTTAAACTAATCTTGGAGATGGGGGAAGGTGTTGCTTAACAATGGAATTTAGTGGATAGATTTAAAGAGGAGCAGTTCAGCTAAAAGAGTTTTTAAAAAGAATCAGTGTAAACTTTAGAAACAAGACTGAACTTCTGGGAAAATGGTGGAGAAATGAGGTACTCCTGCTCTAAAACATCTAGTTTTCAGGCAGGATCTGAAAACAACTGTTCTGGGGCTTCAGAGGCCATGGGGAAACAATGTACAGTATCCAGGGAAGAGTAGGACAAAAAGACTGAGGAACTATGTATAAAAAAATAAACAAAAAAACAAACAACAACAACAAAAAACAAGTAACTAGTTCTACCACAGTGGTTAGTGCCCATTCCCCACCCTAAAGAAAGCCACCATGGATCTGGCTCCTGGCTGGCTGCTGCTGATGATAAGGGATGTGGAAGTTTCTTCCCCAAGAACAGGGTGGGGATGACCAAGTTCTGAACAAGACTTTTGATCAGCAAATTTATATTGCTAGGTCCCAACTCTGATTTAGGCTGCCCCAGACAAGAGCTACCATGGCCATTGTTTCAACCCTGCCAACAGCAGGATTATAGCTGGTGAAGATTTGAATGCACAATCCTTCCTTAGTAATGCAGGGAACAGTTTTCTGAAGAGTGCCATCTGCTGGGCAGTTCAGGAAAGCATATCTTTGGGGAGGTGACCAAATGAATTTAGTGATCCTCTCTGCAGGGCACTTTGGACTGTTCTGTGCCCCTTTTGTGGATCCCTGGCCCTGTTTTGGCTGAGAAATATTGACTTGGGAAAGTCCTATCCTGGGTGACCCACCTCCAAGAATTTGCCATCCAGGCAAAAGCAGCTAGAGGCAACAAAAGGAGAGTTAAAAAAAAAAATAGGGAGAGAAGCAAAACAAAAAACAAAAGCAAACAAAAGATCAAAATTCCTGGAGAAGGAACTTAGGAAAGGAAGCTTTCTCTTGGAGGTAAAAGAATTGCACAATAGAGCAATCTTAAAAATTGTATGACAACCCAGGGCAAGAATCAGATGTAGAAGGGTTGAGTAAATCTGTTCTGTGAAACATAGGCAATTTGAAAGGCCTAGAAAAAGTTGAACCAAGTGTTAAATAAGAGCCTTAATACAAACCCAATCAATAATAAAACCCTAGGCAAGAAAGAGAAACTGACCTTCAGAGGAAAGTCATCAAGAAAATCAGATTCCTAGACATCAGCAGAAAATTACAAGCTGTACTAATAAACAGGAATATATAGTTCAGTCATGGGATCAAATTTTAAAAGTTGAAGGAGACAGAATTGAAACAACTAATCAAATATCTTCCAAACATGTTCCTAAATCAATTCAAGGACAAGAAGGAAAATATATCTAAAGAGATATATGATATTAAAAAGAAACTGGGTGAGCATAAAGAAGAATTTGAAAGTATGAAAAGTAACAAAATATATGGAATGAAAAGCACAATAGAGACATTAACAATACACTAAGAGCATACAATAGCAGATTTGAAAAGGCAGAAAGAAGAATCATCAAGCTAGAAGATAAGACATTTGAAATCATACAGACCAAAGAACAGATAAAGAAAAGAATGCAAAAAATGGAGCAGGGTTTCAGGCATTTGAATGACAGCACAAAGGGCATAAATACATATCTCCAAGTCCTAGAAGGACAAGAAAAGGGATATGGGGCAGGAAGAATATTTGAGGAAATAATTGCCCAAAATTTAACAAAATATTAACTAAAATATTAAGGTCCAAGAACTGCAATGTACTCCAAAGAAAATACATCCAAATACATCTACTCCAAGACACATACTAATCAGAATGTCAAATGACAAAGATGAAGAAGGAATCCTGAAAACAACAAGAGAAAAGCTATTCATCACATACAATGGAACTGTATTAAGATTAAGTGGGGTTTCCCATCAGAAACCATGGAAGCAAAGAGACAGTGGTAAGATATATTTTAATGTATTGAAAGAAAAAAACTGCAACCTAGGAATTCATTATCCATCAAAACTGTCCTTCAAAAATGAGACAGAGTTTAAAATATTCACAGATAAACAAAAAAATGAGAGTTTGTCAGCAAGAGACCTGCCCAATGAGAAATACCAAAGGGAGATCTGCAAGCTGAAAGGAAAGAAAGGAAGGCTTGAAGTAGAGTGAAGAAATGAAGAATATCAGTAAGGGTAACTAAAAGGGTCAAAGAGAGACAAAAGATGTATATGACATATAAAACCATAAAATAAAATTGTTGAAGTAAGTACTACCTTTACAGTAATAACATTGAAAGTTAATGGATTAAACTTCCCAATCAAAAGACATATTATGAACACTAGTTACCAGTAATATTGTAATATTTTGCAGCAATGAAAAAGCAGATATTACATCAATTCTAAAGGATACCAATAGGGGTGTGTGGCAGTTTGAGATTATTTTATGAATCCCCAAAATAGAAAGATTATGTTTGTAAACTAATCTATTCCTCTGGGTGTGATGTCCTTTGATTGCATTAAATTCAGTTGAGGGGCCTTTGGTTAGATTAACTGTTAAAATTGCTTTGGGCTTTTGATTAGACCATGTCAGCAGGGCGTGACTCAGGTTGTGTCCCTGTCCCTTGCTATGTCTGATATAAATGGATATGCACACAGACACTACAGGAAGAGAGAACTCTGTCATTTTTTATCCTGCCATGTGACAGAAAAAAGAAAGCTCAAACAGCTAAAGCCCTGGGGAGAGATGTGACATTTTGCCTGATAGCTTACAGCTGAGATTCGGAAGAAAGTGGAACAACCTATATCATAAGATGCCTGGAAAGAAACAAATCCTATGTCAGGAGAGAGAAAACTTCACTTAGTCACAAAGCCTCAAGAGTCTGGGCCCATGGAGCCTCAAGAGAAAAAAGAAGCACAGAGAAGGCAGAGACCAGCCAGAAACCAGTGACCATCTTGCTTCAACACGTGGCAACTGATTTTGGTGAGAAAACAAACTTGAAGTGGACTTTTTTATGGCCTTGTAACTGTAAGCTTTTATGCCAAATAAATACCCTTCATTAAACTCAACAGATTTCTAGTGCTTTGGAGCCCTTTGGCAAACAAATGCAGGGGGCATAAGGGAGTATGGGATTTTTCTTTTTGGAGTAGTTAAAATGTTCTAAAATTGACTGAGGTGATGACAGCACAACTCTGTGATGAAAACAAGAGCCACTGAGTGTACAATTTGAATAGATTGTACAAGGTGGAGTCCAGTGGTGGAAGATGGACTGTGGTTAACAGGACAAATATGAGAATGTTCTCTCATGAACTATAACAAAGTATTATACTAATAAAGGGTGTGAATAATGGGGTGAGTTAGGAGAAAAATTGACCAAATGTAAGATATGTGCTATAGTTAGTAGTAATATTTTGATTATGCTCTTTCATAGTTTGTAACAAATGTTTCACAACAATGCAAGGTGTTGGTGGTGAGGTGATATATGGGAGCCCTGTATAATGATATGCATGTTTGTTTTATAAGTTCACATTTACTATATACTTATTTTTATGTATGTTCATGTAAGAATGATATACTCCAATAAAATTTTATTAAAAAAAAAGTGCAAACTGCCCGAATGGATAAAAAAGAATGATCCATCTATATGTTGTGTACAAGAGATTCACCTTAGACCCAAGAACACAAACAGTTGAAAGTGAAAAGTTGGAAAAAGATATTCCATGCGAACAGTAGAGTGGTGTAGTTATACTTATTAGTATAGTGGGGTAGCTATAGTAATATCAGACAAATTAGACTTTAATTGAAAAAATATTATAAGAGACAAAGAAGGACACTATATAAATAAAAAGGGCAATAATCCACCAAAAATAAATAACAATCATAAATATCAATGCATCTAACCAGGTTACCCCAAAATACATCAGGCAAACACACTGGCAGAACTGAACAGAAAAATGGATGTCTCCACAATAATACTTGGAGATATCAATATACCACTCTCATAAATAGATGAAACATCTACACAGAAGATCATCTGGGAAACAAAGAACTTAAATAATATGATCAATGAATTAGACCTAGCACATACAGAACACTGCATCCCAAATGAGCAAGACATACATTTTTCTCAAGTGATCATGGATCATTCTCAGGATAGACCATTCACATTGGATCACAAAACAAGTCTTAATAACTTTAAAAAGATTGAAATTATGCAAAGCATTTTCCTTGACCATATGGAATGAATTTGTAAATCAATAACAGGCAGAGAATGAGAGAATGGGAAAATTCACAAATATATGGACATTAAACAAAACACTCTTAAAAGATCAGTGGTTCTAAGAAGAAAATTCACAAGAAATCAGCAAATATCTCAAGACAAATGAAAATAAGAACACAACATATCAAAACACATGGGATGGCAGAGGAGGGGACAAGATGGTCGCAGAGTAACCTTGTCCTACAATGCAGAGCTATTTAAAGCACCTGTTTTGGGGTTGAGGAGACAAGAAGAGCATCCTGCAACATCCTTGGAAGAACAAAAGGAGGAGACTGCCTATCTGCAATGAAGATTCATGAGTAGAGCACTCCACGTTGTGGAGGTTAGTGCCCATCCCCCACTGGTGGTGCAAGCTGCCTTGGGAGCAATTCTCTGCAACATCCTTGGAAGAATGGAAGGAGGAGACTGCCATCTGCAAAGAAAATTTGTAAGTAGAACACTCCACACCACGGAAGCTGGTGATCTGGCAGCACAGGCCACCTCAGGGCCTAGTCTGTGGCTGAGGTTGGAAGCTCCAGTTTGGGGGCAGAGATGATCAGGCTCCAATTTCAGCTACTGATTGGTAAATTCAGCTGGCTCAAGTCCAATCCTAAGAACAGCTAAAGTGTGAACCTGTCCAACTCAGTAAGAGGCCAGTAGATTCCATTTTTAATCTACCCACAGCATGATGGGATGTGAGGCTGATTGAAAATCAACAGTAATGGTAGGGACCAGCTTCCTTCCACCCTAGTTGAATTGCAGCCCTAGCCTAAGCTCCAGCCTCACATCTGGCATGGAGATGTGAGGAGACCTATGTGAGCTAAGGAGACCTATAGAAGCCTCTCCAGTCAACTGCAGGTACTTTCACCCCACACATACTAGATTGGTGGGCAAACCTGTGGATATATCTCTGCCCCTGATAGGGTAAGGGGGAGGGGTGGTTTCCTTAACTTCTCCAGGAAACTGCAGCACTTTCATCCTACATGGACTAGAGTGTTGGACACTCCTGTGGTTCTATACCTGCTCCTGACAGGGCAGAACGGACAGTGCTCCCCTTGGCCTCTCTGGGCAACTTCAGGTGCTTTTGGCCAACATGACTAGATTATTGGGTACATAAATAGCTCCATCCCCACCCTTGACAGAGCAGGAGGAGGGACAGTGCTCCCTCACCCTCTACAGGCAACTGCAGCTGCTTTTGGCCTACACAGACTAGATGGCTGGGCACACTTGAGGCTCCCTTCCACCCCTGGCAGAGGAGAAGGAGGGAAAGTGCTTCATCAATCTACCTGGACAATTGTGGTAAGTTTTGACTTGCATGGGTTAGTTTGCTGTTCACACCTGTACCTCCATTCCCATCCTAGGCATGGAAGGAAGGGGTGTGGGGCTTCATCAGTCTCTCTGGGCAACTACAGATGGCCTTGGCCTGCTTGGCTTGGATTACTGCACACTGCTGGGGCTCCATCACTACCCCTGGCAGGGGAGAAAGGTGGGAGAAGCTTCATTGGTTCCTGAGGCAACATGGGTAGCTTCACCCTCCATGGCTTACAGTACTGACTGCATCCTTCCACAATCAGCAAGGGAAAAAGAGCAGGAAACAGATGAAAAAGAGCTGAAAAAATTCAGATTGGCCAAACACAAGCCACTACAAAGTTCCAAATTAAGTTGAACCAAGTATCAAAGTAGGGCTGTAGAACAAAGCCAATCAACAGAAAGCCCTAGAATAAAGAAATAAAAAGGGCCAAGAATAATTACATCTAGTAAATCAGTTTCCAAGACACAAACAAAAAATTACAATCCATTCCAAGAAACAGGAAGATATGGCCCAGACAAAGGAATAAACTAAGCCTCCTGATGACATAAAGGAGTTGAGACAACTAATCATAGATGTTGAAGCAAATCTCCTTAATAAATTCAATGAGATGGCTAAAGAGGTTAAGGACATCAAGAAGACACTGGGTGACACAAAGAAGAATTTGAAAGCATACAGAGGAAAATAGATCTTATGGGAATGAAAGGCACAATAAATGAAATTAAAAGTACATTGGAGGTATATAACAACAAATACAAAGAGGCAGAAGAAAGGATCAGTTAGTTTGAAGACAAGTCCTCTGAAAGTGAACACACAAAAGAACAAACAAAAAAAGGAATGGAAAAAATTGAACAGGGTCTAAGGGAGCCAAATGATGGCAACAGATATGGAAACATATATGTCATGGTTGTCCCAGAAAGAGAAGACAAAGGAAAAGAGGCAGAAGGAAAATTTGAGGAAATAATGGCAGAAAATTTCCCAACCCTACTGAAGCGCATAGAGATCCATGTCCAAGAAGAACCACATACTCAAATCTGAATAAATCCAAATATATCTAGTCCAAGACACATACTAAACAAAATGTCAAATGCCAAAGATAAAAGCAGACTCCTGAGAACAGCAAGAGAAAAGAGATTCATCACATATAGGGAAGCCCAATAAGATTAAATGCTGATTTCTCATCAGAAACTATGGAGGCAAGAAAGCAGGGGTATGATATATTTAAGTTGCTGCAAGAGAAAATCTGCCAGCCAAGAATCTTATATACAGCAAGATTGTCTTTCAAAAATGAGGACAAGTTTAAAATATTTGCAGATAAATAGAAACTGAAAGGGTTTGTAACCAAGAGACTGGCTTTGCAAGAAATATTAGAGGGAGTGCTACAGCCTGAAAAGAAAAGACAGGAGAGAAGCTTGAAAGAGAGACTAGAAAAGAAGATTATATCAGAAAAAGTAAGTAAAAGTGGTGAAAACAAGATATAACTGATAAAACCCAAAGATCAAAATAGGTGAAGTAAGAACTGCCTTTGCATTAATAACATTGAATGTTAATGTATTAAACACCCCAATCAAAAGAAACAGACTGGTGTAATAGATATGAAAATATAAGCCATCTATATGCTGTCTACAAGAGACTCACCTTAGACTCAAGGCTACAAATAGATTGAAAGTGAAAGGTTTAAAAAAGATATTTCATGCAGGCAATTATAACAACAACAACAAACAAACAAACAAACAAAAAACCTCTATACTTATATCAGATGAAATAGACTTTAAAAACTAATGTGGCTCAACCAGTTGGATGCCCACATACCACAAAGGATGTCCCAGGCTTGGTCCTGGTGCCTCATAAAAGAAGATAAGCAGCTGCTGCCCCTGCCACAAGGAGCTAGACACTGCTCCTGCCACAATGAGCTAGATATCATCCCCACCACAATGAGCTGGATGCTGCCCCCACTGCAACGAGCAGATGCCACAAGCCAGCAGATGACACAGCCTATTCGGAGCAGATGTGGCTCAGCCCGTTGGGCACTTGCTTCTCATGTGGGAGGGCCCAAGTTCAGTTCCCAGTGCCTCCTGAAGAAGGCAAGCAAAAATTGAACAGACAAATGAGAGGACCATCTGGGGATGGTATAAATAAAGAAAAATAATGTAAATAAATAAATCTTTAAAAAAATAAAATTGAAGCTGTTATTTACAGACATTTGCACATGAATGGTCATAGTGGTATGATTCACAATTGCCAAAAGATGAAAACAACCCAAGTGTCCATTAACCAATGAATGGATAAACAAAATGTGGTATATACATACAATGGAATACTATGCTGCTATAAGAAGAAATGAAACTGGGACACATATGATAACATGAATGAACCTTGAGGACATTGTGTTTAGTGAAATAACCCAGACACAAAAGGACAAATATTGTATGGTCTTACTAATATGAAATAAATACCAAGAATAAAAACATGGAGTTAAAACCTAGACTATAGGTTACTAGGAGGTAGGATGAGGACTGAGAAGAGGTACTGATGCTTAATGTATGTAGAATTTTCATACATTAACAGTAAAGGTGTGAAAATAGAGTTGATGATACCACATTATAGTGAGTATAACTAACATGGCTGATTTGAAAAATGGGATATTGGCTGAAAGGGGTAGTCTAGGGATGCAAATGTCAATTGAAAGAAAGCTGGAGAATAATATAGGACTTAGTAACATAGTGAACCAAGAGGAGAATAAGGATTGTGGTTAATAATACCAATACAAGACTGTTCTTCTATGAACTAAAACAAATATACATCACTATTACAAGGTGGTAAGAATATAATGATGCCTGGGAAAATAGAATTAATATAACTTATGGACTATAGTTAACAGCGATATTGTAATATTCTTACATCAGTATCAAAGAAGGTACTATATCAATTCCAAAGGCCAATAATAGAGGAGTATGGGATTTTTTTCTTTTGGACTAAGGAAAACATTCAAAGATTTACTGTGGCAATGACTGCAGAACAAAGAGATGAAAGTGAGAGCCACTGGGTGTACACTTTGGATAGAATATGCAAGGCATGGGACTGTATAACACAGTGAACCATGTGGTGGAAGATGGACTATAGTGAACCATACAAATATGAGAGTGATCTCTCATGAACTATAACAAATGTACAATGCTTATACATAGTATTCATAATAGGGGGTCTATAGAAAAAAATATACCAAGTGTATGCTATGGACCATAGCCAGTGGTAATAGACTGATCATGTTCTTTCATAATCTGTAACACACATTCCACAAAAATGTAAGGTTTTGATGGACGGGTGATATATGGTAATTCTGCATATTATTCATAACTGTTTTGTAAGCTCACAAATTATCTAATAAAAAATAGGGAAAAATGTATGGGATGCAGTTAAGGGAGTTCTAAGAGGGAAATCTATACCCCTGAGCAACCACATTAAAAAATAAGAAAGACCTGAAATAGAAGACTTAACTGCACACCTGGAGGAACTAGGAAAAAGCAAAAAACTAATCCCAAAAGAAGTAGAAGGAAAGAAATAACAAAGATTAGAGAAGAAATAAATAAAATTGAGAATAAAGTATATAGAAAATTATCAAAACCAAAAGTAGTTTCTTTGAGAAGGTCAGTAAAATTGAAAAACCCTTTTCTATATTGACAAAGAAACAATAGAGAAGTTGAAAACAAATAAAATCAGAATGAAAGGGGAGCATTACTACTGACCCCACAGAAACAAAATGGATCATAAGAGAATACTATGATAAACTTTACACTAACAATTTAGATAATGTAGATGAAATGGACAAAAAATTCCTAGAAATATACAACCTAAACCAACTCTAGGAAAAATGGAAGACCTTTTTCCATTTTTAAGTAAAGAGATTAAATCAGCTATCAAAAACCTCCCAACAAAGAAAAGCCCAGGACCAGATGGCTTTATAAGTGAATAACAGGAAGAATTAATACCAATCTTGCTCAAACTCTTAAATAAATTAAACATAAGAGAACACTACTGAACTCATTCTATGATGCTAACATCACCCTTAATACCAAAGCCAGATAAAGACACTACAAGGAAAGAAAGTTGCAGATCAATTTCTCTTATTAGTATAGATGTAAAAATCCTCAACAAAATACTTGTAAATCAAATCCAACAGCCCATTAAAAGAATTACATACCATGATCAAGTAGGTTTTTATCCTAGTTATTTAAGGGTGTTTCAACAAAAGAATATCAATCTAATAAACATTAACAAGTCAAAGAAGAAAAACCAACTGATCATCTGGTTTGATGCAGAAAAGGTATTTGACAAAACCCAGTATCCTTTATTGATAAAAAATATTTCAAAAGATAGAAAAAGAAGGAAACATCCTCAACATGAAAATGGACATGTATGAAAAACTGAGAGCTAATATCATACTCAAAGGTGACAGACTCAAAGATTTCTCTTTAGGTTCAGTTACAAGACTAGGCTGCACACCGTCACCACTGTTATTCAACATTGTGCTAGAAGTTCTACTACAGAAGTTGGCAAGAAAAAGAAATAAAGGGCATCCAAATTAGAAAGGAATAATTAAAACTTTCACTATTTGCAGATGCAATGATCCTATATATAGAAAGTCCTTAAAAATCTACTACAAAGCTACCAGAGCTAATAAACAAGTTCAGCAAATTGGCAGGATACAAGATCAACACGCAGAAATCATTAATGTTTCTATACACTAGTAATGAGGAATCTGAGGAGGAAATCAAGAAAAAAAATTTCATTTACAATAGCAACAAAATGAACCAGCTATCTAGAAAACATTTAACAAAGGGTGTAAAGCACCCATACATCGAAATCTATAAAATATTACTAAAAGAATAAAAGATGACCTAAATAAATAGAAGGACAGTCCATGTTCATGGATTAGAAGACTAAATATCATTAAGATGTTAATTCTACCCAAATTGATTTACAGATTCAATGCAATACCAATGAAAATTCCTACAGCCAACATTGCAGAGATGGACAAGCCATTTGTCAAACTTATTTGGAAGTTTAAGGGACTCCAAATAGCCCCAAACATCTTGAAAAAAGAAGAATGAAGTTGGAGCAATCACACCTCCTAACTTTAAATCATATTACAAAGTGACAGTGGATAGATATATTGACTAATGGAATCAAATTGAGAGTTCAGACACAGACCCGCACATCTAAGTCCAATTGATATTTGACAAGGCTGCCAAGTACACTCAACTGGGGCAGAATAGTCTTTTCAACAATGGTGCTGGGAGAACTTGATATCCATATCCAAAAGAATGAGAGAAGAACTCTATCTCACATCCTATACAAAAATCAATTCAAAATGGATCAAAGACCTAAATATAAAAGCCAAGACCATAAAATTCCTAGAAGAAAATGTAGGGAAGCATCTTCAAGATATTGTGGTAGGCAATGGTTTCTTATACTTTACACCCAAATCATAAGCAATGAAAAGAAAAATAAATAAATAGGCCCTCCTCAAAATGAAAAACACTTGTATTTCAAAGAACTTTGTCAAGAAAGTGAAAAAGAAGCCTACTCAATGGGAGAAAATATTTGGAAACTTCATGTCTAATATGGGTTTAATATCCAGAAAATATTAAGAAACTCTACAACTCAACAATAAAGTGATAAACAGCACAATTCAAAAAAAGGATGAAAGACTTGAATAGACATTTTTCCAAAGAGGAAATACAAATGACTAAAAAGCACATGAAAAGATTATCAACATCACTAGCTTTCAGGGAACCACAAATCAAAACCACAATGAGATATCAGTTCACACCTACTAGAATGGCCACTATCTTTTAAAAAAGAATCCTACAAGTATTGGGGAGGATGTGGAAAAATAGAAACACTACTGCTAGTGGGAAAGTAAAATGGCGGAGCCACTGGGGAACACAATTTGGCAGTTCCTCAGGAAGCTAAGTATAGAAGTGCCATATGATCCACCAATCCCAATAGAGGTATATACCAAGAAAAACTGAAAGCAGCAACACAACAGACATTTTCACACTGATTTTTGTAGTGGCATTATTCACAATTGCCAAAAGATGGAAACAACCCAAGTGTCCATCAACCAGTGAATAAATAAACAAAATATGGTATATACATGTGATGGAATATTATTCAGCTGTAAGAAGGAATGAAGTCCTGATGCATGAGACAACATGAATGAACCTGAAAGACATTATCTTGAGTGAAATAAGCCAAACATAAAAGTACAAATATTGTATGATCTCACTAAGATGAACTAATTATAGCTTATAACAAACTCTTAGATCAAAAAGGAAAGTAATGGGTCATTTATGTTATAAGAAGGAAAGCCAGAGGATAAAACTTGGAACTGTATATCACAGTGAGCCCTGTTGTGCATGATTGCTGTGGTTAATAGTTCAAATATTAAATATTTCTTTCAGTAACTATTAAAAATATCCATCACTATCACAGATGTTAATAATAAGGTGGTACATGGGAAAATACACCTAATGCTAACTCTGGACTATAGTTAACAATAATATTTTAATATTCTTTCATCAACTATAAGAGAGATCAACAATAGGAGGTATATGGGAATTTTTAAAATATATTTACTACTTTTATGTAACCTACAATTTCTCTGATTAAAAAATTATAATAATTTTAATAATTATGCTAAGTGCAGGAAACTAGAAACAAATTACAATATATGGTATGATTCCATTTGTATAAAATATAAATAAATATGTACAGGTAGAATTAGATTAGTGGTTATGTAGGGCTGGGGAAAGATAGAGGGATTGAGAAGTGACTAACTGCTAAAGGTTATGGCTTTTTTTCTTTTTGTAGTAACAAAAAGTTCTAAAATTGATTGTGGTGATGAATGCACAAGTTTAAGTTTATTCTGAGAATCATTGATTGTACATTTTGGATTTATTGTACAGCATATGAATATATCTCAATAAAACTGCTTTTTAAATACACATATATATATTTTTTTTAAAGAACACTGTAAAGTGTTTATACTTGTCCATGCAAAGATCACATTAATGGTATAAGGTAAACATAGTTTGTAGTTTGAATTGTTGTTTTACAGTTTAGTAATGGTTCTGTAATAATCCATCAATATTAAGTAGTTTCTAATGTGGCTAACAATATTAATCTATCAAAGTACTGTTTAGGTTATAGATACAGATTGTAGTCAGGGAATAGAGCCATAATGTGATACTTTTCTACATCTATATCAAAACTAATACACTGGCCTTATTTAATATATGGAATTAGCTGGAATTTGTAAGACATGAGCAGCTTAATATTTACATTTATATGTGGGTTTATCATTTCTAGTTGAAAGAGGAACAACTCCAATATAACCAAGAGACTTACCAGATTTGGGATAGGTGGCAATGACAAGATCATCTGGTCTTGCCTGGAATGCTTCCACATCATCCCAATATTTGGCAAATTCTTTATACATTAGAATCCCATGGACTCTACTAAAGTGTTCAAAATAACTGGAAGAATCCATCATAGAGTAGAACACTGAAAAAAAAAAGATAAGTTTTCTGCTTTGCATGTACTGTAAAACATTTTCACATCAATGCTAATTATGTATATTAAGGTCTTCCTAGCTATCTAGCACTTCCTAGTTTCTGGGCATAGTGATAAAGGCATATTAAAAAGGTATGTGGAAAACCAAAGAGTTCTGATTGACCAAGATGGTCATGTAAGTTGTTCCAGGGTGCCTTTTCCCCATAATCTTTGAACAACTAGCAAAAACTGGAAGAGCCACCTTCCTCAAAACTCAAGAAAAGTGTTAAAGGATGTCTAAAACAGTCTAAGAAACAATTAAGTCAAAATGTCCAGGGGTAAAAGATTACCTACTTTAAGACACACAGTAAAGCACTAGGGGGAGGGAGAAAACTATTTCACAGGGAATAGAGAAGGCATCAAAATTTCTGTAAATAGAGAATTTCTAAGGCCAAGAGCCTGCATAAACCCAGAGCTCAGAAAAGACAGGGGACACTGTACTTTACTTTCATCTTCAGTAGATCTTCTTGATAAAGGCTGTTACAATGCAACTCCTGAAGGGAACGAGTTGGTGTGGCCACTAGACCAAAGAACACACCTGGCATTTAGTTAGGCATAAGCTTTATTGGGACTTACAGACAGGAGAGGTTCTTCAGTGGTGGCAGTCCAGAGAATGAAGATAGTACTCTGCAAAGAGATGAGAAAAATGAGAGAAGATATAAAAGGTTTCACAACAAGGGCATTCTATAGAGTATGAGAACAGAGTTTCTGTTAGGGTGATGTGAGGTGTACACATAGGGTCTGATGATATTTTAACTACTCTCCTAGGCAACACATTTACCAAGGACATTTACCTGCTTTGGGAAGATTATATTTTATGATACCATCTATATATTCTCTCCCTTCTTGGGAGGGTTGATACCCTTTAACTTATGTCAAGGTCATGCAGGCAGCTATGTTCTGAGGACTTCAGCAGGGGAGGGGCCCTGGGTCCCCACAGATGCTAAACTCTGAAAAGAGCACTAGCCAGTAAAGAATCAATTTGGAAAGGCTGTGAAAGGTGCTTTTAGTTTTTTGTTTTGGTTTGTTTGTTTTTGTTAGCTTCTGGCCCTAAAGGAAATCTCTGTCACATTACTAGCTGGATATGAAGTTAAGGAGCAGATAGCTCAAAGTCTAAATCCCAGAGTTAACACTTCAAAATATTAAAATGTATAAGATACATCATTCAAATTTTACAAGACAAAGAAACAGGAAATCATGGTCCACCCAAAGGAACAAGATGAAAATACAACAAACCTCAATGAAAAATACAGGACTTTGGACATACTAGATGAAGACTTTGAATTTTTTTTAAATGTTAAAAATTTTAAGTGATCCTGAATATGCTCAAGGAGACATCTGTCAAGAGACAGAACTAAAGGATATCAGGTAAACAATGAATGAACAATATAAGAACATGAATAAAGATATAGAAATTTGAAAAAGAAACCAAACAGAAATACTAGAGTTGAAGACCACAAAACTGAAATGAAAAATTCTCTAGAGGGTTTCAAGAGAGGATTGGAACTGGCTGAGCAAAGACTACATGAACTTGAGGGCAAGAAAGTTGAAGTGATTTAGGCTGAGGAACAGGAAGAAAAACAAATGGAAAAGAGAACAGAGCCTAAGAGATCTGTGGGACACCATCAAGAGTACCAATATATGCATTATGGGAGTCCAAGAAGGAGTAGAAATGGAGAAAGAGAAAGAAGAAATATTAAAAATAAATAATGGCAGAAAACATCCCAAACATAATGAAAGACATGAACATACACATTCACGAAGACCAAAGAACTCAAAAAGGTGAACAGAAAAAGAACCACACCCATATCTATAGTATAGTAGCCAAGCTGTTAGAATACCAAAGACAAGGAGAGTTCTGAAAGCTGCAAGAAAAAAACAAGGGATTCCTAATAAGATTAAGTGTTTATTTCTCATTAGAAATCTTGGAGGCAAGAAGACAGTAAAATGAAAAATTTAAGGTGCTGAAATAAAATAATTGCCAATCAAGAATTTTATATGTGGTGATATTGTCTCAAAAATGAGGGAGAGATTAAGACATTCCCAGATAAACAAAAGCTGAGGGAGTTCACAATCATTAAGCCCTGCCCTACAAGTAATGCTAAAGGAAATTCTTAAGACTGAATGGAAAGGACAGTAGACAATAGATCAAAGTGGCAAAAAGAAATAACGACTTCTAGTAAAGGTGCCCATTTGGGTAATTACAAAGGCCCATATTATTGTATTGCATTTTTTTGGTATGTAACTCTACTTCTTGCTTCTCACAAGGTCTAAAATATAAATGCATAAAAAGTAATGATAAATCTATGTTTTTGGATATACAGTGTACAAAAACATAAGTGGTAATGAATACAAAAAAATGGTGGAGTACTGGAGGGGTATAGCAACCATGCATGTGTATTCTATTGAAGTTAAGTTGGTATCAAATCAGAATTATATATTTAAGATGTTAATGCTTAATTGGTACAGAATTTCTGTTTGATGTTATTGAAAAGTTTTGATAATGGATGTTGGTAGCACAACATTGTTGATGTAATTAGCACCACTAAATTATATATTTGAATATGGTTCAAAGGAGAAATTTTAGGTTGTATATATGTTACTAGAATAAAAATAAAAAATAAAAAAACACACATAGGACTATACAAAACAAACAATGAATCCTAATGTAAATTATGGACTATAGTTCATAGCAATTATAATAATATTCTGTCATCAATTGTAACAAAGTTACCACACTAATGCAAAGTGTTATTAATGGGGGGGGGTATAGGAGAACTCAGTGCCTTCTGCATGATTGTTTGTAAACCTATAATTTCTGTAATTAAAAAATCATTAAAATGCAAAAGCTCTAAGAATGTACTTGGATCTAGAAGCTCCACTTACAGGAAGCCTCTTTGGAAAACAAGCAGGTCTGAGCTACACAAAGCATGTGTAGTTAGTGATGCTCATCACAGGATTTCTTATATTCCAAAAAAATTCTAAACAGCAAGACATGAAATAATAGGGAAAACATTTTGTGATGCCTCCATCATATACTTCTTAAAATGATGTTGTGGGAAAATATTCATTGCCAAAGAAACAATATATTGTTAAATGAATAAAGCAGGCTTTAAAACAGTATGTGTAGTATAATTCCAAGTTATACATGTTTATAAAACATAAAAACATGTCTCAGAAAAACAACAAGATACTATATTTTGTTCTTTTTAATGCATAGCATGAGTTACAAACTCTGATTTATCTAGATTTCAATGAAGATATGAATCTTAAGAAATAATTTATCTTATACCAAGCCAAATTTATAAGGACAGATATTCACTGGAGGAAAAAAATATGTATGATCTTAAGCATATAGTCAAATCTGTCCTGTAGTTATATAATAGAAAGTAATATAAAATCAATTTAATTATCTTCCCTTTATAAAAAGGACTACACAGAAACATGGAGATATACTAAATGAATAGAGATCTAATTATCAATGTGTCTACAAAAGTTGGAGAAAAAAATTGGCTTTTAACTGCACATTTCCTCCCTGATCCATTCTTTGAATATTTGTTAATTATTTGGCTTCATTGTTATCCAGAAAAAATTCTCCTTTTTCCCATATATATATTGTTTTGAATCATGAATGCTGCTGATACACATTTGATACACAAAAAATCAATTTCTTATGATTTAATGTAATATAAATTTCCTAATTAATTATTTCATATTGCCCATATTTTCACCACTATTGCTTTTAGTATGCATTCTTCTGAATCTCATGCCCTGTATTTACTCAAACAACCCCTCTTTTCCTTGTGACCTAAATGTTTGACATTTCCAGTGTGTGCAAAGAGAACTCTTTATTTTCAAGTTTGCATTGAGTTCGTAGTTTGAAAGCATGTCAGTGAAAAAATAAAGACAACTTTTATGGCGCGAATGAAGAGACTGGGTTTGGGTAAAATGCCTGAGAGCAGAGACTATCCTCTTGTACATCTTTCTATCGCAAACCACAGCTCTGTGTTTGTCCCAGAGTAAGTGCTCAGAAATATTTGTTAAATATAACTGTTAGATTCAGTCTTTCTTGGTTCTCTAGTTTCTGCTATGGATTCTTATATTAAATTAAAACAAAACAAAAAAGGTAATGTGCCTGGTCAATGTCCTACCTGTCAAAGATTTGCCAAGGACTTTGGACTCCCTTGTATTCATCTGAAGCCTGTTAATTAAAGGTAACAGTAATATGGCAAAGCTCTTAATACTGATAGACTGCTTCTGATATATTTCATAGGCACGAAAAACAGACTAGAAGACAATCTCCACTCTACATGTTTCTACCCATCTTGCTTTATTCTCTCATCAGTAAAATGGAGAACATGTCCAGTGTACAGGACATAAAAGGTAGCTGTAATACTGTAGTTTTATGTTAAAGTACTTTAAAAAGTGAAGCGCTATATAAATCTAAGATATTATTTTCAGTGACAATTTTGAAAGGCTTTAAATGCATGGCATTATTAACCAAAATATCAACAAGAATTTATTTTCTATATATTTTAACAGCTTTATGATATATAATTCATATTCTATATTTTCTATATCTAAACGTGAAGATTAATACCAATAATAACAAACATACAACCTGGCCAGATGATCCTGTGAAAGAAATTCAATGATCAAGTTTAGTTCTCTTCAAAGCTCCACTGGAGTTTTAGGTTACCAAAACAAAAAACAAAAAGATAAGAACCACTTGTGCATTTGGAATGTTTCTTGTGAGCTTATATTCTGAATGCAGAAAAGGAGGTGGAGATTCATTTGTGGGGCTTGGCTTTATGAAGGCTGTGATGCAATAGAGTAACAAAGATATGAATACACAGAGTCATGCTCATTCATACAGAGATAGGGAAAGCCTCTGCTATTATTTTTCATTCTTTGGCTCACATTCAAATTTGAAAATTTGCCAACAGCCATCAGGGTTTGGGAAGAGGGAGGGAGAAAAAGTGAAAAGGAAGAGATGGGAGAAGGGCCCTGGAGCCAAACACAAGAGAGATTGGTAAGGGAGAGTCCCTACTCATTTGTTGATGAATTATAGGCTGGGTTGGCCTTTAAAATAATAAACTTGCTAGAGGAATGAGAGGAAAGAAGGAAGTGACAAGGAAGAACCTGGAGGGCTGCAAGGACCCTGGCTCTAGAGATGTGGTTCAGTTTACTGAGAACTGCAAAAGAAGGTTTTTCAGTATTTGGTTGTATTCTGAAAAGTCAATTGGAAAATATCTTCTATTTAAAATATTTTCTTTTAGAATCTTTAGCAGACTTGAAAAGTGAAAATTGATAACAGCTTAAGAAAGAATGCAGACATCACTCACCTTTGGACTGTTTTCTCTCTGCTCTTACTTCCGTGCTTAATTATACAATGTGGACTTTCAGATAAAGGAGCCATTGACACTGTTAAAATTTAAGCAATGGAATGAGAAAAGTAAAAATCCAAAGGTCCAAAGGATATGTAGAATCCATATATCCACCACATTCCTCGTCATGTTTCTGCACATATCTGTCCTCAGCTGAGGAAAGCGTCTCTTGCTCCCACCTCTCTACCACCACCAATACCTCCAACCTATTGTAGCCTGGCTAGTTCTCATTTGTCTCTGAATTTTAATTGGATAGCACTTCCTCTGGGAAGCCATCCCTGACTCTTGCAAGACCAAATTGTGTGTCCCTCCCAGTGCTCCCATCAAACCCTACATTTACTCTTAAATAGCACTTAATCCACTGTGTTATAATTAGCAGTTCACTTGTTAAATAGCCTGAAGACAAGATATTTCTCTGTAATTAGTACACTGCCTGGCATCTAGCAGGCTAAGCATTGAATATATTCAATCAAAGTAGCTGATTTGGTCAAGAAAGATAAGAAGTTAGGAGAATAATAGTTGTTAGTTACAGAAGACCACAATAAGCAGCCTTACTCAAAGTATAAGGAAGAAGTAAGTAGTTTCTGATGTACAGCTTTTAATGATAGAAAATCAAGGTAAAGCTGGAATAAGCAGGGGCTCAAATTTAGATTTGGATATTATTTGGTTTTATGCAGTCTGTCAATTCATTTGAGTTAAAATAAAATGTGTGTTAAAAGCATTTTTATTAAATGTATAAACTTAACATGGACCATATTTTTTAATCCTGTGGCATAGCTTCACTCTTTAATGATAAGGACTTGTGAGGCTTCCTTTATTGTTTAGCAAAAAGTCTTTCAACCAAAAAGGCTGGCTATAAGCACAAGCTAATTTGAGCAGGTTTTACCTTCCAGCAGTCTTGCTATATTTCACATGCAAGCAATTGACGGGGGAATGTTACTAATGCTTCTAAATTATGTGCTGTTGGCAAGTTTTGATGGTTCAAAACATAGTTAACCTTGGAAAATCTTCCAAATAATAAGGATTCACTTTGCTGATAAAAATCAAACAGTAGATAAAACAGCTACCTTCACATCATCCTTTCCCATGACCTAAGGGTCCACAGGGAAAAACAAAATGTTTTATAGTCAGTGCTCTAACCTTTCCCCCTTTGTCTACTCATTCTAGGAAAAATAAATCCCAGATAAACACCTACTCTTTTAAACCTTGATCTTGACTTTTCAGATTTGAACAGATATGGTGTCAGACTGTTGTAATACCCCACAAGTCTGAAAATATTTATATGTGGGGCTGGCATGTCTACATGATGAAATGGTTCTGAGACAATGGCTGTTTCTTATTTGTTTTATCATTGAGCTTTTTCTTTTATTATACATTACACACTTGCTTCCTTTGGGTCAAGTTAGAGGATCCCAGTGTTTGTTTTATACATTATAAGATTTCACTATTGATAGGGGAGTAATAAATGTTAGTGTGGCTAAATATTTTTAATAGACTTTAATTTTTAGAAGAGTATTAGAAAAGTATTAAACAGATAGTACAAAGAGTTTCCATATACCTCACACACACACACACGGTTTTCCCTAGTAATATCTAACATTAGTGTGGTATATTGGTTACAATTGAAGAACCAATATCAACACATTGTTATTAGTTAAAGTCCATAGTTTACTGTAAGGTTCACTATTTGTGTTATACAATTCTATGTGTTTTGACAAATGCAAAATGCCATGAATCCACTATTAAGGTATCATACAAAATAGTTTCTTTGTCTTAAAATAACCCTGTGCTCCACCTATTCATTTCCTACTATCCCTTACCCTCAAACCTCCAGCAACCACTGGCTCTGTAGTTTTGCCTTTTCCAAAATGTAATATAGTTGCAATCATACATGGCCTTTTCAAACTGGCTTCCTTCACTTAGCAATGTGCATTTAAGTTTCCTCCATTTCTTTTCAGTCTTTTTGTGGCTTGAGAGCTCATTTCTTTTTATTGCTGAATAATATTACATTGTTCATTACATAGATCAATAGTATAATTCTAGTAAAATATACACAAAATCTGTATGAGAAAACTACGTATCACAGTTTATTTATCCATTCACCTATTGAAGGGCATCTTGGTTGCTTCCAGATTTGGCAATTATGAATAAAGCTGCTATAAACATTCAAGTGCAGGTTTCTGTATGGACATAATTTTCAAGTCATTTGGGTAGATACCTAGGAACATATTGCTGTTCATATGGTAAGACTATGTTTAGCTTTGTAAGAAATTGCCACACTCTCCTCCAAACTGGCTGCGCCATTTTGTAATCCCACCAGCAATGAATGAGTGTTCCTGCTGCTCTACATCCTAGACAGTATTTGGTATTGTCAGTTTTTTGTTTTGTTTTAACCATTCTAATAGGTATTTAGGTGATATCTCATTTTTGTTTTAATTTGAAGTTTCCTGATGACATTTGATGTTGAATGTTTTCACAACTTATTTGCAATCTATATATTGTCTTTGATGAGGTGTTTGTTACGATCCTTTGCCCATTTTTTAATGAGTTGTTTGTTTCCTTATTGTTGAATTTTAAGAGTTTTTTATATATTTTGGATTCAAGTCCATTATCAGATATATATTTTGAAAGTATTTTCTCCCACTCTTTGACTTGTCTTTTCATTCCTTTAACAGTGTCTTTCACAGAGCAGAAGTTTTTAATCTTAATGAAGTCCAGCATCAATTTTTTTTTCTGACATGGATTGTGCATTTGGTCTTATATCTAAGAATTCATTATCACACTCATGGTCACCTAGATTTTCCATTATTTTATTAATAACTCTTAGAAGTTTTATAGTTTTGCATTTTACATTTAGGTCTAAGATCCATTTTGAGTTAATTCTTGTGACAGTTGTAAGCTCTGTATCTAAATTCACTTATTTTCATGTACAACTTCAGTTGACCTAAGACCATTTGTTGAAGATACTATCTTTTCTTCATTGAATTGCATTTGTTCCTTTGTCAAAGAGCAGTTGAATATATTTGTGTGGGGTTTTTTTCCTGGGCTCTCTGTTTTATTCTATTGACATATTTTTCTATTCTTTTCACATACCACACTGTTTTGACTATCAGAGCTTTCTAGTAAGTCTTCGAACTGAGTAGTGTCAGTCCTCTGACTTTGTACTTCTTAAGTTTTGTATTGGCTATTCTGAGTTTTTTCTTTTCCATATATACTTTAGAATCAATTTTCCAATGACCACAAAATAACTTGCTTTAAGAAGGAGTTCTGGAAAATAATGTTGTCTCCAAACTAGCTTACTTGATTTCTAAATAAGAACAAGCTCAGAATCCCTTGGATTGTTTCAAGAAGGCATGCAGATCTCTTGTTACATATGATTCTTTGAATTGTGCCTAAGCTTGCCTAGCTGATTGTATTCCTGTATCATGCATGTATCCTTACCAATAATTTGATTGGATTGTTTTCCTCAGATAGGCCTGCCTTGCCCCATATGGCTAACTTCATATTTATTATGTTTAATATGAAGAACACATAGACTTACTATATGTAATTTCCGAGGATGTAAAGAGGACTAACAGACAAAATTTAGAATGATGGAGATTACATCTTAATACTTCCTAAAAATATTCATTATAATGTAGTTATTAGAAGACCATAACAATACATTAGTAATGCACAACTGGAATAAGAAGTCAAGGAAGAATTCTATTACAATAACAATTAAAAGAATCAAATATCTAGAAATAAATCTAACCAAGGAAGTAAAGGAATTGACTGCAGGAAACTACAAAATATCACTAAAAGAAATCAAAGAAAACCTAAATAAATGAAAGGGCATTCCTTGTTCATGGATTGGAAGACTAAATATTATTAAGATGTGATTCTACCAAAGTATTTTACAGATTTAATGCAATATCAATAAAAATTTCAACAATTTTCTTGGCAGCAATGGAAAATTCAATTATCAAATTTATGTGGAAGAGTAAGGGACCCCAAATAGCCAAAGGGATCTTGAAAAAGATGAACAAAGTTGGAAGACTCACACTTCCCCATCTTAAAGCTTATCACAAATACACAGTAATCAAAATACCATGATGCCTGAAAAACGACAACCATATAGACAAACGGAATAGAATGGAGAGTTCAAAAATCAACCTTCACATTTATAAAGGGGGCAAAGCCACTCAGTTGGGAAAAAATAGTTTCTTCTACAAATGGTGTGGGAAAACTTGACCTCCATATGCAAAAGAATGAAGGTAGACTCCTACTTCATACCATACATAAAATGAACTCAAAATGGATCAAAGAACTAAACTTAAGAGTTAGAACAACCAAATTCCCAGAAGAAAATATAGAGAAGCATGTTCAGAAACTTGATTTAGACAGGTTTTTTAGACTTTACACCCAAACCACAAGTAACAAAAGAAAAAATAGATAAATGGGACTTCACCAAAATGAAAAACTTTTATGCCTTAAATGACTTTATCATGCAAGTAAAATGATAAACTATACAATGGGAGAAAATATTTGGAAATCACATGCCTGATAAGGGTTTAATATCAGAATATATAGAAAAATCCTTCAACTTAACTACAAAACGACAAACAACTCCATGTGGGCAAAAGACTTGAATAGACATTTCTACAAAGAAGATATCCAAATGGCCAAAAACCACATGAAAAGATGTTCAGTATCATTAGCCATTAGGGCAATGCAAATCAAAACCACCATGAGATGCTGTTTCATACCCATTAAAATAGTTATTGTTAAAATAAAAGGAAAAACAAAAACAGAAGATTACAAGTGTTGGAGAGGATGTGGAGAAATAGGATCACTTATTCACTGCTATTGGGAACGTAAAATTGTGCAGCTGCTGTGGAAGACAGTTTGGCAGTTTCTCAGAGAGTTAAGTATAGAATTACCATGTGATTCAACAAACCAACTTCTAGGAAAATACACAAAAGAATTGAAAGCAGAGATATTTGTGCACCATGTTCATGGTGGCATTATTCACAATGGCCAAAAGATAGAAGCAACCCAAGTGTCCATTAATGGATGAATGGGTAAACAAAATGTGGTATATGGATACAATGGAATATTATTCAGCTGTAAAAAATGAATGAAGTTCTGTACAGGTGAGTACATGGATGAACCTTGAAGGCATCATGTTGAGTGATGTAAGCCAGACACAAAGGTCAAATATTGTATGATCTTACAGATATGAAATAATTAGAATAAGCAAATGCATAGAACCAGAATCTAGAATATAGGTTATGAGGAGACCGGTAGGGTAGGGAATAAGGAGTTAATGATTAACATTTACAGGATTCTATTTCGGACGATGGAAAAGTTTTGGTAATAGGTGGTGGTGATGATAGCACAGCCTTGTGGATTTAATTATCAGCACTGAATTATATATTTAAATGTGTTAAAAATGACAAATTTAGGTTATATATATTTTACTAGAATAAATTTTTTTTTAAAAAAATTCATGGGCCTGAACAATACAATCAGTGAACCCTAAGTTAAATCATGGACTTTAGTTAATAGTACAATTATAAAATGTGCTTTCATCAATTTTAAGAAATGTATCATACTAATATAAGGTGTTAATATGGGAATCCTGTATTTTATGCATGATTTTTCTGTAACCCACAACTTCTCTATTAAATAAAAACAGAAGAAGAGCATAGTATTATCTGGCATTGATAACATAAAATAGATTCCTCCCTGTTTTAGTTATGTGTGTAATAAAACATCCCAAAATTTATTGGAATAAGTAACATCTAATTTATTATGCTCACAATTTCTGGAGGTTTGTGATTGAGGTAGGATACAACAGGATTGATGTATTTCTACTCCACTATGTCTGAGGCCATTGCTAGGGTGGGTCAAATGTCTGAAAATGGCTGGGGTAGCTTGCTGGGGTGGGATAGCTGGAACCTTCTTTCTTCTTGTGTTTACTGGGGCTAACATATCTAAAATGGCTCTTTCTCTGTCATGTCTGGCCCTGATTTGAGATGGTTGAAATAGCTGAGAGCTGGCCAGTGCCACTCTATTTCCATATGGGAACTCTGTGTAGCTATCTTGGTGCATTCACACCATGGTATACTCAGGGTAGCCAGATTTTTTACAAGGAAACCTACCTTGTCCCTGGCAGAGATTGCAACACTTCTTATGACCTAGCCTCAGAGGTCACACAGTGTCACTGCTCTATTATATTTATCAAAAAATGAGTCACTCACCAGAGAATACCTCATTCCAAACCACACAGAAGTATGGTTCATCGTGATGCTGTCTTTGTAGATTAGCTGGCATACTCTCTTAGGCAGAGTATTAAACCAGATGACTTTCTAGGATACTCCCTAATCTAATAACTTAAGGGGTTATGAGTACTGTTGTGCAGATCAAGTACAAGAATCTGACAGGGCACCATTCCTATCATACACATCATAGATTTATATATTTGCTTTACATTTTACTACATCAATTTTGTTGGGCAGTGAAGTGTCTTCTTCTAAAAACAAAACCAATGTATTACAGCAATTTTCTAACCAACAGAATAAAGTGTCCTGAGTCAGGGGTGTCTTTTCTTACTTTGCATGAAGGAGTCATATGCATTAGTGGCAACCCTGGCTTTCTGTATGCTCTATGACCTGAATTGTCTAGATGTTCTCAACAGACCAAAGAAGGTGTAGACTATTGAAGTGAATGTTTGTCCTCATTGCGTAGTAATTGATTGTCTGCTTTATGGAAATAAATAAGAGAAGGAGTCCAAGGTAGTGTTGCCACATAAAATACAGGATACCCTATTAAATTTGAATTTCAGATAAACAACATAATCTCTAGTATAAGAATTTCCAAGATATTGGAAGGGGCATACTTATATTTTTAAAATTATCTGTTTTTCATATGAGATTCAAATTATCTGTATTTTTATTTGCTGAATCATGTAACTCTATTCCAAGGGAGATTGGGAATATGGATTTTTAAGAAGCCTGGGAATGTGATCTTTTGCCAAGAGCCTCAGACAAAGCAATATTAGGCTTGAAAATATTTCCTTTTATGTGTAAGATATTCATTCCCTGACTCTAAGCTTTGTATGAAGGATTTGAGTCCTGAAAAAAAAAAATTCCATCAACACAGAAATGTAAGAATCAACATGACTACAGATATGTCCCCCGAGGTCTTACTTGACTATACCTAGTAGAAAGTTAGTAAGAGATTAAGACAAAAATCTATGCTCCATTCATTGACAATGGCTTTAATAAGTCCTTTTCTAACACTAGATAAAAGAAGCTAATAATCAAACCAATGGTATTGAATCACTCACCAGAGAATAACTCATTACAATTTTATAATTGCCTTTATAAAATGAAATGAAACAGCCACTAATTAGGTCCTAACTGTTAGCTTTCAGGTGCCAACTCCACAATAAATGGAGACTATTCAGGCAGTTCTGATCATAGTATGCCTCATCTCAGCTTACTCCAGAACAATGTTCCATGTTTTATTTTCCTGAGGTCAGAAAAAGCTAGTTAATCTTCACTCCCTTCTATAATTGCCATCTACACCCATTCATACAACTGAAGTTTGTTACTTTATTATATTACAACCGTCCAACTTTCAGAAGGGAAGAAAAGGTAAGGTTTCCTTTTCACACAGATAAAAGGAGCTAAACATATTTCTTCTGGGTTCTGGGCTTCATTGCCTCAGGGGCTTCCTACTGATTCACCTCCTTGACACATTCCAATTATGAATTCTAATAGGAAGTAATTTCTCTTTTACAAAACTCAACATATATTTTATAGATATCTTATTAAGTGCATCCATACTATATTGTATTTATTTATATATCCCTCTATCAGTAAAACAGATATTTATGCAGTGTCTACCATGTGCTAAATGTGTTCCAAGTTGCTGGGGCTTCCACTAATAGACAAGACCTGCAGATTCCTGCCTTTGTGAATCTCTAGATTACTGCTGAAGGTAGGCATTAAATAAATAATGATCACATTAACAGATCTCATGTCACACATGACAAGTGTTAATATAAGGGATAAAGACTGCATTTTAGAAACATATAATAGGAATACTAAAATGATCTACAAATCATGTGCCTTTGTACAGGTTTTAAAAAAGAAAACAGTCCTATAGATCAAAGGAAAGAATCTTCTGTTATCAAGAGCACAAGTCATATGTAATCAGGAATGAAGAATAAGATTATAAAAGTCTAGGGCTGGTGAGTTGAGGGGGATTTGGTTTAACCATGGACTAATAAGGTCAGTTTAAAGTTTCAAAAGAACTTTACACCAGTAGTGCTATGGAGAATGTTCTGTCTAGATTGTAATATTGTAATGTTCACTAGATTGTGAATACACTGAGATGAGGAATCAAATGTTAGTTATCTGCTCCCCTTGAAGTTCACAGTGCTTTCTGTAAAACACCAAACGACACAAGGAAGTGAAAGGAGTCTGAACCTGAGTGAGATTGCTTTGTCTGCTTATTGTAAGGCAAGCAGTCCAGATGATTATTTTAAGTACCTCACTTAATCTCTTACAATAAAAGATAGCAACACAGATCTCCTGTCATTTTGTGGCATGGGCCAAATACTAAAATATTTGTGAGCTTGCTCTGTAAACTGCAAAACTCCTTCAAATCTTTTTAATATGTGTGAAATGAACATTGGCTGAGCAAATGAATGAGTGCAAATATCCGAGGGGGCAGGAAGAGATCCATGCTCTCTCTCTGTGCTAGGTTTTTACAACATGCTGCTTCCTGTGTCCATTCTTGCCCTTGAATATTGCTCAAGCAGGAAAAAACAAATTAGATTTAACTTGCCAGAGATAATAGCTTTGAATTCTCTGCTGTTCATTACTTATCAAAAGCCTGGTTATGATAGACAATATTCATGGAGAGTTATTTGAAAGGAGTGATTTCATCTATTAAAATGTAACCCGGGGAGTGAATGTAGCTCAAGTGGTTGAGCACCTGCTTCCCATGTATGAGGTCCTGGGTTCAATCCCCAGTACCTCCTTAAAAAAAAAAAAGTTACCCCCAGATTGAGTCACATCATAAGAGAGCTATGGATTTAGAATGAGCCAGACTTCCAAAAGGATCATTGGATGGTGTTCTAAAGCCCTGATTCCAGAGTAGGACAAATTTGTCACTTAAACACAGTGACCATAAGTAATTTATTTAACCTCTGTGGGTTTTATCTGTAAATAGGGTTCATATAGTAAGTACTTCATAGGATTTCTGGAAAATTATATGAAATGATACATTCAAAAAGTTTATCACAATATCTGGAGGTAATGAACCTCTTTCAGGGTATGTTCTGAATCCTACAGGATTGGAACTTCAACACTTAAATTTGTACAAGTAACCCTTTCCCTTTGGTCACAGATGATCAAAGAGGAAGTAGATAGTCTTCCTAGGTTGGGCTAATCAGATTATGAATTGGAAAACAGAGCCTAGAATTTCTAAATCTTTTAGGTTTGGTCTCTTGAGTACGTAAATCAATCAGGAAACCTAAGAAGCCCACTTCCATTTGCTTTGACAGTCAAGGAGTGAAGGAAACCATATAGGGAGAGAAGCAAAGAGCATATGTTTCAAAGAGATAAATTCCTGACAGCTTTTCATTTGGTTTCCAGTTGTTGTTTTTTTTCTGAAAGTTTCATCCATGCCCTTGGAATCCAAGAGTGCCCCATGGGAGAAATATGTTCAGTTTTAGAAGCTGATATATCCATGACATATACTTCTTTTCAACTATTTATTCTCCACTTTTAGAAGAGAAAAATGCCAAATTGTATCAGAATAAGATTATATATGAAGGAGATCTTATAAACAGTTGTTTGCAATTTGCGATTTTTGAGTCAAGATTTATGTATGTGTGGATAACTTTATGCTGGAAAGAGAATAAAGCAAGTTTAGGGAAGTATCTTAATGTAGTGATAGCTGGATCTATCTTGATTTTGTTTCAAGTGATTTAATTACTAAAATAGCAAAGGATTTCACTTTTGCTGATTTCATCAATTACTCCTAACATGGACTGTCTCTCTATATCTATATATAAATTTTAACTAAGGACCTGAAAAACATTTTTCTTCAGTCACTATAGCAATGTCAGAGCATTCATAGTTGCAGATAAAAATTGGTGTAAACATTGATGTCATCAAAGAGAACATGTATACCATATGGCAGATGAAAGTGCTAGCTCTAATAAAATAGCATTCATTGGACTCATTATGTGCCAGTTACTATTTTTTTGTGCATATTATCTCGTTTTATTCTGTTATTTTATTTTATTTTATTTTGTAATTTAATCCTTTGAATGGAATCCTAGGAAGGATTTGTTTTCTTTCTTTAAAAGTATAAAAGGATATACTGCAAAGTGACTAACTCTCAGTCATTATATTATATTAGAATTATTCCTATGTGCATATCAAAAGTTGCAAATATTTTCCCTGTTTGCCACTTATGTTTTGACTTTGTTTATGATTCTTTTCCAATGCAGAATTATTTGTTTTTATGTAGTCAAATTTATCAAGTGTTCTTCTCTGATTTTGAGTCCCAGATAGAAAAGTCTTCCTTAGACCAAGTTTAAAGAACTTGATTGTAGTCAGGGGCCCAGAAGGAATACAATTCCACTGGAGAGGGTTTGACTGATGATAATTTAATGAAGAGACTATTAATAGAGGTGCAGGAAAGATTGCGGAAACTGGTGAGTAGCACCGAGGTACCCAGGGACTAGCTTCTGCAAAAACCCATCACCACTCAGCCTGACGGGGCAGGAGGAAGAAAGTCTGTTGCTGGAGCTTAATGAGAGCTGGGTGAGGGACTACCTCCCAGGAGCTAAAGCATGGACATTCTCCTTGATGTTTCTCTATAACCTTAGAATCAACATGTGTAATCAAAATAAAAAAACAAACCCTGTATTTTCATGACTTTTGTTTTATTAACTCATTTAGGAAGAATTGTTATCTGTATAAGTTCAAGTCTTTCTACAGAAAACACTGCATAGCTTTCCATTGCTTGCCTTGGTTTGTGCTCTTCAACAGGTTTGTTGTTATTGTTGTTGTTTTCTATCTGGTTGCGTCAGCGTCTTTTTGGTGCGTCATTTCGCAGGGCCGAGGGCCTGCGTCTCTCAGAACTGCGCGCCGGTCTGGGATATTTTTTCTTTTTTTGCCAGGAGGTCCCCAAATCTAACTGGGTCCCCCATATGGTAAAGGGGAGCTCAATTGTTTGAGCTACAGCCGCTTCCCCCTTCAATAGGTTTTTATGACATTTTTCTTGTAAATCTTACATGATACCTGCAATGTGAGGTATTTTATCTTTCTTGTTACTGTTGTTCTTTTTATTACTGTTGCATTTGTAGATGCAAGTTCTCTTCCTGTCCTTCTTCTCTTTACTTTTTCCCTATCAGATTTGATCCATCCTAACTAATGTAAATGATTTGGCACCAAAATCTCTTATGCATTTCCCCACATTGTACAATGTATTTTGACATTGTTCAGAAGAAAACCTTACAAACAAAAATATTACAATAATGCATGAAATGAAAATAGACATCCATTCTGCTTCTTGGAAATAATCACTCACTTGATTTGTTTTTTTTTTTTTTTTTTATTTTTTTTGTGATCTTGTATTTGTTTAAACTTCCTCAGCTATATTGTAGACCAAGAAGGAAAGCACAGTAATAAAGAAATATAAGTCTCTGGGTATTTACTCAAATAAAAACTTTGGATATTTAGGCTCTTGTTTAATCTTCACTAATTGGGAAGAGTTTGAATAAAATGATGCTATGCCAATCCAAAAAATTAAAGGCTACTTACTAATTATTCAATATCAGCTCCTTGAGGGTAAAAAATGTATCTCTTAAATCCTTGAATTATTTGTTTATCCATATGGTACATTTCTAAGCAAAGAAATGGAATGATTTACTGTCGAAAACTTTGTGCCACCTGTTTAAGAATTTTCTGAGCCTTCAGATACATTAGCAGAGAATGAAATTGGATAGCACTACCCTCTAGTGGTACATGCTAATATCTGCAGCTAAACTAATTAAGCAAGATTATTTCATTTTTGGATTTCTGACTTGGAGCAAATTAAATATTAAAGATGATCAGAAAGTTTAAAAGCAGTCAGTTCAATTAGTGTTTGGTGTTTTCTTAAGTTCTGTGAGAGTGAATGACTCAAAGTCTCATTTAGTGATGTAATGAATTGCTTTAAAATTAATTCAAGGAACATTTTCTTAGCATCAACTAAGTTCCAGAGCCTATACTAGTCACTGGACACACACAGTTTACTAAGAAGTAGCCTTTACCTACAAGGAATCAACACTATAATAACATTACCAAAAAGTGTCATGTTTAAAATACAAGCAAAGAACAAAGGAAGTACAGGGAGCAAAAGTAAATGTCTTCACTCTCCTCATTTTTGATCAATTTCAGCCCCACCAATTCTTGTACCAAAGGTATTAGAGATTGTTAGAAGAGAATGGAATATTAAGTTAGGCCTATTTTAGTTTTCTAATACTACTCCTCAGAAAAGTTTCTTCTTCATACATTGTGCTATAATCTTTTCCATTAACCTCAAAATTGTGTGCTAAATGACATGAAACAACTTATTCCATAGTTTCCTTACTAAGACTGGAATTGTGTGCAGAATTTAAGACTGTTTGGAAGAGAGCCTGATGTGCACTCCAAGTTTGTCTCCTTGAGGATTAAATGCTTCCCCTAGTCACTCTAATTACAGTAGTAGAAATTATTTCAAAAAAAGAAGAGACCTAGAACACCACCTCACAACCATGCTTCTCCCACCCCTTGGTTTGTGAGTATCACTGATCCTAGAGACTCTGCCTAAGACCCTTTCCTTATGGCTTTAATCAACATCAACTTTGTCACACTCCACTGGAAACAGAGCTTTGATTTATACACACTTCTTCAGGGGGCTGAATGTTACAGACGGTTCAGTCCCCTTGGTCCTATCTTTATTCTTGTTTTGCTCCCAGCCTCACGGGCCATTACAACAGAAGTTAACATAGCCTGGATGGTGAGAAAAGGTGTCATAGAAGACAACTCTGAGATTTCTCAAAAGGAGAAAGAAGAAGGGGAGAAACATCCTACTTAAGGAGGAAATCAGGTACAAAGGTACCTGAAAGAAGTATCAAAAAGCACCATTTTGTTTAAAGCAGAAGACATGGCAAAATGGAGATGAAACTGTAAATGTGGCTTAGATGCAGATCGCAAAGTCCATTTATTGCAATTAGGAACTTGTCAGTAGAGTGAACCATTGAAGATTTTAAATAGAGTAGTTTATACAGAGCTTTATGTTTTACAAGGATAAATGAACAGTTCAATGAAATTTAATAATAAATATATACTATATATAAACATTTAATAGGTAAAAAATATGTATATATTAATATGAAATTATCTCTAAGACATCATTGAGTAACTTTATGGAAAATCAATTCAGAGTGTGATCTCAATGTAAAATACAGAAAATAAAAATATATTTCTTATTATATATTTACATGCAGTGACTGCAAATTCATCTGGAAAGATATACACAAAATCCATAATATGGTTATCTCTGAAATTGCGTGACACCAAAGAGTTATTTTGATTTATCTAATTCTTTGAATTTCTTTAACAAATCAATTTTATTGATAAGTTTTAATAAAGAATAAATCCACCCAAAGTATACAATCAATGATATTCAGTATAATTACATAGATGTGCATTCATCACTTCATTTTTAGAGCATTTTCATTATTTCAGTAATAATAATAAAAAGTAAAAAAAAAAAAAAATGAAACTCATAACCTCTCAATCTCTCTACACTTCCCCTGCATGCATTACTGATATTCTGTTCCCCTCCCTCTAGTTTATTTGTATTTGTATTTTATAAAAATCTGATATATGCAATATCACCCATATTTGTATTTTACATGCAGTTTCACTATGCTATACAGTTCCATGTTACATTTTTTAGCTTTATTTCTAGTAATATACATGACTGTAGACTTATGCTTTCAACCACTGTCATACCCATATAATAGCTCTGCTAGTTACAAACACTAGGATGTGCTTTCATCATTTCTATTCATTTCCAAAGATATACAAACAATGTTTTTACCAATTCTACATGGATTAACCCTCAGCTTTCCATTCTTTCTGGTAACTTGTATTCTAATTATTAACTCTGGGAGTTTACACAATATATTTAGTTCCTAACACTGCAATCATACAGTATTTGTCCTTTTGTGACTGGCTTGCTCCACTCAACATAACATTCTCTGGGTTCATTTTCTCATATGCTTCATAACTTCATTTCTTCTTACCATTGTGTAATATTCCATCGTGTGTATACACCACACTTTGTTTATCCATTTATCAGTTAATGGACAACTACACTGTTTTCAACTTTTGGCTATCGTGAATAATGCTGCTAAGAATATAGATGTACAGGTGTCTATTCCTGTCACTGCTCTCAGTAACAGTAATAGTATTGCCAGATCACATGGCAAGTCTATATTTAACTTCCTTAGGAACTGCCAAACAGTCCTCCATAGTGCTTCACAGTGACTGAACCATTCTACATTCCCACCAACAGTGAATAAGTGTTCCTATCTCTCTGCATCCTCTCCAACACTTAGAATTTTCTGACTTTTCAATAGTGACCAATTTAATAGGTGTGAAATGGTATCTCATTGTAGTTTTGATTTGCATTTCCCTAATCGCTAGTGATGTTGAACATTTTTTTCATGTGTTACTTTGCCATTTGTATTTCTTCTTTGGACAATTGTCTTTTCAAGTTGTTGGCCCATTTTGTTAACTGGGTAATTTGTCTTTTTATTTTTGAGTTGTATGATCTCTATATTAAACCCTTATCATCTGTGTGTTTGCCAAATATTTTCTCCCATTGAGTCAGCTGCCTTTTCATCCTTTTGACAAAGTCTTTTGAGTTGCAAAACTGTTTCATTTTGAGGAGGTCTCATTATCTATTTTTTTCTTTTGTTGCTCATGCTTTTAGTGTGAGGTTTAAGAAACCACCACCTACCACAAGATCTTGAAAATGCTTTCCTACATTTTCTTCTAGGAGTCTTAAGTTTGTTACTTTTATATTTAGGTCCTTGATCCATTTTGAGTTAATTTTTGTATAAAGTGTGAGATAGAGATCCTTTTTCTTTCTTTTGGATATGGCTATCCAGGTCACCCAGAACAATTTGAATAGACTGTTGTGGCTCAGCTGGGAGGGCTTGATAACCTTGTCAAAAATCATTTGATTTTGATATGAGGGACTGTTTATGAACCATCAGTTTGGTTCCATTGGTCAATCTGCCTGTCTTTATGCCAGTATCATGATATTTATACCGCTGTAGCTAAGTAATATGCTTTAAAGTCAGGAAGTGAGAGTCCTCCAACTTCATTCTTATTTTTTAAGACATTTTTGGCTATTCCAGTCCCTTACCCTTCCGAATAAATTTGATAATTGGCTTTCCATTTGTGAAAAAAAAAAAAAAAAGCTGTTGGGTTTTTCTTGGGATTGTGTTGAATCTTTAAATCAGTTTGGGTAGAATTGACATCTTAATGATATTTAGTCTTCCAATCCATGAACAAGGAATGCCCTTCCATTTATTTAAGTCTTCTTCAGTTTCTTTTAGCAATGTTTTCTAGTTTGCTGAATACAGGTCTTTTGCATTCTTGGTTAAAGTTTATTCTGAAATATTTGATTCTTTTAGTAGCTATTATAAATGGAATTTTTTCCTGATTCCTCCTCAAATTGCACATCAGTAGTGTATAGAAATGCTATTGAATTTTTGCATATTAATATTGTATCCCTCAACTTTGCTGAACTTGTTTATTAGTTCTAGTAGCTTTATTGTGGATTTTTCAGGATTTTCAAGATATAGGATCATTTAATCAAAGCGTGCAAGTTATACTTCTTTCTTATTTGGTGTGATTTTTATTTGTTTATCTTGCCTAATTGCTCTAGCTAGTACTCTGGCACAATATTGAATAACAGTCTTGTACCTGATCATCTCAAAAATTTTAGAACAATTTCATTACTCCAAAAAGAAAGACTCCACACCCCTTAACATTCCTTCCTCAGACCTACATAGCCACTAATCTCATTCTATCTTTACAAATTGATTTATATTTACATTTTAGATAAATGGTATCATACAGTATGTAGTACTCTGTGTCTGGTCTCCTTCACTTTGCATAATGAGTGTTTTTTTTTTTACTGATATTAACATTTTGTAGTATTAACATAAATTTGTTCGGCTTCAGAAAAAAACAGTGATTCTATCCATATTCATATTTCACATAATATACTTATACTTCACATAATATATTTAGTTCTTAATAGGGCAGTCATATAGCATTTGTCCTTTTGAGTCTGGCTTGCTTCACTCAATATAATGTCCTCCAGGTTCATCCATGTTGTCATATGTTTCACGACTTCATTTCTTCTTGCCATTGCATAATATTCCATTGTGTGTATACTCCACAATTTGTTTATCCTTTCATCAGTTGATGGACACCTGGGTTGTTTCCCAGTTTTGGCTATTGTTGAAATTTCCACTATGAACATCAATGTGCAGATTTCTGTTCGTGTCACTGCTCTCAATGGTATTGTCCAATGCTAGCAATGGTATTGCCAGGTCCCCTGGCAACTCTATATGCAACTTCCTTAGGCACTCCCAAACAGTCCTCCACAGTGGCTGTACAATTTTACATATCCACCAACAGTGAACGAGCATTCCTCTCTCTCCACATCCACTCAAACATTTACAGTTTCCTGACTTTTTAATAGTGGCCAGTCAAAATGATATCTCATTGTAGTTTTAATTTGCATTTCCCTAATCACTAGTGATGTTGAACATTTTTTCATGTGTTTCTTCACCATTTGTATTTCTTCTTTGGACAGTTGTCTTTTCAAGTTTTTGTCAGTTTATAATTGGATACTTTGTCTTTTGATTGCTGAGTTGTGTGATCTCCTTATATATCATGGATATTAAACCCTTATCAGATATGTGATTGCCAAATATTTTCTCCTATTGAGTCAGCTGCCTTTTCACCCTTTTGACAAAGTCCTTTGAGGTAAAAAAGTGTTCAATTTTGAGGCGGTCTCAATTATCTATTTTTTCTTTTGTTGCTCGTGCTTTGGGCATAAGGTTTAAGAAACTATCACCTACCACAAGATCTTGAAGATGTTTTCTTACATTATCTCCTAGGAGTTTTATGGTTGTTGCTTTTATATTTAAGTCCTTGATCCATTTTGAGTTAATTTTTGTATAAGGTGTGAGATAGGGTCTTCTTTTTTTCTTTTGGATATGGCTATCCAGTTCTCCCAACACTATTTGTTGAATAGACTGTCCTGGCCCAGTTGGGTGGACTTAACAGCCTTGTCAAAAATTGCTTGACTGTAGATGTGAGGGTCAATTTCTGAGTTCTCGATTTGGTTCCATTGGTCAATCTGTCTGTCCTTATGCCAGTACCATGCTGTTTTTACCACTGTAGCTAAGTAATGGGCTTTAAAGTCAGGAAGTTGGGAAGCAGCTGTGGCTCAATCAGTAGGGCTCCCGTTTACCATATGGGAGGCCCCGGGTTCAGTTCCCGGGGGGCCTCCTGGTGAAGGCAAGCCCGCCCACATGGCACGGTTAGCTGACCCAGCGAGCACAAGCAGCAAGGGGGGCATAAATGAATAAATAAATAAAATCTTTAAAAAAAAAAAAAAAGTCAGGAAGTGAGAGTTTTCCAAATTTGTTCTTCTTTTTAAAGACATTTTTGGCTATCCAGGGTCCCTTATCATTCCAAATAAATTTAATTATTGGTTTTTCAATTTCTCAAAAAAAGACTGGGGATTTTTATTGGGATTGTATTGAATATGTAAATCAATTTTGGTTAATTTATATCTTAATATTTAGCCTTCCAATCCATAAACATGGAATGTCCTTCCATTTATTTAAGTCTTCTTCAGTTTCTTTTAGCAATGTTTTGTAGTTTTCTGAATACAGATCCTTTATGAACTTGGTTAAGTTTATTCCTAAATATTTGATTGTTCTACTTGCTGTTATAAACGAATTTTTTTTTCTGACTTCTTCCTCAGATTTGCACATCACTACTGTATAGAAATGCTATTTATTTTTGCATATTAATCTTGTATCCCACCACTTTGCTGAACTTATCTATTAATTCTAGTAGCTTTCTTGTGGATTTTTCAGGATTTTCTAGATATAGGATCATGTCCTCAGTGAAGAGTGAAAGTTTCACTTCTTCCTTTCCTATTTGAATGCCTTTTATATCTTTGTCTAGCCTAATTGCTCTGGCTAGAACTTCTAGCACAATTTTGAATAATAATTTTGACAGTGGGCATCCTTGTCTTCTTCCTGATCTCAGTGGGAAATCTTTCAGGCTTTCACCATTGAAAACAATGCTAGCTGTAGGTTTTTCATATATGTACTTTACCATATTGAGAAAGCTTCCTTCTATTCCTATATTTTAGAGTGTTTTTATCAAGAAAAGGTCCTATATTTTATCAAATGCTTTTTCTGCATCAATCGAGAGGATCATGTGATTTTTCTTCTTCAATTTATTGATGTGGTGTATTTCACTAATTGATTTTCTTGTGTCAAACCACTCGTGCATACTTGGGATAAAACCCACTTGATTGTGGTGTGCCATTCTTCTAATATGTTTTTGGATTCTGTTTGCAAGTATTTTTTTGAGGATTTTTGCATCTAAATTCATTAGAGATATTGGTCTGTAATTTTCTTTTTTTGTAGTATTTTTTTATGATTTGGGTATTAGGATGATGTTGGCTTCATAGAATGAGTTTGGTAGCACTCTTTCTTGTTCAAAATTTTGGAAGAACTTGAGCAAGATCGGTATCAGTTCATTTTTGAATGATTGGTAGAATTCACCTGTGAGGCCATCTGGTCCCAGGCTTTTCATCTTTGAGAGGCTTTTGATGACTGTTTCAATCACTTCACTTGTGATTGGCTGTTGAGATCTTCTATTTCTTCTAAAGTCAGTGTAAATGTTTCATGTATTTCTAGGAATTTGTCCATCTCATTTACATTTTTGGGCTTTTTGGCACATGATTGTTCATAGTATCTCTTATGGTCTCTCTTATTTCTACAGGGTCAGTGGTAATGCCCCCACTCTTATTTCTGATTTATTTATTTGTATTTTCTCTCATTTTTCTTTGCCAGTCTAGCTAATGGTTTTGTCAATTTTGTTGATCTTCTCAAAGAACCAACATTTTGTTTTGTGAATTCTCTCTAATGATTTCTTGTTCTTGATTTCATATTTTTCTGCTCTGATTTTTACTATTCCTTTCCTTTGGCTTGGTTTGCAATTAGTTTGCTGTTCTTTTCTAGTTCTTCCAGGTGTGCAGGATACATGAGCACTTGAAAAGAATGTATATCCTGCTGTTTTTTGTTGCAATGCTCTGTAGATGTCTGTTAGGTCTAGTTCATTTATCATATTATTCAAGTTCTCTGTTTCTTTATTTATCCTTTGTCTTGATATTCTATCCAATACTGAGAGTCGTGTATTGAAGTCTCCAACTATTATTGTAGAGACATCTCCCTTCACCTTTGCCAGTGTGTGCCTCATGTATCTTGAGGCACTCAGGATAGGTGCATAAATATTTAGAATAGTTGTTTCTTCTTGTTGAATTGCCTCTTTCATTAATATATAATGACCTTCTTCAACCCTTATAACAGTTTTGCATTTAAAATTTATTTTGTCAGATATTAGTATCACCACTCCAGCTCTTTTTTTGGTTACTATTTGCATGGGATATCTTTTTTCAACCTTTCACTTTTAACCTGGTTGTGTTCTTATGTCTGAAGTGAGCCTCTTGTAAACAACATATAGTTGGCTCATATTTTTTTTATCCATTTTATCAGTCTGTCTCTTTTGATTGGGGGGTTCAAGCCATTAGCATTCAATGTTATTACTGTAAAGGCACTACTTACTTCATCCATTTTGATCTTCGGCTTTCTGTTGTCATATCATACTATAGTCTACGTTTTTACCCTTTAATTTATCCTTTCTAATAATCTTCATTTCTTCACTCTACTTCAAGTCTCTTGCCCTTGTTTTTTCCTTTCAGGCTGCAGCTCTCCCTTTAGTATCTCTTGTAATTATGGCCTTTTGGTAACATATTTTATCAGTTTTTGTTTATTTGTGAAGACTTTGAACTCCCCTTCATTTTTAAATGACAGCTTTGCTGGATATAGAATTATTGGCTGGCAGTTTTTCTCCTTCAATACCTTAAATACATCATACCAATTTTTCATCTCCTCCATGGTTTCTGATGAGAGGTCGGGACTTTATCTTATCAAGTTTCCCTTGTACGTGATTCTTTGCTTTTCTCTTGCTACTTTCAAAATCTTCTCTTTATCTCTGATATTTGTCATTCTGAATAATAGGTGTCTCCGGGTAAGTCTACTGGTGTTTATTCTGTTTGATTTGCATTTTCTTTCTTGGATATTGATACTTATGTCTTTCATAAGGGTAGGGAAGTTTTCAGTCATTATTTCTGCTGATATTCTTTCTGCCCCTTTTCCATTTTCTTCTCCTTCTGGGACACCAAAAATGTGTAACGTTTTTACATTTCACATTGTCATTCAATTCCCAGAGTCCCTGTTCCCTTTTTACCATTCTCTTTTCTTCTGTTCTCCTGCCTTTTCCAGTTCAGATGTTCTGTCTTCAAAATCACTAATTCAGTCTTCAAGCAATTCAAACCTGCTCTTATGTGCCTCTAATGTCTTTTTAATCTCATCCATCATGTGTTTCATTCCCCTAAGGTGTGTTACTTTTCTTTGCAGACTTTCAAATTATTCTTTATGTTCACCTAGTATCTTCTTAATATCCTTTATCTCTTTAGTCATATTTTCTTTCCATTCTTTAAATTGATTTTAGAGAATTGTATGATTATCATTGATCAATTGTCTTAAATCCTGAATCTCTTCAGGATATTTGGTTTGTTCCTATGGCTGAGCCATCTCTTTCTGTTTCTTAGTATGGCTTGTAATTTTTTTCTGATGTTTAGGCATCTGATATATTGGTGAATTTACTCTAAAGGCCAATTTCTCTCTCCTGCCTATTATTATTTTTTCACAGCTCTTCTTTGATATTTGGTTCAACTTATTCTCAGTCTTTAATGTTGCCCAGCTTAAGTCATCAAAATCAAGTCAGGGACTCCCTAATGGGGCACAGACTTTCTCCCTGAGGTGGCATAAGGAGAACTCTAAAAGCAGTTTTTGTCCATGTAGTTTCCAGACTGGCCAGCAGAATGGTGCTCGTTGGCACATCTTTCCACAGAGGTGTATCTCTCTTAGTTTTCCTTTGTTTTTGTCTGGACAGTGCTGAGATTCAAATCTGGCTCCAATTCACTGGAAAAAAGCCCACTGACTCCCCCTCTCTTATCCCTTGTAAAAGCTGACAGGAAGGAAGAAGTCTGCTCCCCTTTCTGCCAGCTGCAATGAGCCAGGGGTTTTTCCCCTAATGAATATCTCCAGGGTGGATGACGGGAGCCCTTCCAGAGGTTGAGAGTTTTAGTAACTCACAGTTTGTTGTTTTGGCTTCTTCATCTCTCTGTCCCTCACCCTCCTTGGAGTTGTGAAGCACTGTCATGGTCTGCTGATCCCCAAAGCAGATCCCTCAGGCAGCTTTTGGCTCTTTCTCCATTGTTTTTGTGAGAGAACTGAGACTTATCTGCCTAATTCAATACCATCTTCCCACAATCATTCATAACATCTCCTTTTTTCACTATCAAATAATGTGCTGAGGTAAATGATGTATATAAGAAAAATATACCATGATTTATATGTATGAAATAGTACAATATGGCACAAGTTTTAATAACAGCAAAACTAAGCAAGCTCTTACTATCAGCCAGGCATGTTTTATCTCATATAATCTTAAAACAATCATTTATCAAGCCTCTCTAAACTTCAATGAACTCATTCATAAAAGGGACATAAAAAATGACGTAGTCCAGATGATTGGTGGAAGGTCAAATAATATGAGCATAGGCATGGTTTCTTTTCTGTTTAATGTTATTACCAAGCAGACCAAGAAAGAAACAGGGATATAGAAAAACAACATTTTAAAACAAAGAGTTTTCTCTATTCCTAATCTGATCATAGGTGGTGGTGGGGTCTCATCCAGTGGGTCAGATATATGTTTTGATTCAACTAAACCCTTTAACTTATTGTAAGAAAAATTTTTATTGAAAATTCATCATGTTTATAGCAAATAGTGAAAAATTAAAAGTAGAATAAAATGCCTAAACAGGATGAAAGTATGTAGAAGTGTTTGCTGTGAAATTGTGATTACCTGGGCATGATGGGCAGGACAGCCCAGGGAAGTGGGGGCAGGGTTGGAAGAGGGACCAGGTGACCACTGGGAATTGGCAGGTATGTGGTTGAAAGTACAAAGTTAGGAACACTATTATGGCAATATGACAAGGAAGGGTTCTGGGTCAGGGTATTGGATGGGAGGCCAGTCTAGACAGGGCACACCAGGCACATGTTTCTGGGGAGTTTGGGAGCGATAATTTTGTCATAATGTATTGTATCAGTCGGTGGAGACCCATATAATAAGCAGGAAGGGTTGGACTCCCATCCTGGGGAGGACCAATATGTTCTGAAACAGAGGGTCGAGAGTCTTTCCAAAGCACGGCCGGTTCCTAATAGGTGAGGCAAACCAGTGTGTCAAGACTTCAGTGTTTTTGCAAGTAACTATGAATCTTGTCGTCCAAAGAGTGAAGCCAGGTGGTTGCCGTGGGCCCCAAAGGGAGGGGAAGGGAGGAATAAAATAGATCAAACAGGGGGTATTTAGTGGGTGATGAAAGTGTTCTACATGATCTTGCAATGATGGACACAGGCCATGATAAATATCATCAAAATATATAAAAGTATATGGTCTAAAATGTAAACCATAATGTAAACCATTGGCCATGGTTAGTAGCTATGTTTCACTATTTGTCTATCAGTTGTAAGAAAGGTACCATCCAAATAGAAAAAAGTATTAATATGGGAAGGGAGAAAAGGGGAAGGATGTTGGGTATATGGGGGTCCCCTTTATTCTGTATGTGACTTTACTGTGACCTAAAACTTCTTTGAAAACAAAAGGAAAAAAAGAAAGACATTGGGGAATAAATGGAAGAACATGTCACTGTACATACAGGACACCAGATATTACAGTGGTAAAAGGCAAAATGTCAAAAAAAATTTTAATATTTTTCATTATTCTTTAATATCCCAAACTTTCAATTCTATTTTAGTTTTAGTCTTTTTAAAAAAAATTTAATGTATTTTATTTCTTATATTTAAATCTATCATTATTATTTCATTTTCCTATTGTATAAGGCTATTTTATTGACTTCACTTTTGAAGAGGCTTTGGATCACAGAAGGGTTACACCTGGGGCAGGGGAGGATCACTGGTGTGGGCTGTTGGTGGTGGGGGATACATAGGAGGAGGTTCACCCAGGCATACATATAGGGTATAGAAATGTGTTCAAATGTTCACGGGGCATTATCGCAGTGGGTGGAGACTCACACAATAACCTAGGGAATATTGAATTCCCATCCTGGCAAGCTCTTCCATATTCTCTAAAGGAGCAGCAACAGTCCCCCAAGTGTAGGGGCAATGACTGGTGAAGGAGGATGATCCACTGATGGCCCCTTGATATTGATGACTATGCTTATGAGCCTTTGCTCTTGAAATTGAAATTTAGCCTAATGTTGTGGGGTGCCCAAAGGTGCCTCCTAAGAGCCTCCCTGTTGCTCAAATGTGGCCTTTCTAAGCCAAACTCAGCATATAAATGCTTTGCCTTCCCCCCAGGATGGGACATGGCTCCCGGGGATGAGCCTCCCTGTCAATGAGGGATTACTACCAAGCACCAATTAGCAATACAACCGGAAAAAAAAACTTAAAAAAAGGGGGGGAAAGGTAAAGACAAATGAGTGTATATGGCTAAGAGACTTCAAAGTGAGTTGGGAGGTCATCCTAGAGGTAATGCTTATGTACATCTCAGTAGGATCTCATAGACTTCAAAAGTGGATACTACCCCAAATAGTGGGGCTTCTAAGGGCTTTGGAGACACCCAGGTCCCATAGTCAGGATAAATAGCTCTGGACTTTGGTGCCTTGCCAGTGTGTCCTACTTTGGAGTTTTTGCTCCTGAAAGTGGCAGGGTTGGACTCAATTATGGCTTCCCTACACATGGCTCATATGTCCCTTCTATTTAAACTTATACTTGGTCCTGGAGTTTGTAGGTCTATGTCCAAGAGACAGGAATCTTTGGGCTGTCCATGTGCCAGCTGGACCCTGAACCTCAGTGGATTTGCAACACCTACTCTCCAGTTTTGTGGACTCACACAGAACAACTCACAAGGAGGTGAGAACTGACAACCACCATACCAAGGAAACGAGAGAGCCAATAACTGCAAGCAAGAGAGTCCCATCCATCAGCTATATGAAGTCAAAGTCCCCTCTCAATTAGAGGTGGAGTGGACATTGCCACCCCAGAAATCTCAGGATTGGGGAATGAACTATGGACTAGAGTGGTCTTACTGATATTTTACTGTAGACATATTGTGATTCTAGCAATGGTAGAAATTATAACATTGATGTGGAGGCAGTGGCTACTGTAGGATCTTGGGGCAGGGAGAGGGAAAAACATTGGTAATAAGGGGGCTCTTCCAGGACTTGGTAATCATCTTGAATGACATTGCAATGACAGATATAAGCCATTTTACATTGTCCTATAACATGCATAAATCTGTGGGAGAGATTGTAGGCTCCTATGTGAACTATGGTCTATGCTCAGTGGCAGTGCCCCAGGATGCGTTTATCAATTGCAATGAATGTGCCACAGTAATGATGGATGTTTATGTGGAGGGTGTGGGAGGTATGGGGATTGGGGCATCTGGGAATCCCTATATTTTTTGTATAACATTTATGTAATCTAAGTATCTTTTAAAAAATAAAAAAATTTTAAAAAAAATTTTTAATTGTGATTCCCTAAACTTTTAATCTTTAACTTAAATTGTAACTATAGTTTTTAATACAGTATTTTGATGTTGAAACTTTCTTTGATAATTGTGGATAAACAGGGTTCTAATAGTTAAGCATCAGTTTCCAGGGATTACAAAATATTTGATACCTTGATAGCTATGCCTTCTAAGCAAATGCATAAATTAATTAAGGATGTAAAATTGTTACTAAAATTGTGGTGACTGCTGTACTGGAAAATGACATTGATTTATTTTATTCACTGTTGAAATCCTTATATTTTAGTAAATTCCTTATTAACATGTTTATTTCATTCTGTTCATATGCACTGAGCTATAAAAAGGTTGTTTTGTTCCAAAAATGATTTTAAATTTACTTCATTTTCTTACTGGACATTTTCTTACTGTCTGCTTGGCATTAAGAAATTATCAACTTTCATTTGGACAATCAAGAAAATATTTGTTTGTGTGTTTGCTTTTTTCTTTGAATTCTGTGCCTTTTCATAGTTCAGAATTAACATTGGTCTATAAAGTTAATGTGCAATCATGAATAAAAAGTGCATTTATTTTGATTTAAAATTTTGCTGCTATTGTTTTAAAGTAAGTTTTTATAAGTTTTCTGAAAATACAGTGGATTGAATGGGAAAAGAAAACTGAAAGTGAATCTATTTGAAATAGACAAAATATTAGAAGATATAAAGTGAAGACTAATAACTGAATAAATTCTTCCCTCTTAGATTTAAATAAGATCTCCCAGTACTGTTAAATATTTAATTATAGACTTTATTATATTCAATCATAACATGAAATTACTAATCTCAATAGCTATATAATATTTAAGGATCCATGTTTCTGACTACATGTCCCTATGTACCTTCTTTTTAAAGTACTGAGATAACTTAAGGTATTTGTGGAGATAAACTTGGATAAAAGTTTAGTAAGGACAATTTTATAAACTTGAAAGTTACATACTTGATTTTTCATCCACTGTAAATAAAGACTAATATGTATTTATGTTAAAATTTAGTTTTCTATGTTTTTATCTGTCAAGAAAAGCTGTCTTTAAATGAAAGATATTAAGCAAAATTGTCTTTGAAAATTCTCAGTAAAGCCTTTCTAGTTTTTTTCTTGATCAGTCTGACCACTGACCACAGTTTTATCAATTTTTATTATTCTTTGCATATAATCAAATTATGACTCAAGTGATCATATTTCATTAATTTCTGCTATTGTTATTTCAAAATCTCTAATCTGATGGAGAATTCTTGTTTGAGATCACCTCCAAAAAGCAATACAGGATTGAGGTCAATCAATAGGGTGGAGTGAGGTGCTCCAGGGTTGCAGTAACTAACTGTATCCTCCATATAAAGACATAACATTATCTTGGATAAAATGATACTGTATCACAAATATTGGTTTTCCTGAGACATACATGAATTCCTCATTTAGTGATATCTTGAGGCACATATTTATATCTTTTAGATATTCAGGCCATGTAAATATCCCTCTCATTCTTCATATTAGCACCCTACCTATTATGTGTTATACTGTAGGATATTTTTAATTTTAAAATTTTCAATTCTGTGCTTCATTGTTGTATTTTTCATTGGCAATTCTCTCCACTTAATAAGATAAATAATCTCAAAATATTAAAAATATTTAAAATAATTATCATTTAGCACAGATTGTTTTATATTAATCTTATTATATAAAGTCATGCCAGTCCAACAGTCAGAAAATGAAAGGAAAGATTATTGATGCTTTGGTCATGAGTTTCTAGGTCAACTAATCTATTTCAAAGCATTTCTTAAACTTTAATGAGCATGTGAATCATTGGAGTTCTTATTAAAATGCAGATGCTATCTAATTCAGCAAATCTGGAGTGTAGCTTGAGATTCTGCATTGCTGGCAAGATCCTAAGTGACATCAAGACTGCTGGTCCATGGACTATATTTTGAAAAGTAAAGTTCTAAAGAAAATATTCTAAATCATCTATTTAAATATTTTGAATACTGAATGAGTATAGCATATTGGAACAAATATTTTAAAGCATCATAAAATCTCTTCAAATGTAAAACAGAAATAAGCTTTAGAGTAGGCAAAAACACAGGCCTGAATAATAAGAAGATATGAAAACATGGTTTTTCAAATCTCTGTTCGGAATTTCAGTGTAGATCCTGCCATGTTTTCCTGATAGTATACATCAAATCTCTCATTTTGAGCCACAGTGAAGTGATTCTTCCAATCTCCTGAGATTCCTGTTAGTAAAAAAAATTAAAAAGACATTTAAACTATTTACTTATTTCTTAGTTATGTCTTCCTTCCCTACTTCATTCTGAGAGCCAGATTACAAGTCCACCTTCATTTATGCCTAAGAATGCCTTGCACTTTTAAAAATATTAATGAACCTGACTAGATGTAAGAACAATATTGTGTGTACAGGCAAATACAAATTAATATTGAAACTATTTCCTAATTTATTCTTCTACCAATAATTTGTATGATGTTAAACAATTCTTCTTAGATCTGCTATTTTCTTTCTAACATGAATGCCACATATTAAGACTCACCTTTTCTCATAAAGGGGGAAATTTTATGGTCCATTGCAGAGGAGTCTAATGTTGTATAATTTGCTTGTGGATTGTTCTTCATCACCTTGAATGAAGTGTTGTGGAGAATTTTATCTATAACTTCTTTTGAAAGGTCCTTTTCTAGGAACTTCATCAATTTTAACAATTCCCGCTTTGGATCCTATAGAAAAGAAGATAAAAACCTGACTAATCAGGCAGCCAGCAAACAAAGAACTACATTGTGCTTTTTAGTAAATCACTTTTACAAGAATAATTATTGGATAGCTCAGTAAATAGAATATGGAACCAATAGCCATTTTTCACCCCTGCTACTTCATTTCTTATCATACACCAAAGAAATGTCTGTCTATAAATTCCATATATGTCAGACTCCATTAAGTCATAGAAATTATGGAAAGCTCTATTCTGGCTGACGACTCTTAGAAGGAAGACAAATTTAATCTTGGGGTCAATACTTTGGGAAGGTTAAAGAATCTTGTGAACATGTGATGCAGGAGTATACTGTAACTAGTTTCAATTTCCACTGGAGGACTTGAACCACTGGCCTGTCCCTGTAGAACTTTGAATCCTTTACACTTCTGAGTAAGCTTTCAGTGTGAATTCAAATTTACTTCTTAATTTTTTCTCCCTTATTTTATATTTAATTATCTTCAAACTATTCATAGGCTCTATAAGTTGAAGAGATACAAATGTCTTATTAGCTGCTATCTTCAGAATCCACTGTTCCACAAGGTAGTGTAAATTGAATTCAGTTTGTAAGAATTAGCTTTGGAAAATCCTCTGCAGGTGTCTGACTTATTCTCCCCCATTTTAAAGACTGCCCTCACCTCCTGGATATCCTCATAGAATAAGTACAACATACGATGATCATTCTTCTTTTCCCACCAACCTTTCACATGGTCATGCCAGGAACCAAAACACACTAAAAGGAAAAACAAAATACATATATAATGCTTTCTAGCCTGATTGACTTCTGTGTCTGTATTATTTAAAGTTTTGATAAGAATACTTAGTATTTTATAAACTATTCAATCTTTTAAAAAATAGCCCATGACATATATTCATTTTTATATGGTCACTTTCCCTAGCACTGTAATTTATCTAATAATTGATGAGTGAATTAAGAAAAGAACATATAGAATTATATACATTTTTGATACAAGATAGAATATAAAACTAGGAAAAGAAATAAAATAAAAATTCTGAGAGTCATAGGAATAAATGAAAGAGCATTTATGAAAATAAATAAACTTGAGATGGGCCTTGAAAAATGAGTAGAACCTGGGTAGGCCAAAAAAAGTGCAAAGAAGATATATATACAAAGACCCAGGAATAAACAAGTGTGGGGGAAAAGAAGAGTAAGAACATTTTTGTAGAACAACAATGAATACAGTATGATAGCACATAAAATAATAAATAGGGGATAAGCTTCAAGAAATAAATTAAGGCTTATTGTGCATGGTCTTTTTTGGAAAGACTAAGGAGATTTTATTTAATTCAGTAAATGGTTTTTTGTGTGCAATTACTGCAAAAGACAAGTTGGAAGGGTGAAGAAAAGCATAGGATACGTTATAAGATGGGGGAAAAGGGAGGACTTGAGACAACTGGGGACAGCTTGAGGGCAAGAGATATATGTAAATAAGTATGTGAAGAAATATGGGAAGACACTGCTACATAAAGAAGAAAAAGATTACCAAAAAAGGGTGAGAAGACTTCTTAGTTTAATCTCAAAATGGCTCACAAAATATTATCAATCTATTGCTCAAACATATCTCAACACCTACTATACACTTTTTTTTTCTCTTGCCCAATTGGTACTCAAGTCAAGAGCAAGATCTCATTATCTTCAAAATCATATTCTTAATTATAATAGCATAAGAGCACAGGAATTTAGAATAATTTGCCTTTGGTTTAAAATATAGATGCTTTAATTCATAGCAAAGTCAAGTAGGTCCTATAATTTCTCCTAACCTTTGTTCTCAATTTCTACTAAATTGAGAAAGAAAAGCTTTGGACCCTAGAATGTATCTTGTCTTCTTTATATGAAGTGGATTTCATGGTCTCTAAAGATCTGGTGGATGAGGGAAAGTTTGTCTCTACAGGAAAAATTCCATAATAAATGCAATTGAAATGATAGAATGAGATAATATTTCTCAGCTGATTCAGACAGAGTTATTAGAAGATAGCAACACCTTTAGTGAAATTATTTGGCTGTCAACCCCTGAAACCACTCATCAATATCAGTATTACTAAATGTGAGACAACCAGCCAATATGCAACTTCTGACATAATGCAATTTAAAATATATAGAATTACCTAAGTATTCTTGAAAAATAAAAAATAAATAAATAAACATTGAATCTAATTTATTTAGATCTGTCTTCCAGTCTCAGTCTACAAGATATATGGGGATGAATTAATTAAATCACATATAACCAATCCACCAAAATTCAGAATGCAAGGCATCTTCAAGACAATGACAGGGTTTCTTCAGCATGTCAGTGGCATGGTAAAATAGTAGGGAGCACCATCAGCCCATGTTTTGTCCAGCCCTGCAGTATTAGATGGTCTGTACTCTGTCACCCACCCTGGCTCAGCCTGTGGATTGTGACTTGGCATTCAAATTTCTCAAAGAGACCCTGGCTCTAATGGTGGTGCCCTGGCACTGGCAGACCCTATATTGTGATACCATAGGAATCTACCAGCGCTTCTTCTTGTTGGCTCTAGGAGCATTTTCTGCATTGGCTGTTTTTCCTAAAAAAGAAGGATAGCTAAGATTGTATAAATGGATTGGTGGAATTATGATTCAAATCTTTCCCTATGGTCAAACTTGTTTATGGTGTTTAATTAAGCATTATAACACCTTAACCAGTACAAAACTGGGAGTTAATGGTCCTGTACACAGATTAATGACTGGATCCATAGCAGATATAACAGCAGTTATCTGTACTCAGCCTCTTGATATGGTTAAGTTAGCTAGCAGTCCAGTTAAAAGGGGAAAACACCTATACAGGAATTATTCATGCTTTCAAAACAATTTATGCAAAGGAAGGCAATTTTCTTGGATTTTTCAGAGGTAAAAGCTATAAGGCTCACAAGGACTATATATAAAAATTGCAGAAGAAAATTTGCATTATCAGTAGTTACGTATTAATGTATTAAACTCTCCATGAAAAAGACAGAGAATGGTCAAATGGATAATATGCTTTTACAAGAAACTCACCTTAAATTAAAAGACACAAATAAGTTGAAAGTGAAAGGATAGAAAAATTATGCCATGCAAGTAGTAACCATAAAAAAGCTGGGGTAGCCAAAGTAATATCAGATAAAATAGACTTTAAGTCAAAAACTGTTGCTAGGGACAAAGAAACTCACTATATACTGATAATGGTTCAATTCAAGAACACATAACAATTACTAAAGTATATGATTTTAACAGCACAGCCCTAAAATATATGAAGCAATATTGATAGTTTTTAAGGGAGAAATAAACAGTTCCACATTAATAGTCAAAGACTTCAAAACACCACTCTAATAATGGACAGAACATCTAGACAAAGATCAACAAGGTTAAAGATGACTTGAATGAAACTATAAACCAAATACACCTAACAGACATGTACAGTACACTTCACCCAAAAGCAGCAGAATGTGCCTTCTTCTCTAGTGCACATAGATCATTTTCCAGAATAGACTATATGTTAGGCCACAAAAAAAAGTTTCAATATTATAAAAATATTGAAATCATACACTGTATCTTCTCCAACCACAATGTAATGAAGCCAGAAATCAATCTCAAAGGGAAAGCTGGAAAATTTACAAGTACATGGAAATAAACAACACACTCTTAAACAATGAGTCAAAGAAGAAATCACAAAGAAAATCTGAAATATCTTCACACAATTTTAAATAAAAACAGAACAACCAAAATTTATGAGATGCAGCAAGGCAGTAATGAGAGGGAAATTTATAACTTTAAATGTTTACATTAAGAAAGAAGAAAGATCTCAAATCTGAGGCTTAGCCTCATAATTGACAATCTACAAAAAGGAAAGCAAAAAAGCCCAAAGAGAGCAGAAGTGAGGAAATAACAAAGATTAGAGTGGTGATAAATGAAATAGAGAATTTAAAAACAATAGAGAATATCTATGAAACCAAAAGTTGGTACTTTGGAAAAAAAAGATGAATAAAATGGGCAAACTTTTAGCTAAATTGCTGAGGAAGAAAAAGACCATGAAGGATGCAAATGACTAAAATCAGAAATGAAAGGGTGGTCATTACTACTGACCCTACAGAAATATAAAAGACTATAAGAGAATATTATGAATAATTGTACTTCATAATTACTAGATAACCTAATGAAATGGCAGAATTTTTAGAAACACAAAATCTACATACACTGACTTAAGAAGAAATAGAAAATCTCAACAGACCAATAATAAGTAAAGAGAAATAATCAGGAATCAAAATTTCCAAGAAAAGGAAAGCCTAGGACTAGACAGCTTCAATGATATATTCTACCAAGCATTCCAAGAAGAATTAACAACATCTTTCTCAAACTCTTTTAAAATATTGAGGAAGAGGGAAAAATTGCTAACTCACTCCACAAGGACATCATCCTAAACACCAAGCTGGATAAAGATATAACAAGAAAGTTAAGTTACAAACTAATATCCCTTATGGATATAGATGCAAAAATCCTTAACAACATACTAACAAACCAAATCCAGCAACACACTAAAAGAATTACACACCATGATCAAGTGGGCTTTTTTCTAGCTGTGCAATGGTGGTTCAACATAAGAAAATCATTAATGTAATATATTACATTAATAGAATGAAGGAAAACAATGCATGGTCATCTCAATTGAGACAAAAAAGGAATTTGACAAAATCCAGCGCCCCTTCTTGTGAGAAACACTCAGAGAACAAGGAATAGAAGGAAACATCCTCAACATGATAAAGAGCATACAAGAAAATCCCGCAACTAATGTCATTCTCAGTAGTGAAAGATTGAAAGCTCTCCCTCTAAGACCAATAACAAGATAAGGATGCCTACTGTCATCACTGTTATTCAACATTGTATTGGAAGTTCTAGCCAGAGTAATTAGGCAAGAAAAAATATTTCTAAAAGAAATAAAAAATTGAGATTTCAGAAATAAAATCTCACATTATGGACAATTTATTTTTGACAGTGTTGCCAAGTCCATTATTTTTGGTAAAGGTACCAAGTCTATTCAACTGAAAAAGTATAGCCTCATCAGCAAATAGTGCTAGGAAAACTGGATAAATATATGGAAAGAATGAAAGTTGAGCCCTACCTTATACCATATACAAAAATTAAAACAAAATGGATCATGGACTTAAATATAGCAACCAAAACTAAAACACTCCTAGAAGAAAATGTAGAGAAGCATCTTCAAGACCTTGTGTTAGGCAATGTTTTGTTAGACTTTACACCAAAAGCATGAACAACTTTTAAAAAACTCCAAATGGGACTTCATCAAAATTTAAAACTTTGGGGCATCAAACAACTTCAACATGAAAGTAAATAGACAACATAAAGAATGGGAGAAAATATTTGGAAACCACATATCTGATAAGGGTTTACTATCCAGACTATATACAGAAATCTTACAACTCAACAAAAGAAAAGATAAACAATCCAATTAAAAATGGCAAAAGATTTGAATAAACTTTTCTCCAAAGAAGGTATACAAATAGTAATCATATTTTTAAAATGCTCAACATCATTAGCCATTTGGGAAATGCAAATCAAAACCACAACGAAATACCTTTTCAAAACCACTAGAATGGCAATCATTTAAAAATGGAAAGCTATAAGTTTTGGAGAGGATGGGGAGATATAGGAATATTCATTCCATGGGAATATAATATGGTACAGCCACTGTGGAAAACAGTTTGGCAGTTCCTCAGACAGTTAAGTATTGAATTATCATATGACTTGGCAAACCCACTTCTAGGTATGTAACCAAGGGAATTGAAAGGAGGGTTTTGAATAGATTATTTGCACACTGATATTCATGGCAACATTATTCACAATTTCAAAAACATGGAAGCAACCCAAGTCTCCATCAACAGATGAATGGATAAACAAAATGTGATATATACATACAGTGGAATTTTATTCAGCCATAAAAAGTAATGAAGCTTTGATACATGCTACAAAACTGATGTACCTTGAATGAAATAAGCCAGAAACAAAAGGATGAATGTTATATAATCCCATTGATACGAAATAATCAGAATAGGCAAATTTATAGAGTAAAAAACCAGAATACAGGTTACTAGAAGCCATGAGGCAGGTAGGAAATATGGAGGTATTGCTCACTTGGTATAGAGTTTCTGTGTGGAGTGATGGAAAATTTTGGTAATGGGTGGTGTTCATTGTAGCACAACATTGTGAATTTAATTAAACACTATTGAATTATATATTTGAATGTAGTTAAAATATTTAATTTTAGGTTGCATATTTGTTAATAGAATAGACATTTAAAAAACAGAGTTGTACAAAATGGAGACTTCTACTGGAAACAATGGACTCTGGTTAATAGTACAATCATAATAATATTGTTTCATAACTTGTAAAAAAGGTACCCAATTAATGCAATAATAAATAGGGAAAACTGCGAGTGGGGGGATGTTGGGACTCTATTTTTTGCATGGATTTTTTAGTAAACCCATTCCTGTCTAATAATTTTTTTTTTTTAATTTTGGAAAAAAGTAGCCTTGTAGAGATTCAACCATAAATAAATTATTTTCAAGTATTATTACCAGGTACTTTGTGTAATTACATATACTTTAAAAAGTAAATGTATTTCCAAATGCAGTAGTAATAAATATTGAACATATTTCTCATTTAAAAACAGATTAGCATTGTAGATTTTTTGTTGTTGTTGAAAGGTTTGGTGTATCCTGGAGGATTTATTTAAGTGAATTATGAAATATCCATTCATGCAGATATGAATGCAAAAGAATTTTTTTAAGTTATTAAGTTTCAGTAGTTCTTTCCTGTAAAGTAAATTTAAATTTAAAAAAATTAGCAATATCAGATAAGATTTAAATTATCATACTTCATTTTAAGAAAATATTTTAAAATGTAAGAATTCCATTTATCATGTTCTCTGTTCTATTATATGCATGACAGATATGGGCAAGGAACAATAATTGCTCTCTTCTCAAAAGTATTGAGTTGTAGAATTGATGCCATTTTAGAGGCAGTAAAAAACTAAGTGAAATTATTATTTGTGGTTCAATTTTTATTTTTCCATAAAATATTTCTTGCCATATCTTTGTAAAAATATGTTGAACTTGCATCATCTTCAAAAACTTGTTTTAAAATAAATGTATCTTTGTATGATTTATATGTATCCAAGATAGAAATACGTGTTTTCTTGAGATTGTGTATTTCAAATTCTGTGCTATACAGTACCTAAATATTGCTTTCAAATCTTAAGAAGATTTAAATATATAAAATAAGTATCCCAGATATATTATCAGTGAAAGAAACCTGACAATATTTTTTTTAATTGCATTCTATGTATGAGAATGCATAAGATAATTAAATGTTTCCATGTTTTAACAACCACAGCAAAAATAGGGGGCTATTATAGATAAAGAGAATAGAGAGACCAAAAACAGATTTTATTTGTATTTTGATTTGAAAAAAAGGCACTTTTAAGACAAGCAGAGATACTTAAATATGTGCTTGATATTAAATATTAAGTATTATTTATTTTATTGGTTGTAAAATTGCATTGTGGTTATATAAAAACATTCTTTTAAGGATTCATATGATAGTGTTTAGAGAGAAATATGACATAATATTTGAGATTTGCTTTAAAGTACTCCAACAAATATTAGATTGGGGATGGGAATCAAGACTGGAATAAATAAAACAGTTTGGAAAACGTTGATGTTGAATCTGGGTAATGGATATACAAAAATGGTTTTTTCTTAATTTTCCACATACCTTGTGTTTTCCTGACTCTATGCTCATGTTCAAGATTTTTACATGTCCTGCAATGCCCACTCAGTCTTGTTTATGGACTGCATTGAGAGCGATATATTTGTTTATTCATATGTCATAATAGAACCTCAATAAATATTTTTCTCAGAACTCTGAAATCAACTTAATATTTGAACTTACCCTTCCCAGTCATAAATTTGTCTAGAAATTCTTCCCAGGTGCCAGGATCAGGGAACGTCTGTGCCATATGGTAGAAATAATAGTATGAAACAGCCACATCCTTCGCATTCCGAGCCACATAGATTGTCTGCAAGCATAGGAAAACACTTGAGAATATGTTGTTTTCAGTTCTAACAAATCTGCAACTCATGAGAGACTGTTTTTTTCAGATGAAGAATGAGAATGTTTGGAAAGTCAATGCAATTCACTTACAATTTTTGATTGCCAGGTCTCAATGAGGGGGAATAATATAAAATGAGTTTTGTTTTGATTTTTTGTTTTGTTTTGTTTAACAAAGGGTGACTAGTGTAGGGGAAAATCAGAATTGAAAAGAGTAGGAGCAAAGCATTAAAATAGCATGACATTTGAAACATGGTCATGAAAATAATTATGATGTTTGTTGATGAGGGTGGAAGGGAAAAAAAATCTTATGTTGTAAAAAGGAAAAGAGACAATACTATTTAGCCAGATAGTAATAAAGCTGTTAGCAAAATGGTGGAACACCTAAATTTCAAAAGCTTTGTAGAGATTCATTTATCAATAAAAGTAGGTGAACCATGACACCCCAATCCTTTAATATAGCTTCAGTTGGCAAAACATAACTATCATAAATCAAATATTTTATATAATATGTTTATACAGAAAGAAAGAAATCAGTAAGTCTTTGTATCAATTTTCAAATAATGTATTATGCCTAGGATATTAAAATATTTAAACATCTCAGGGGGAAAAATGACCATTTATTGGTTCAAGTTGGCTGACTGAGAATATATCTTTACCTATTTACTCTTCCCAAATAATATTGAAATCATGGAAAAAGCTATAAAGATACATACAAAAGATCCTGATAATGAGCCAAATCACCAAAATTGTGAGGACTAACTGGAGTATATAAAACAGGTGAGACTAAATTGTCAGTGGAATTACAACCTCTAGAGACAAAAAAGAGACTTCAAAAAAAATGGGTTATGAGTTCTGGGATGATGACATCAGAGTAGGCAGGTGAGGCTCAACTCTCTCACAAAAACAATGGAGAAAGGGCAAAAAGCTATCTGAGGGACTTATTTTTGGGGTCAGCAGACCAGGATAGTGCCACACAACTACCAGGAAGGAAAGGGACAGGAGACAAAGAACTTGAAACTAAAATGTGAGTTACCAAACCCCCATGGTGGCCAGGAAAGGCTTCCCTCCTCCATTCCAAAGACATTAAACAGGGATAAAACCCTTTGCTCACTGCAGCTTACTAAGAGGGGTACAGATATCTTCCTCCTTGTCAGCTGTTAAAAAGGAAAAGGGAGGAGATAGTAGAGGATAGTAGAGGATAGTAGAGGATAGTAGAGGATAGTAGAGGATAGAGTAGGCAATTTTAAAGACTTAGAATCAGTTGAACCAAATATCAAAGAAAGGCTGTGAAAAAAACAAACAAACAAAAAAGAAAACAATAGGCAAGAGAAAGAAATTGACCATCAGAGTAAATTCACCAACGTATTCAGATGCCTAGACATGATTTAAAAATTACAAGCTATACTAGGAAACAGGAAGAGATGGCCCAGGCAAGGGAATAAATCAAATATCCTGATGAGATATAGGATTTAATACAATTAATCAATGATGCACAAATCTCCTAAATCAATTCAAAGAATTGAAGGAAAATATGAATAAAAAGATAAAGGATATTAAGAAGACACTGGGTGAGCAAAAAGAACCATTTTAAAGCCTGCAAAGAAAGACAACAGCTCTTATGGGAATGAAAGACATGGTAGATGAGATTAAAAATACATTAGAAGCACAAAGAAGCAGATTTGAATTCCTTGAAAACAGAATTAGTGATTCTAAAGACAGAACATTGGAACTGGAGAACACATGAGAACAGAAAGAGAAGAGAATGGAAAAAATGGAAGAGGGGGTCAAGGAATTGATTGACAATGTGAAATGCACAAACATTTGTGTTATCACAGTCCTGGTAGGAAAAGAAAATGGAAAAGGGAAAGAAAGAATATTTGAGTAAATAATGACTGAAAGCTTCCTAAGCATTATGGACAATGCACCCCAAACAAAATAAATCCAAAGAGACCTACCCCAAGACACCTACTATTCAGAATGACAAATTTCAGAGATAAAGAGAGGATTCTGAAAGCAGCAAAAGAAAAGCAAGGCATCACATACAATGGAACCTCAATACGATTTAATGCCAGCCTCTCATCAGAAACTATGGAGATGAGAAGAAACTGGAATGATCCATGTAAGGTACTGAAAGAGAAAAACTGCTAACCAAGAATTCTGTATCTGGCAAAACTGTCCTTCAAAATTGAGAGTGAGTTCAAAGTCTTCACAGCCAAACAAAAACTGATAGAATATGTTATTAAAAGACTAGTACTACAAGAGATACCAAAGGAAATGCTGCAGCTTGAGGGGAAAAAACAAGGGTGAGAGATTTAGAGAAAAGTCTAGAAATGAAAATTTTTAGGAAGGGTAAATTAAATGGTCAAAAGGCAGACAACAGAAAGATATGAAAACTACAAGACAAAAGACAAAATAGATGAAGTAAGAAATGACTTTACAGTTATAACATTGAATGTTAATAGCTTGAACTCCTCAATCAAAAGACAGAGACTGAAAAAATGAATAAAAGAATATGAGCCATCTATATGCTGACTACTAGAGACTAACCACAGACATAAGAACACAACCAGGTTAAAAGTGAAAGGTAAGAAAAAGGTAGTCCATGTAAATAGTAACCAAAAATGAGCTGGAGTAGTGATACTAATATCAGACAAAATATATTTTAAATGCAAAGCTGTTGTAAGCAATGAAGGAGGTCATTATATATTAATAAAAGGGGCAATTCAACAAGAAGAAATAACTATACTAAATATTTTTGCACCTAACCTGAGTGTCCCAAGGTCTATGAGACACACACTGGCAAAGCTGAAGAGAGAAAGATATGTCTCTACAGTAATAGTTGGTGACTTCAATACACCATTCTCAGTATTGGATAGAATATCTGGACAGAGGATAAATAAAGAAACAGAGAGCCTGAATAACAGAATAAATGAACTAGTCCTAACAGACATCTATAAAGCATTTCACCCCAAAACAGCAGGATACACATTCTTTTCAAGTACTCATGGATATCCTTCTCTAAGATAGACCATATGTTGGGTCACAAGACAAAACACAATAAATTTACAAAGATTAAAATTATGCAAAACACTTTCTCTAATCATAATGGAATGAAGTTGGAAATCAATAAGGGATGGAAAAATGGAAAATTCATAAATATGTGGAGATTAAACAACACACCTTAAATAATCAGTGGGCTGAAGAAGTAATTACAAGAGAATTCAGCAAATATCTTGAGACAAATTAAATAAGAACACAAAATATAAAAACCTATGGGACACCACAAAGGCTTTGCTGAGAGGGATATTTATAGCCCTCAATGTGTGTCTGTCTTTATGCCAGTACCATGCTGTTTTTACCACTACAGCTTGGTAATATGATTCAAAGTCCAGAAATGAGAGTCCTCCAACTTTGCTTTTCCTTTGTAAGATGTTTCTGGTTATTCAGGACCCTCTACCCATCCAAATAAATGCGATAATTATGTTTTCCATTTATTAAAAGAAGAAGAAGAAGAAGAAGAAGAAGAAGGAGAAGAAGAAGAAGAAAGAGCTAAAATTGAAGCTCTAACTGCACAAGTGGAGGAATTAGAAAAAGCACAGCAATCTAATCACAAACCTAGCCAAAAGAAAGAAATAGTAAAGGTCAGAGGAGAAATAAATGAAATAGAAGACAAAAGCACAATAGCGAGAATCAACAAAACCAAAAGTTGGTTCTTTGAGAAGATCAACAAAATTGACAAACCCTTAGCTAGACTGACAAAGAAAAAAAGAGAGAAGATGCAAATAAATAAAATCAGAAATGAGATGGGGGACATTACCATTCTCCCCACAGAAATAACAGAGATCATAAGAGGATACTCTGAACAAATGTATGCCGAAAGACAATGTAGATGAGATGGACAAATTCCTAGAAGCACACAAACCACCTTCACTGACCCAAGAAATAAAAGACCTCAATAAACCAATCACAAGTGAAGAGATTGAAACAGTCATCAAAAACCTCCAAAGATAAAAGCCCAGGACAAGATGACATTACAGGTGAATTCTACCAATTGTTCAAAGATAATATCATTATTCGCTGGTGATATGATCCTCTATATAGGAAATCCTGAAAAATCCACAGAAAAGTTAATAGAATTAATAGACATGTTCAGCAAAGTGGCAAGCTACAAGATTAATACACAAAAATCAATCTCATTTCTATACACTACTGATGTGCAATTTGAGGAGGAAATTTAAAACTTCAATTATAATAGCAACTAAAAGAATGAAATATTTAAGAATAAACTTAACAAAGGACATAAAGGATACAGAAAACTAAAAATTTTGTTAAAAGAAATCAAAGAAGACAAATAAATGGAAGGACATTCCATGTTCATGGAAAAGAAGAGTAAATATTGTTAAGATGTCAATTCTACCCAAGCTGATTTACAGATTCAATGCAATCCCAACAAAAATCCCGAGCCTTTTTTTTGAGGAAATGGAAAAGCCAATTATCAAATTTTATTTGGAAAGGAAAGTGGCCCCAAATACCCAAAAATATTTTAAAAAGAAGAAACAGGTTGGAGGACTCTCACTTCCAGACTATAAATCATGTTATCTAGCTATGGTAGTAAAACAAACAAACAAAAATACAACATTGTACTGGCATGAAGACAGACATATAGAGCAATGATTGTTCAAAAATAGATCTTCACAACTACAGTCAAGTGGTTGTTGATAAGGCTGTCAAGCCCTCCCAGCAGGTCTATTCAACAAATGATGCTGGGAGAACTGGATATCCATATCCAAAAGAAAGAAAGAGAACCCCTCTCTCACACTCTATGCAAAAATTAACTCAAAATGGACCAAGGACCTAAATATAAAATCTACAACCATAAAAGTCCTAGAAGAAAATGTAGGAAAACATCTTCAAGGTCTTGTGGTAGGCAGCAGTTTCTTAAACCTTACACCCAAAGCACAAGCAACAAAAGAAAAAAATAGATAAATGAGACCCCCTCAAAATTAAACATTTTTGTACCTCAAAGAACTTTGTCAAAAGGGTGAAAAGGCAGCTGACTCAATGGGAGAAAATATTTGGAAATCACATATCTGTTAAGTGCTTAATATTGATGATATATAAAAATATCATACAACACAACAATAAAAAAAACAAACAACCCAATTTAAAAAATGGGTAAAAGATGAAAAGGCAATTGTCCACAGAAGAAATACAAAGAGCAAAAAAACATACGAAAAAATGTTCAACATCATTAGTGATTAGGGAAATGCAAATTTTACAATGAGATATCATTTCACACCTAATAGACTGGCCACTATTAAGAAGTCAGAAAACTAAGTGTTGGAGAGAATGTGGAGAGATCGGAATGCTTATTTACTATTGGTGGGAACGTAGAATGGTACAGCTACTGTTGAAAACTATTTGGTAGTTCCTAAGGAAGTTGAATATAGACTTGCCATGTGATTGGGCAATACCATTACTAGGTATGTACCCAGTAGAACTGAGAGGAGTGACATGAACAGACATCTGCTCACTGGTGTTCATAGCAGTGTTATTCACGATTGCCAAAAGTTGGAAACAACTCAGATGTCCATCAATTGATGAAATGTATAAGCAAATTGTGGTTTATACACATGGTGGAGTATTATGCCACTGTAAGAAGAAATGAAGTAGTGAAGTATATGACAACATGGATGAACCTAGAGGACAGCATGTTGAGTGGAGCAAGCCAACACAAAAGGACAAATACTGTATGATTGCACTGTTATGAACTAAATATATTGTGTAATCTCATGGAGTTAATAATTAGAATATAGGCCATAAGAAAATAGAATGAGAGTAGAGTTGTGCAGAATTGGTAAAAAAGTTGTTTGTCAATCATTGGAAATGAATAGAAATTGTGAAAGCATATCACAGTGTTTGTAACTAGCAGAGCTATTATATGGGTATGAAGTGGTTGAAAGGGTAAGTCTAAGGTCATGTATATTACTAGAAGGAAACATAAAAAAATATAACTTAGGACTGTATAACATAATGAAACCTCATGTAAAATACAAATATAGATTACATTACATATATTAGACTATTTTTACAAAATATAAGTACAAATAAACTAGAGAGACAGCAAAAGAACAGTAGCTATGAATGGCAGGGGAACCATAGAAAGACTGAGAGGTGATCATTTTTGTTTGTTTATTATTGTTATTGGAATAATAAAATGCTCTAAGAATGACTGAAGTGATGAATGCACAACTGTGTGACTATACCAAATACCATTGATTGTACACTTTGGATGAGTTTATGCATTATTAATTTGTGTCAATAAAATTGATTTGCTAAAAAAAATGAGTTATCTCAGTTGAACCAAAGAACAACTTCAAGAACAGAAACAGCAAAAGCTGAGAGAATGTGCCTGTGGGTGTAGCTGTGCATTTATTTAATGAATGGTGGAATACCTGCCCTAACTCTCTGCTTCTAACTTTGTTGATTTCCGGTAAAAAAAAAAAAAAACTGAAAGTGAAGCTATCTAAAATGGAAGTTCTGACAGGACGAAGGTGCAACCCAGTTAACTTAAGACCACCAGATGGAATGGAAGAATGGACAGACTGTGTCAACAGTAGCTAGCTATATTCCCTAAAGAAAAGCGTACCTGGATACATGCCACACCCCAGTTTTTAACTGTGCAAAATACTTCAGTAACCTTGTAAAAGTACTTAAGAGATTAATTAAATTCAATATAGTGCATCATTTACTAATATAAACAATCAAAAGGATGACAGAGAGACACCAAAACTGGCAAAGAAAAGCATAACATCTGAAGAAACTGATATATACAGAAAACTTTTAAAAATGTTTAAATAGTATGTTCATGGCTATTCAACAGGATATTACATTTATTTTGTAATAGACTTCTTTGGAAATAATTCATTATTTTTAAAAATTAAACACATGATTGTTGAAATAAAAAAATAAATATATTAAAATAACAAAATCTCAAACCAGCTAGCTGGGAGAGGAAATAGGGAAATTTTTTCCTTTTTGTAAAATTCAGTGCAAAGGTCAAGAAAACATAAAGTGTAAGAGAATAGCTAAGATAAACTGAGTGTATATCTAGATATTTCAGAAACTATTTAATAAGTATTCCAGAAAAGTAGAAATGAGAGAATGAAATGCAAAAAAAAAAAAAAAAAAAAAAAAAAAAAAAAAAAAATCAAAAAGAGCATAATGTTTTCTTTTTGAAAGTGGCATTATAGAACAAAGCAGTAAAATTTTTTTTTTTAATTATCCACCCTTTCCTAAGAATGAAATTTTCATGAATATATTTAGAAAACAGACAATTAGGTTTTCCAGTATTTTCATCCTTGCTGACATGTTTGCATTTATGTAATTTCAACCTTCCTTTCTTGATAAAACATACATATAAAGCAGTTGGGAGGGGAATTTATAACTCATATTGTAGACTCTTTTATGTCCAGAGTTAGAAGTCCGTTAAACTGCCTATATGGCTAACTAGGTAGAAAGCTAATTGCTCTATGAGTAAGCACATTACAAAATCCTCATTGAAACACCTTTTCCATAGTGAAGTAATAAAACAACAGAGCATGTAGAAGAGTGACCTAATAAACTCTGGCATAAATATAGATACAAGTGTAGAGAGCTGGAATATACGTAACCAGAGTGAACATTCAGAGCAGAGAGTCCTGAGAACATCAGAGGAATGAGCAAAGCCACTGCACAATATTGTAAAATCAGCCTTGGTGTTGAGAGAACTAACTCAAACCTTGGGAAATGGTGGTGCTGGAATTCTATTTAGGCAGATTGACTACAGAGCTCTAACAACAACAGCCCAGGATATGTAACTGATTCCAGAAGTCACTCTGCTCAAGGATGAGACTGGAAGACCAAGTAAAGAGAGTCCCAGCTCAGCTTAAGTTTTGACATTGGGTAAAAGAGAAAAAAAAAAGGTAACACATTCAAGGCACCTGAAGTTCCATAAATGGTCAGCTGGTAATATAGGTAGGGTCACAGAATAACAGTAATAAAGCATGTGGATATTCTTTGCAAAAAATTTGCAATTTAAACCTTTACCTGGTGTCCACATTACTTTCAGAAGAGATACTCAGATGTGTAAACAAATAAATAAAATATAGTGTTATAGATTTTAAGATCAAAGTATATACAAAGTAGGGTGAGATCTACCTAGTCTACTGAGAATTCTCATCTCAGGACATGAAGTCTAAGCCAAGTATCAGAATTCAAGGTTCTCATTAACCAGATGTAGAATGAGGGGAAATGGCATCTCAGGCAGAAAATCAGCATGAACAAAGAAGCCCTGACAAAAATCAGACCAAGTCATAAAGGGACCTTCACATAACTTGGCTCAGTGTAGTGAAAGACAGAGCTGGAGGGCCCAGTGGGAAAAGATGAAAATGCTAAGGGGTGTGTGCTTATACTGCAAGCAATGGGGGTATTCAGGAGAGTTTGAAGGTATTTAAACAAGAATTTGAATGAATGGTTCTACATTCAAAATGACTGGCACCAGTTGTTGGAGGAGAAAAGAGAATTTTGAGGAGGAAGTAGGAATAAAGGGCCATCACTAATATGTAATGTGGTGGCAGTGAGTTCAAGGGGAATGGAGATGAGGTCACTGGCAGCCTTTTGCAGAGAGACTTCCTTTGGAGCAATAGTTACAGAAGAAGCACATGAGCATAGCTTGAAAAGAAATAGGATGTGAGAAAATAGAGGCGGTTAGCCATTTACTTTGAGAAGCATATGCCCATGCACATATAGTCACATGTGTGTCAAAATGGTTACCTTGCAGTTTTTCTCCCAGAAGGATCCTGGAAGAAGATGAACAGGTAGATGAGTCTTGACCAGTCTTGGAGATGGCATTTTATTCAAAGACTCTACACCTGAAAGGATATTCAATAATGTTAAAGGGTCATGGGATACAACAGGTTTCTAATAGATTCTTCCCACTTAACTATAACTAAATGATTCTCAAAATGTGATATCTCTGTACCAGCAGCATCAATATTATCTGCAGATTTTAGAAATGCAAATTCTTGAACCCCACTCCAAACCTACTTAATCATCTGAAGAAGATAGGATTTAAAATCTGGGTTCTACCAAGTCCTCTAGATGATCTGATGCATACTGAATTTGAAAGCCGCTTGTCCAACTCATTCCAAAAATTATTTAAATAGATAAATTAAGTAGAGGAATTTAATCAAGTATCTTATATCACAGAATTTTAATATCTATCCATCCTAGGATTTACAGTAATGTCTTTTTTTACAATAAGCCAAAATTAGAGTTATTTGTGAGTCTTATATCATACATTAAGTCAAATTATGAGATATCACACAATTGTGTGAATTATGACCATATTTAAAACTTACCATCTGCAAATCCAGGCATAATCAGTTCCATAAATACAACTCGGTTATAAATAGAATCCCGTTTACATTTTTCTTCATCTCCATTGTTAAAAATTTGGTCTATCATTTCACTAACCCAGGTTGTTCCTGAAAATAATAAAATAAAATAAGTAAAAAGTCAGATTCAGACTAAAATTGGTTTTTCCTAGGAATACTCACTAAACAAAGTTTTTTTTTATTTTAATAAAGTATCACTGTATTATATTAATATGTAACATGTATTAAGTCCTAGCCATTTGTCAAGGATTGTTCTAACCCTCATAACACTAAGAGGTCAACAGAATTAGCACCCACATTTTGTATATCAGGAACAGAAGCAAAGAAATGGTAAGGAACATGCCCACTATCACTCAGCTAGGAGGTGATAGACCCAGGCCAATGGTCTCAAGAATCCATTCTCATTCTTTTCCTTACTGAAATTTAAAAATTCTCTTTTGTTTGTTGGTTTTGTTGTTTAAGCCAGATTTACTGTGGTATAATTTACATAGAGTAAAATTTGCCAGGTTTAAATGTATAAATCAATGAGTTAAAAACATAAAATCATGAAGCCACAATTAATTTTTTTATTTTTTTAATTGAAGTATGATTTATATACCTAAAGGTACAATTTGATGGCTGTTGACAACTGTATCTGCACATAGAACCCCATCCAATTCAATATATAGGACATTTCCATACTTCAAAAAGTTCCTTTCTGCCTCTTTTTAATAAATCTCACCTGCATCAGAGATTATCACTGTTTTGATTCATCAACATGGATAGTTTTGACTGTTCTTGAACTTCATATAAATGGTTTCATAGTTATATATTCTTTTGTGGTTGTCTTTTTCCATTCATTGTAATGTGTTTGTGATTCATCCAGGTTGTTGTGTGTATCAGTTGTTCATTCCTTTTTATTGCTGAGTAATATTCCAGTGAATATACTACAGTTTGTTTACCCATGCATCTATTGATTAAAATTTTGTCTGATAGAGCCAGTATCTGGGATACATGTGAGTCTAAGGGGTGGTCTGGCTTTATTGCAGCTTTAGTAAATGCCAATTCACCACTGACTTCAGATAATTTTTCCATGGTATTAAATAATTTATTAAAAATAAAAATATAGAAGTCCAAATGTATTCAATATTTAATTTTCATTTTCCATTATGTCTTATGGACAGGTAAACTCATATTATATTTGTAGGAAGTAAATGCTATTTTTACTTTGATAATGACTTACTATCTCTTTATGTTAAAGTATTCTTCATAAAAACTTAAATATAACATCTAATATAATTGCAAAATACATATATTCCAATTCAATCAGCTTTAAGAGCAAATGAAATACAGTATATGAGAGGTGAAAAAATGAACTATAATGAAACATGATAAAGAAAGATCATAAATCAACTTGACAGAATTAAGAGTAAGCATCTCTGTGATAACAATAAATGCAAGTAGTTTAAACATCTATATTTAGTGTTGGTTATATAACAGGCATAGAAGTGACAGTTTTACTGATGCTATCTCTAATTATCAATAATGCCACCAAACATTGGTGTTATTATCTCTATAATAACCACTTATAAGCATGTTTGAGGAGCTCACAATAATGCTTCCACAATCACCTCACCCCTAAGGTTTGGATTCTAAATGCCATATTTGCACTACATGTTTCTCTTGGTTTCACACATCACCACTCACTGCAACCATAGCTGATTGGGCCACTTGGTCATTTGGACACTTGGCCATAAAATGATTAATCACATATTTTCTGTTGGGAATTTTTAGTTGATTTAAAGGTATTCTGGTACAGTGAACCAGAATGGAAGATGTAAGCTTGAGGGTCATGGAATCCAATTTTCATTCACGGTGTGGACTGTGAAGCAGAATATGTTGATGTGCAGAGATAAAAGTAAAAAGCCAATGCACAGGGAGAAGCTGCCTATATGTATAATGGCTTCTAATTCCTGGTTTTAGTCCCTTCCTATGTCTTATGTGGGTGGTTGTATAAGGACTAATTTAGATAGGTTAATCTAGGTAGGTTAATCTTTGAGGAAGTGACATTTCAATAAAACCTGAATATTGTGAAACAACATGACCAGATTTTCTTTCAAATTAGCTAATTGTTTACTATTGGTCCCCACCTTTCTTTTTTTATTTTTTTATTTATTAAGCATTTTTATTGAGCTATATTCATATACCATATGATCTATCCAAAGTATACAATCAATGGCTTTTGGTATAATCACAATATTGTAAATTCATCACCACAAAAAAATTTAGAACAATTTCATTACTCCAAAAAGAAAAACTCCACACCCCTTAGCATTCCTTTCCCAACCCTACACAATCACTAATCTAATTTCATCTTTATAAATTGACTTATATTTACGTTTTATATAAATGGAATCATACAATATGTAGTACTTTGTGTCTGGTTTCTTTCACTTAGCATAATGGTTTTTTGTGTCTGATATTAACATTTTGCAATATTAACATACAAAGAAAAATGGTCTTATATATGCAATTTTACCCATATTCACATTCACATGTGGTTTTACTATGCTATACAGTTCCATGTTACATTTTTTAACTTTCCTTTTAGTAATATACATGACCTTAGACTTTCCCTTTATGCCACTTTCATGCCCACATAATAGTACTGCTGGCTATAAACATTATATTGGATTTTCACCTTTTCTATTCATTTCCAAAGGTAAACACAGATCCTTTTTACCAATTCTGCACAAGTTAACCCTCAGCTTTCCATTCTCTAAATTCATTCTATTTTCAGGTGACCCATATTCAAGTTAGTAACTCAATGAGATTATTCAATATATATAGTTAATAATAGTGCAATTATATGGTGTTTGTCCTCTTGTGTTTGGCTTGCTTCACTAAACATAATGTCTTCCAGGTTCATCCATGTTGTCATATCCTTTAAGACTTCATTTCTTCTTACAGCTGCAAAATATTCCATAGTGTGAATATATCACAGTTTATCTATTCATGACATCTGGGATGTTTCTAACTTTTGGCAATCGTGAATAACACCATTATGAACATCAGTGTGCAGATGTCTGTTCGTGTCACTGTTCTCAGTTCTTCTGGATATTTACCCAGTACCCTGGATATTGCAGGGTTACATGGCAAATCTAAATTCAAGTTCTTTAGGAATTGCCAAACAGTTCTCCACAGTAGCTGAACTATGCTACATCCCCACCAACAGATGATAAATGTTCCTATCTCTACATCCTCTCTAACACTTGTAGTTCTGTCTTTTTAATAGTCACCATTCTAATAGACGTGAAATGATATCTCATTGTAGTTTTGATTTGCATTTCCGTAATCACTAGTGATATTGAACATTTTTTCATGTGTTTTTTTTTGTCTGTTTGTATTTCTTCTTTGGACAAATGTCTATTCAAATCTTTTACCCATTTTTTAATTGGGTAGTTTGTCTTTTTATTGTTGAACATCTCTTTATATATCATGGATATTACACCCTTATCGGACATGTGATTTCCAAATATTTTCTCCCATTGAGTCAGCAGTCTTTTCACCCTTTTTTAAAATATACTTTTTAAATTTTTTGAAAGATATTTAGATTACATAAATCTTTCCTTTTCACCCTTTTGACATAGTCCTGTGAGGTGCAAAAGTGTTTAATTTTGAGGTTAATCAGATGTTTTGATGGCAGATCAGTAATGACTTTGCAGCAGGGATTAGGATCTGAATAAGAGCAGTGCTCCATATTTTGTCTATCTGTCTATGCTCTCAGCCATCCCCAGTTTTCTGTACGCCAGACTGTCTTAAACCACACAGATACTAGCCCAAACTTCATCAGTCTTTTGCAGTTCTTAAAGACCCATGTGCCTCAGGGGAAGTTCAGCTACCTCAACCTACCTCCAGCTTTCAAGAGCCATAGCCCTTACACTTTTTCTCTACAACAATGATTCTCCAAATGTGGTTGCAAACCAGCACTGGCAGCATTACCTGAGAATTTGTTAGTTAACTCACACTTTACTAAATCAGAAACTCTGGCCGGGGCCTGGCAAAGTACATTTTAACAAGCTCTCCCAGTAATTCCAATGCATATAATCTATGGCTGTAAAAGAAAACACTATGTTGTTTCCTTCCAAACTACTTAGGATGTCTTTAATAATTTCACTTGGAAAATCAAAGATCTATATTTTCATTCCTGTCAATCCTATACACAATCACACAATAAATGAAAATAATCATAATGACAATGATAATATTACTAACTAGTGATCTTTTATATTTCCAGAGTATAAATTCTGAGGAATGATCTTCAGCAGAGGAATAATATACAGAATTTGGGTTTTGAATATGAATTAAAAAGCCTGGGTTCATTCCTGGATTTGCTGGCTATTAGTACTATAAGATTGGCAAATGCTTTAACCCATCTCTTTTCCAACTTATTCACCTATAAAATAGTATTATCTAACACTTAGTTGTAAGAATTAATTGAATTGATAATGTTAAATTGAGTGAGAAATAAAATAAAATAGACTTTGTAAATTGTAGAAGACGACTGCTGCTATAATCTGCTGCTGTTCTTAGTGTGTATGATTTGTGGTTAGTTGTGAACACTTTTTCTTTCATAGCTTGCATGCATCTTCAGAGAAAGGGACTAATCAGAAATTTATGCTCAATACCTACTGTAGAGACTGAAACATAACAATTACTTAAAAACTATTGAATGTAAATTGAATTAAATTGCTTACAACTAGCTGGAGCGGCAACTAAGATTCACTTTCACATGAAAGAGTTACTAGTGACTTCTATGAGCAAATGTCTCAAAGTCTCATATATTTTGCCTATGCTTAGTCAGCTTTCCAAATGTTCATCTGGTTAATAAAGATCTTAAACTCTTAGTTCCTGGAGAATTGATTGTGGGTTATTTAGAGAAACAACCACCAGACCCATTAAAGAAAGGGTAAACAGCGGGTGCAGTCACAACTTAGTTGGGAAAGATTTCTGCAGCCCAAGATTGCAGATAACTCCAAAGAAGAATGATCTCTATTGAAACATGTTCCTCAGTGCTCCAAGGTTTGTGAGTGGACAAAAAACCCATGGTTCATGAAATTGCAGGCATATGGGAAAATTTCAAGAAGAGAGTTCTCTTTTAGGTTTTTGTTAACAAAGTCAAATTTAACAAAAGAAGTAATTACTAAAACTCCAATCTGGGATATCTCAATCTAGAGCAATCAAGTAGAGCATAAAATAATCTTATGACTTGATTGCATCTTTGCCTAAATTTAGTTGAGCATTTTAGTTCATCTCTTAAGATGAAAATAAGTGTGGGAAGAGTTTAAACAAGAGAAATGTATGAAAAGCCAGCTACCTATGATATTTATACTGTAGATGTGAACACTAACCAGGAAGAAGATGTATGGTAGAGCCTTAAGGTACCTGAAATTAGTCATCATCATCATCTTCTTTTATTGCATCCTTATTATGCATCAGACACTGCAATGTGCTTTGCTCAAAAATTATGTAACTTTTTTTTGTTCTATGATTTTGAGATAGGGATCATTGTTATTCTCATTTTCCAGATGAGGAAACTGAGGTTTAGTGAATTTAAGCAAATTTTTCCTAGTTACACAGAACGCAAGTGAGATTTGAATTCAAGTTTATGTCATCATTCTAGAGCCTTTGACTTTGAGGAGAAGAAATTTTAAGAATTCTCAACACTTGTTCTAACAATTTGATTTGCTTGTTTTATACCATCTAGTCATTCCACAAGACAATTCTTAAGTGTATAATTTACTGCAATATCAACTACTGGAATCCAATGACTGGACAGCATCTATTTATTCTCCACAATGCCTACCACGGTTCCTTGCATTTAGCAAGTATTTAAATATTTATCAAAATAATTACTGGATCAATATTTTAGTTTTCATTGATAAAATTTTATTTTGATATCTCATTGCCAGTGTCCTTTCATTATTCACCCCAAACTGCTAACCTCTTCCTCAAGCAATCACAGTCGAAGTATGATTCAGAATTATATTGACAAGAAAAACAAAACAGAAGCTATAAATTAGGAACTCCATTATTCTACCTACAAACCTACAAACCTCCTTTGCATCTGCATAAATTCTTTCTGTTCAATGGAAGAAGTAGTCCCTCTCCCATCAAATGCCAGCCCTGTGATGGGCTTTAGATCCCATCCCCACCTGACTTCTCAGGATCTGTGATCTTTGCTAAATTCAGTGAACACTTTCAGTACCCATGTTTGTTGTAAGAACTAATGCAATCAATTATATTGAAAGGAACAACATCAGTCTCAAATTGTCTTTGATTTTTCAGTGGGACTTAAATGTTAAAAGGTGACCTAAAATTTTTGTCCTTGTGGTACATGGGTCATAGAACTATATAGTACATAGGAATAATATACTATCAAGTACATAGAACAAATATGCAGACAAGGACATTTTAAGATTTTTTTGTTCTTTCTAGACTCATTTATTTTTGGAGATTCCAGCTTTATTATATCAAATATAATAAAATACACCATATTCACTTTAATATAATTTGAAAAAATTAAAATAATTTTTATAATTTAGTTCTTGAATTATATTTGCTATGAGTAATTTATTTTATTGGTTGTAATTTCTAAGTTGCCATTGGTTATAATTTCTGGTCAATTGTTAAGTGTATGAAAGCATCCTTGCAAAATAAGAAACAGTAATCCCCAAAAATTGTTTTCAAAATTCATAATGTATTTATAAATAATAAATTTGGTATTAACAATTAAGTGTACTATTAGCTTCAGTAAACATGATTATATTACTTTTGCAGACATTTAATTAATATTTTTTATTATTTATTATGTAACTTTTTTTTAAATTTCAGAAGTAATAGTAATATTTTTAAGGTCTCCCAAAATTTTAGAGGCTTTTGAAAAACTTGGAGAATATAGTGTCATCCCACTGGAATTACATAAGTACCTAAGAGAATATGGAGATGAGTCAGAACTGCTCTAACTAGCTGCAGACAATGTATACTAGTTTGTATAACAAACTTTGAACTTGGTAACATAAATCATCTCACTACCCACATTTTCAATTTTCCACTCACTCAATGTATCCATTATAACTTTTAAAGTCATTTTCTATCAGTCTGGTGTAAGAAATTTATTATCAATGAATGAATTATGTTCAAATATAGCTGATAAAACTTAAAATTCAAAATAATTTTTAAATGATATAATTATGGTAAATTTAAAAAGTACAAAGTACTGAGATACTATAGCTAATAAAATAAGGATAATAAGTCATCATATGTCTGACAGTTTGAAACTTTTTGTGGATTCCAGGAAAGAGTATGTTCTTGAAGCTAATCCATTCCTGCCTGAGTAGGACCCTTTGACTGGATTGGATTCAGCTGGGGGGCATTTGATTGGATTGTTTCTGTGAGGAATGACTTAGGGCTGGTCTTGGTCCTCTTGCTGGAGTGCTTTATAAACAGAAGACTGGAAACAGAGGCATATAGGGAAAAAGTGGCACAGCAGAGAAACCCCTAGAAGCTCAGAGAGAGGTTCCAGAGGTCAGAAACTGGAATCAGGGACACAGAGGCATGAAAAGAGGCCCCTGAGAGACTGAAAGAGATGAGGACCAGAGGAGAGGGGAGAGGCAAACCACATGCCTGAACAACAGCTTAGCTCGGGGAAAGAATTTTGCTTGATGCCTTGATTTGGGCAGAGCCGCCATTATGCCCTCCTATGTGCTTCATTGCCCACAGTTGACCTTTGATGAGACAGCATCTCTGATGATGCCTTGATCTGGACATTTTTACAGCCTCAGAACTGCAAGCTTTTAACCTAATAAATTCTCATTATAAAAACCAACCTATTTCTGGTATATTGCTCTCAACAAGTTTGGGACAAACTAAAACAATATGCAAAGTATATAAAAACAAATTCAAACAACTCTAAAATAATCTTATATCTATATAAAATATAAAAAGGTGAAAATCAATGTTCTCAGAATTATAGGGAAATTAGAAGAATTACCATTCCTGGTGACATAATAAATTCATTTATTATCTTCCTGACAATGGTACATGGCAATATGTAACAAGAACTATTAAAAGGTTAATTTTGAGTCAATAATTCTACTTCATATCTATTCCTTACTAGGTCTTTCAAAACATTAAAAATGAATAAAAATGGAGCAGCAAGCAATAAAAATGCAACAGATAATTGGGAACAACAGAGGTTTAAAGGTATTATATTTTAAATTATCTGTTGAATTTCTAAATTACATATAATCTTCTCTTGTACAAAAGAAGATACAAAATTATGTAGGGAAAATTTGCACTGCAATGGACTAACATGTACGGATATTTTTTTATTATATGTTATACCAAAATTTTCTTGATACTTAGAAATATAAATTTAGTAGTAAAACATATTAAAAGTCCCTCAATGACAATGATGATGGATGATAAGAGCTCCTCAAATTACTTAAAGTCAAATGAGAATAACTCCAATAGAAATGAGACATTTAGATAATAGCCATCTATTAAAGATGTATTTGCATATTAACTATTCATCCAGACTCAGCATTTGGATATACTTTACCTGACAGATATATAGTCGTCATCCTTTGGTAATTGATAAAGGATATTTTCCATATAAATTTATGACTGAAAATAAAAATTAACAATATTATATGCTGTGATGTAGATGCTCTGCTAAGCATTAGGTAGTTTTTTTGAACCCCCAACTCTCAGGGAGCTCAAAGAAAATCCAAGGTAGATTTACAAACGTTTACTAAGCCAGTCCTCTTAGAACCCTGTGAAGGAGGTAATTTTTTCATATTTACTGATCACTACTCTTGCAGGTCAATGGATTGATAAGCAAACCCCAGATACTGAACACTCCAAGTACTATAATTTTGAAAGCCATCACTTGACTTTCTTCTAACTTCCTGACATAACTCACCAGACTTGGGGTAAGTAGCAATCACAATGTCACTGGGCCTTGCCTGGAAATTTTCCACCTTGTCCCATGCTTCATCCATGCCCTTGAAGACCATGATACCATGAACTTCCACAGCCTCCTGTCGCTGTAAGTGTTCAATGTTACAGTTCTATGAGGGGGAAAGGGGAAAAGAATTTAGAGTCCTCCTGTTCCATAAGATATTTCTATGATATTTCTAATATTTAGTTTTCAGTAGCAATCACCTTTAGAACTCTTTATAAAAGGGAGAGAAAGATCAAAGAAAGAAGATAAAAAGAATAACCTGCATTCATTGCACATAAAATCTTAAGCACAAGAAATATTTTCTTTACCTCCATTATAATTGCCCTTGAAGAGTTCTGGATGGCTGACTTAAAGCAAATGAGAGCCTATTTTCTGTTGCCTTCTGCTTCTGTAATATATAAAAACTTGTATTTTATACACTGTTTGATGATTCCAAGCCAACTAAAGATACATGGAAAATCCTTGCTTGTTTCTCCACAGTTACTCATTCATGCCTTACAACATTCTTATATAACCTTACATTGTCTTTGGTTTGCTCTTACTCAATAGTTAGAGCAATATGTGCTTACAATTATCTGCTGGACTTTATACCAGGAATGAATAGAATATTGTTTTATTGTTGTTGCTTTAAATGTCAGTTTCATTTACATGCCTCTACTTTGCCCTTTATTATTTTAATTCTTCCTATTCTTTCTCTAGCAGAAAGAAGCAAATATTAGATGGAAGATATCAATTGCAAATGTCCTACTCCACCTTTAAGTTTAAAATCTGCAAGCACAAGACTCATGCCTTTTTTAGAATACTTCTAATTTGGAAAATTTTTATAAACAGGAATTAACCAATGTGACTAATTGATCAATGCTAATTCCGGCCTTTTTTTTTTTTTTTTTTTTAGGAGCTTTTGATCTTTCATGAAAAACTTCTCGTCTGAATGAGATCCCAGTCAAAATTAAAGGCATCGATTAATGGAAATAGTGTTTTAAAAAGCACTTTGACTTACAGCTTCTACTATAGCATTATCTCTAGGATCGTCAAGTTAGGAAAGGCAACCAGATAGGTGGCATTACAATCTATGCCATACTGAGACAATTAAAAAACTGTTAGTAACACCTCGATCAGTTTCTCATGTTTCCCCACAGCAAATATTATCCAAGTTCAAGATACATAAAAATAAGCTGGGAGATTTGTTAAATATGCTAATATTTGGAAAACACCCAGGAGACATTACATGGACTCAGGTATGTGCACATTTAATCACTTACCCGAAGTAATTCTGTCATAGAGGATCCAATAAACATGTCTGAAAAACAGCATATTTTTTGGATATGTGTAGATTTTAACTAACATCTAAACTGTTAAGAAAAAATAATAAATAATATTAGACTCTAAATTGTCATGATGAAGAAGTTTCTGGTGCACAATCCATATGGGTCTGAATGCAGATTTCACTCTTTACAAGATACATTATCCTGGGTAAATTACTTTATTTTTCTATGTTTCAACTATTTTATCTCTGTTGTGGGGGGGAGGAATAATAATTAATTCATAAAACTGTTGGAATAATGAAATAAGGTAATTTACATAAAATATTTAGTACAATGCATGACAAATAAAAAGTGCTTCCCCAAAATCAAGGGTATTTTATTGTATAGTATTTACCCTTATTTCAAATATGTCTGAGAATTAATTATAATTATTTTCTCAATTATGTGGCTCAATGATTTTTTCTCAGTGAAACAGGTGATACATAGGAAAACAAATATAAATTTCTTTCCTCAGCCATAAGATTTACATGATTGGAACTCAAAGGTAACTCAAGAACTCTAAACCTTTTTACTTTTTCTCTTGTTATCTTTAGTTTCTGTAAGAAATGTTGTATAGGATACATCTGTCCAACGGCTTTAAATGAATCTAATATCCTTTTATGAAGGTACCAGAAGAAGGAAGCACCCAAAAGAACAGCTTTGAATGAAATTAGATTCCTGGAAACTGCCTCTTTGCTTTCGTATTAGATTATCTCAATTGCCTAGTTTCACCTTAAGAAGCCAGACAATCCACAATAGTAGTTTCTGCCTGCAACAGAAATATATAAGCTCTTTCCTTCAATTATTTCAATACTAAGTCTCCTTCAGATGATCCATACAGTTAAGCACAGAATAGGCTTTTGTTTGACTTACTTTTACATATGCTTTCCCCAGAGAAATCACCATGATCGGATGGAAAGAATCTTTTGAAGAGCCAGGATTGAGTCAAATCTACTATAGTAGAGTCAGAAGGTGAGGCCACTGTCACTTGAATGACGTGAGCAGAAAGTGGAAGAACAAAGGTTTTCCAAAGAAAATTTGGAAGATGTTAGGAAAAGAAGAGAGACTGGAAAACTACTGAAAAACAGGAAATACCCACAA